>CM052092.1:17694691-17713713 GCA_028453745.1 Agapostemon virescens
GATCAGAAATTTATGAAAAACAAATTGAACATAGAAATTTCCTCCCCACCATTCAAATTCCGAAATGATTACATCGCGCAATTGCTTCCTTCGCCACTTTTTAGTAACTGTTTATTTTAATGAATCTATCATAATTTAAATATCGACGATTTCTCGAGGACTAGAAATTTATTAAAAACAAATTTAAATTTATGGGAAGCAAATTTAACATTGAAATTTCTTCTTTACCATTCAAATCCTCAAAAGATAACATCGTGCAATTGCCTCCTTCGTAACTTTTTACTAACATTTTGTTTCAACGAATTTATCATAATTTAAATATCGACGATTTCTCGAGGACTAGAAATTTATGAAAAACAAATTTAAATTTATGGGAAGCAAATTTAACATTGAAACTTCCTCTTTACCATTCAAATCCTCACTAGATTACATCGTGCAATTGCCTCCTTCCTAACTTTTTACTAACTTATGCAAACAAATTTCTGTGGCAACCACAGGGCTGGTCACAATTACACTTTCCCAGATAAAGGAAAGCCGCCGTGTAACAGATTGAAACAGGTTATTTTCGGAGCCTTTTAAATCCCTGCTGGAGACTATAGCATCCGTTCTTTTCTTCATCGATAGCGTAGTCGACTAACAGTAGAAACGGGATGTAACCCGGTACTGTGCGACTCGCTGCTAATTAGCACCGTCCGCATCGCAAGTTTGTCGTTACCGGTAGTCAACTCCAAGACACGCTTCCGTTGTCATTTTACAGGGGCACTTTCGACAGACAGGATAGCGTGAGGTCCGATTACATGTCCGACAGAGAGGGCAGATACGGAATCGTACAACAGGCTTCTCTGGAGAGCACGGATTCGAGAATTTGTTACCTGACGTCCTCGGAGGTGAGTCGTTTCCACAGAGTTTCTAACTTTAGAAACGCGAACGGTATCGCGGGACTTTTAGTTACACCGAAACGGTTCTCTCCCTCGATATTAGCCAATATGTCGTCAAGGAAAATCAACGAAAGGTTTCGTAACTTCCGGTAACACTCTTCAGAGCACACGCGAGACTCGCGCGACGAAACAACCATGATCAAAACGGTAAAAATCGGTCGGAACTGTTCGTGGACATGTTGCAATTTCTTCGGAATGCCAATATCAGTATTTACATAATATTAAACAATTCGGAAAAATTTTATATTCGTCCGTTTGTCAAGAAACAAGGCTTTACGAGTTTCATTTGAAAATCTTTCCTGCTCAATATTTTATACTAAATACTTGGACTAATATTTTTAATTTGCGATCGCCGGAATCGTGAAGATTTATTTCTTCAGCTATAATGTTGTTTAAGAAATGGCTAAAAATTTGAATGGTGTTCGCGTGTTGTTTTTACGAAGCAGTGTGAAACAGTCACTCATTGTAGTAAATGTAACAGCAGTAGGTGGCGGAATCGAAACCGAACCGGTTTTGATATTTTCAATTTTTGGAAGGCCGACATTGGTCGACGTGCGTCGGCGATTCCCTTTTGTTCGGTGTTTCTATACAAACAATGCTCCGCAATTTGATGGATAAAATTCTCGGTATCGATAATTGTATTATTCATACGCGTGCGCGAAAGCACAGAGAAGCGCAAGCGCACGAATATAGAATTTTATTGCTAGCACTATGGCCCTCGCACGGGTATATACGCGCATGCTGTAATTGTGTCGATCGACGGTGTAAAAGGAGCACATATCTGTTTGATGAACCTTGATAAAAGAAAACCGAACCTCTAATCCAACGCGAACCCGTCACGGTACATACGATCAACGATTTATCAAATTGTAAATGTTTAGACGGGCCGAATTAACATTTACGAATCGGAGAATGGCTCGTTCGCTCCTGTAGATTCCAACTATTTGAATCTACTTGAATTATTTGAATCTATATTGAATCTAATAGAAGTCCAAGTATTTGAAATCTGCATAGTTTCGCGATATTTCGATGATGTGGCAGAAATGAATAACCAAGAAGTTTTACACGTTTCGTGGATATTCGTTTATTTATCGTTGTTCAGTTTAGAAACAAACTTTCCTATACTAGAGAAATTGTTGCTATTGGGACTGTGATAATTTAGTTGAAAACAATAGTACGACAATGTACTTGGACTCGTTTAAATAGCTTGAAACCTTTACTGTTTTAATCTATCGTTCATTTTTTGTCGAAGATATTCCTGCATGGTATGAGAAACTGAAACGACGATGTGGGAAACGAAAGCTGTTTTTTAAAGCGTGTAAAAATGTTTGCAAAATTTGTTCGCCACCGAAATCACTTTGGATTCAAAGATTGAAGCTTTCCCTTTAAAACGGATGCTTAAAAATTTATCTGCGATTTTTTCTAATCGGTTCATTGGATTTTAATTGAACGGCCACCTTTGCAATAGTTATTAATCGTGTAGACCTTACACGACGGAATTTTCCCCTCATTTTTACCAAACAAACTTTTAAATTTTATTTTTTAATATTTAAAAAATCTATTATTACAAAATATTAACCTAAATTTAATTCAGTCCTTAACATAAATTAAACCTATAAATTTTATTTTTAGTATTTAAAAAATCTATTATTACAAAATTCCAACTTAAATTTAATTCAGTCCTGAACCTAAATTAAACTCCTAAATTTTCCTTTTTAATATTTAGAAGATTCAATTCGTAGCATTCTTTATTAAAATATTATTTTCAGTTTTAACTGTTATATCATGCATAAATAGTCTAGAAAAAAGTAGTTAATTGTCTACGTAAGTAGAGGCTTCAAATTTTACACCAAGTCGAGATTTATTGTTGTATTCTTTGTTTTAACAAATTTATCATACTTTATATATTGACAATTTCTCCAGAAATTTATCGTTCAAATATTTCTTCGATTCACTGTGTCCAGTTGTTCGAACAATAATAATCAATCTGGCAATACTCATGCAAAATAAAAAGTTTCCAAGAAAATGTTCCGAAAAGGGCTGAATTGAAAATATACATTTTCCTTAAATAGTTTTAACACACGAAAAATAACATAATAATGTTCTTAAATTCTTCTGACGATTCTACTACCTTGTACTCTACATTTTAGCAATAAATGCATAAAACATAGTAACATAAAAAATATATCGAATACAAAACGGTAAAAATAATTTGAAGTACTTAATAAAATTATGTTATTACTTTCAATGCATTAAAATGATTATACAGCCTCTGTATCTCGCAATTGATTCATATAATTTTAACCCTTTGCACTCGAAGCTGTTTTAAGTCGAAAACCAAGACGTTCCTTCTGACCTAGAATATTTTCATTCTACCTGATCTATTTTATCTTCTGGATATGGATTCATTTACTATCACTCGTTCTTACAACCATTAAATTTTTATTGCAATTAAATTTACATTTATCATTATACATAATGGTGTGCCTCTGAGTTACCATTCGAGTGCATAGGGTTAATTTAACATAAAATTTCAAATTCATTCTGGCCACAGAAATTTCCACAGACTATAGTATACTGGCATCGACATTTTTCGAATTCAACGAATCAAAACTAAAAAAATTAATATTAGACGCAAGGAACGTCGTTATTTTCAGAGTAGAATTTCACGAAGAGACGAATGTCCACGAAAGGTGAAAAATTCTGGTTTTTTCAATTTCGTAAATGTAGCAAGCACATGCAGACTCTTTGGTTCGTCGACGTAGTTGTTTCAGTGCGCGACTAAAGTCAAATATGAAAGAAACACCTGACCCAGTACGATAGTCGAGAAGTCGAAGATAGATTTTCCTTGTCAACAGGTGCATGCGCAAACGTATACCTCGAGCCGCCAGGATTTTCTCTCGACTGTACCCTTTTTTCTTGTTGCCATCGTTACGATACATTTATCGGTGTAGGTGTTCGGTTGTTGCTGACCTATGACCGACGCGATCGAACAACTATAGCGGATTCAGAAAGCGTGCCGACACTGAATCTCCGATTCTCTAGGAGTTGCGACTATCGAATCTGCGATAACTCCATTAAAAAAAATAGTACGATAATAAATTTGAACTCATTTTGAAAATGCAAAGCGTGAATGAAATCCAAGTGAAAAACTGAGAAGACTTCTTCAGTCGAATATTTGAAGTTCACAACGCGTTAAGACGTTAAAAATTTTTATTTTTCAATGATTTTATTATAAATTTTCAGATTAAACCCTTCGCTTTGCAATGACTGTTTAGAATCTAATCTACGAGATTTTTGGGCTTGTTTATAGATTAAAAATGAGGAATATTTTACGGTTTATTTTTATATTATTGCAAAGAATCAACTAAGTCAACTAGAAAAAATCGTAGAGCAAGTTTTAAGCATTCGTTGCAAAGGGAAATGTTTCATCTTTAAATCTTTTGTGAGGTCAATAACGATAAAAATTTGTAGACGTTTTCACATACGTTTCAATTTGCAATATTTTGGACCGAAGAAGGATCATGCAATAATATCTTAGAGAAAAATAAATGGTAGATTATAATAGTAGCGATTCGATCTTTAAAATGAGTCCAAATATATTGTTGTATCATTTTTTAAAACTGAATTATCACAGTTTCGATATCGAAAATTTCTCGAGAATGGAAAATCTCATGTTTAAATATTTGTTGAATATTTTCTATTTTGTTTACTTTTGCATTGAGTGCATAACTAGAAAATGGCTGTAACAACTTTCGCTAACTGTAAAAGAAGACGTTCGTTGGTAGAACTGTCAAATGAAATACAGTAATACCTCGCTCGACAAAGGGATAATACATTTTCAAAAAATTGGATCACTGGGAGAAATTTTATTTTTAAAGGGAGAAGTGGATTATGTGACTTTTATGCGAAATAAAAACGAAAATTTTTTTTTTATTTTAAAAGCGAAATGTCAATTGCAAGAATTTTTATTTAATATGTTCAATAGCTTGAAAACTATACGATATTATTATGCAATTTTTCTTATTTTTACTGCTTTCAATTGCACTTAGTCACTTTTGTCACGAATGCATGAAATCCGTAGTAGAGCGATTAGTACTACTTACGGAAAGTAGAATCGGTTTTTCATAGTCAGACGCAGGAACAGATTGCTATTTGTACTTGACGAATTTCCTATCTCGATGTTTTAAAAAATCGAAATCATAAACAATAAAATTGGATTCCATCTTTTCGATTTATCTTGAGATTTGGATTCAATTATCTTCCGGTTGAATCACCAAATCAAAAATACATCGAAGAACCAAATTAATAAAACCGATATTGAAATCAACGTAGGAACCACAACTGGAACGTATAGTAATCGGAAATTGCGGTTGGCCATGAAAGTTATTTAGGATGAAGGTCGTTCATAACCAGACTGCGGATTTGATGCATTTACAATAAGAATGGATTGGTGCAATTCGAAGAAGTAAACAGATTAAAAGAATTTGATAGTATAACATTTTGTTTAGCCTTGAAAAAAATTATAAAAAAAAGAAATAAACACCAATTTGGTTCTTGTATCGTTCAATTAACGCGAACAGTTTTTATTTCGCACAAAGGTCCTCAGTTTATACATAACTATTTTAATTAGGACATTTATTAACAGTTTTAACCCTGGTGCAGTTGCTTAAATAACAGCCGATATTTTTCCTTAAATCAAAGAGCTTAAAAGTAATAATTTTGTAAAAATATATTGTTTCTTGAAAAGATAGATATTTTCAGAGATATTAGAATCGGTGTTAAGCAAAATATGTACAGAGTGTTCTAAAAATATTCGATTACCTTGAAAGTGTCGATGCCTGTGGTTATTTTAAAAGGCTTTTCCCCTTGCGAAAATGTCATTCGGGATTTCGTTTTCGAGTTATGAATGAAAAACACGGATCAACCAGAGCGCAGCTACAGCTAACGGATTCCGGCACGGTGGCCGAATCTACTGAGCGGTAGCGTTGGCATTGCGCCGTGCTCGAATCACGAGTAAGAGAAGCAACAACAGTTCATTTAAATAAAACTGACATATCTAGCTGCAGAAACGCTTGCTGCTTAAAATTCGATATTATTTGTATCTAATACTAAACAATAGTAATGGTTAATTAAACATGTAATTTGCGTTCTTAAAAGTAGAATTTGTAGATGTGTGGGATGCAAAACATAGGTATTGCCAGTGTATACGAAAGAGAAAGGAGAACATAAATAAATTGTTGTTACAATTTAATTATTCAATATAAGAATTGTGTCAGCAGGCGCAGTGGTTATTTTTCGGTGTTATTTAAATAGTAGAATAAAATTAGAATTTTATTTAAATAAATTACAGAGCTAGCGGTTATCGTTAATCCTTTGCACTCCAAGCAATTTCAATTCCAAAATTAGAGATATTTTTTTACCTGATATATTTTAATATTTATGGTCTTAACTTAGACTTTATTTAACACTTTTCCACAGTATTTTCTTTGTAGCTAAAATTATTATAACATAAAATAACACATAAAAGACAATTTATATACTTTATATTGCTACATCCACTTAGATACTTAAATTTTCACCGATTTCTTAAATCCAAACACAGTGATGTAAAAGTTTCTTTGAAATAATATTATGGCAATTTATAGTTTCGCGTCAGAAGAGCCATTGGATCATCAAGGGTTAATAACTCGAAAATGAAACCGCGTATAGCATTTTCGCAAAAGAAAAAGTTTTTTCGAATAACTCCGACAACTGCAACATATTTCTACATGTATACTAAATAATGAAAATATGCAGAACATCTAAAAAAAAAATTTTGCGTTATGCAATTGCAAAGATTACAATGTTCTATAGTTTTTGCTCTTATGACTTCAAAAATGAAGAATATACACTCATGAGAATGTTTCCCTAACGTTTCACATTGGGAATTCACACCGAATTCGCAAAACGTCTGTCGTTATCTGCACGAACGGGTTAAATCAGTTAATACGGAACCGTTTGAAGCTCTGGCGTGAAAACTGCAACCAATTGCAACAATGAGAATAGCAAGATAGCGATGGCAAATAGCAATAGCAATATTCCTCATTCGAGCTGCTGGCGTCTCGTCTCCCACTGTCCAGCCACCACCCTTATCTCACAACGTTACTTTTAAAACCATTCTAAGCTCTGTCTTTAAGAGTACTGTGCCCTTAAGAACCTTGATCGGTAGCAGTAGCAGTAACAGCAGTAGGGAAAAACACAGAAAGATAGCAACAGCAACGTTCCTTATTTAATCTGGTATTTCAAATTTCCTGTCACCTCTATTAATTTTGTAATATTTTGAAAACGTTTCAAGTCTTTGTATCACAAGTATTGTCCCCCGAAACTATGAGTAGTAGCAAATACGAATGAGGACGACGAGATAGCAAATAGCAACTAGCAATGGCAATAGTAATGCCAATAGAAATGGTAACATGATCCCTCACTAGGGCTGGCGTCTCATCTACCACTATCCTACCACCTCTATCATTTCTGCGACGTTACGTTTAAATCCATTTCGATTCTTACCATTGAAAGAGCTATTCTATAAATTTTGGAGCAACGATAGGAATGAGCATAGTGAGATAGCAATGGCAAAAACGGTAAATGGCAACTGGAAATGCTAACGTCACTTGTTCCAGCATGAGTTTCATCTTGTCGTGATTTATCACCTTTATTATTTCTGCAACGTTACTTTCAAAACCGTTTCCATCGTTATTATCGTAGGTTTTATCGTTTGAGGTTTCGAGTACTAGCAGCAGCAACAATAGGAACGAAAGTAGTGCCAATAGCGATGTCAAAATTCCCTACTCGGGCTGGCGTCCCATCTCGCACTATTATATCACTACTATAATTTCTCCAACGTTATTTTTAAAACCGTTTTAATCTTTCCTATCGTGATTGCTACCCCTTAACTTTTTTATCATTAACAGTAGCAGTGATAGCAGAAAATAACACACAGGGAATAGTAACTGGCAAATGGCAATGCCAAAGGCAACATCCTCCATTCAAACTGTTGTTCATATCCAACTATCCTTTCACTTCCATCATTTTTACAACGTTATTCTTAATGACATTTTAACCTTTCCTATCGTGGTTGCTATCCCTTAATATTTTTACCATCAATACTAACAACGACAACAGAAAGCAACGTACAGCGACTACCGACTATCAAATCGCAATAGCAAAGACAACATCCCCCATTCAAACTGTTGTTTCTTCTTCTACTATGATTTGTCCTTTATCATTCCTATCGTGGTTGCTACCCCTTACATTTTTACTATCAACACTAACAACGTACAACGACTATCGACTAGCAAATCGCAATAGCAAAGGCAACATCCCCCATTCAAACCGTTGTTCGTTTCCAACTATACTTTCACTTCCATCACTTTTACAACGTCATTCTTAAAGACGTTTTAATGTTTCCTATCGTGGATGCTATCCCTTAACATTTTTACCATCAACTCTAACAACGACAACAGAAAACAACGTACAGCGACTATCGACTATCAAATCGCAATAGCAAAGGCAACATCCCCCATTCAAACTGTTGTTTCATCTCCTACTATGATTTGTCCTGTATCATTCCTATCCCTTAACATTTTTACCATCAACACGAACAACGACAACAGAAAATAACGTACAGCGCCTATCGACTATCAAATCGCAATACTAAAAGCAACATCCCCCATTGAATCTTTGAATCGAAATTTCCCCTTCACCATTTCTAGAACATTCAGAATACCATCCCAATAAAGTTCGAATCATTAATAGTAGCAACGGACAGGGACTAAAGATATCGTGATAGCGATGGCAAATAGCAAATGGCAATAGCAATGGCAACATCCCGCACTCGGGCTGGCGTCTCGTCTCCCACTGTCCTGTCACCCCTTCTACGCCGCGTCACCCATTTTCCCGGTTCCGAGACCTCTTGCGCGGGTACATCCATCCCCCTCACCTAGCTTTCGTTTCCCTACTACCAGCTGTTGGCTGGCGGTCCGTCCGTCCGTCCGTCCGTGCCCGCGCGTCCGTTCGTCCCCCGTTTCGCGTCTCTCTCCACAAGGACCGCGGTATTGATTCCCCTCGCGGTAGCACGGGTCTCTCTCCTCTTCCCTGTTCTCCAGCGCAGTAGTCTGGAGCAACGCGCGTTCACGGCTGCGGACACTACTAATTTACCATTCGTTCGCGGAACTGTCGAAAATAATCAAAAAAAAAAAATAATAAAAAATACATACCAAAAGAATAAAAGAAATTAGCGAGAGCGAGAAAGAGAGAAAGAGAGAGAGAGAGCGAGAGAGAGAGAGAGAGAGAGTTACAGAGAGAAAGAGCGAGAGAGAGAGAGAAAGAGAAAGAAAGAGAGAGAGAGCGAGAGAGATAGAGAGAGAGAGAGAGAGGGCTGAATAAATCATTAAATCACAATCCGCGAATAATCCGAGGGATCCGATCGTCTTTCTTTCTCTCGATTTCTCTGATTAAACGGAAGGTGGTAATATTGTTTGCTCCTGACCTGCTGGCGGTTTCCTCCAGGAGCTGGCACACGACCGATACCCTCTGGAGCTTATCCGGCGGAACATCACGGATATATCACGATGGACGGGGATACGAGTGATACTCTCGAAGATTACTGGAGGCACACGGCAAATCCGCTCGTCATACGTTAAGAAAAGACGTCGGATGCTCGTGAACGATTTCTCTCATCGTCGGTCGTTTGACGGGATAGAGTTCGATTACGATTAGAGGAATCCGCGATTCTCCGGACCACGGACGGGGGATAGAGTTACGAGATACGCACCTGCCCCCGGTTCACTCTACGGCCGATAAATGCTTCGACGTCCGATGATCACACAGAATCATTACAGATGAGAATCGCGTCGGTGTACAACACGCTACGGGCGAAGGAAACGAGTGTCTTCTCGCGCGACGTTCGTTCGCGTGTACGAGCACACGGCGCGCGTCATCTTCGTTGTCTCTCGCGGTTATCTAGTTCGTATCATATAGTTCATCATCACGGGCACGTGCAGGCTCACGTGCGACCGCACGCGTGACGACGGAAACGCATCGGCGAAGATGCAGCAACGCGGTTTTTAACGATAGATCCGTAATCGATTTAGCGGCGAATCCGTAGTATTCGTTTCGATTAGCGTACGTACACTGAGTGATTTAGGTACCTGGTTGAATATTCTCGTTTTTTTCGAACCGTGTGTCTAGTCCCGACTTTCGGACGGTCTCTCTCTCTCGTTTTCTTCGTCCTGCAACGACTCGCACGACGTTTCCGTTCGTTTCGAGTGGAAACGAGAAACGTACGTTGTAAACCGGTTACGGCAGTGCGAAGAAAAAGGAGAGAAACGACGAAACGGGCGGAAAAATCGAGAATCTCTTTCTTTCGTTTTTCGGAAACGAAAAGAGCCAGAAGCAGAGGGAATACAGGGGAAGGGGAGAGGGTAGACAATAGGGTAGACGGGAGAAGCAGCAGCAGGAATTATTTTCGACGAGAAACCTCGTTCGACGCTTAAAACGATAAACGAAACAAAAAAAGAAACAAACAAGTGATAACCGAACAAGGACACGTACCTACTACCTGTAATATGTATACTTAAGGGACAGGACAGAAACAGGAGAAAAAGTGATATCGAGAGAGAAAGAGAGAGAGTGAAAGAGCGGAAGAGAACGAAAGAGAGAGAGAGAGAGAAACTTAAAATATTTTTTATACGGAGAGTTCGTTTCTACGCGTGTATTGCAAAAATATTCTATATATTTACTTTTAATCGCGGATCACAAGGTCTACTCGTTAATGAGTTGTTCGGATAGATAGAGATTACGTATCGAATATTCACGTAAGCGGATTCGTTGAACGTTCGCGCTTACGTTTGTTGATCGATTTCGAGGTGTTTGTCTAATGTTTACCGGGAGGATCGACGAGAGGTAGCGTTACACGGGATCGAAAGGATCTATAAAGAGGATAATATAATAGGATCGACCGGTGTAACCGTAGAGCACGAACGGCTTCGCATGGTGAATAGAGAGCGTGCGAGAAAGAGAGACAGAGAAATTTAATGAAAGAGAGAGAGAGAGAGAGGGAAAAATAGAGAGAAAAATAGAGAGAAAGTAAGAGAGAGATAGAGAGAAGGAGAGAGTGAGTGAAATAGAGAGAAAGAGAAGAACGTTTCATGGCGGCCACCCGCTGTAATGTCGATCGCGGAAAACGGAGCCGCATAATCGCGAATTGCTGCGAAAGAGGGTGCTGATATCGCGGGATCTCTCTCTCTCTATATATATATCTATATACACACACACACATACATATATATATATATATATACATACATACACACACACACATATATATATATAGACATAATAAAAGTGCAAAGGGCTAGTTGCCTTACGTAGCGGTTAAAATCGTGTACAAAACAAACAAAAAAATAATACGAACGGAGAGCGTTGCATCTCGGCCACCGGGTGGCACGATCTCGCGTGTAGTAAAAGGAATCTAGATGTATGTGTACGTACAATAACGGTTAGTCGAAAAGAAAAAGTTAGTCGGTGGTGACGGCAGCGGGCGCCGACAGTGGATCAGTAAGTTTCTCGCGGCGACAGCAGGGTTTGTGCATTCTTCTTTTCGCATTCTCCTAGCCCCGTCCCTTGAACGCACCCCTTCCCCTCTACGGGTCTCTCTCGTCAGTTTCTTCTCTAACACCACTTTCGCCGAGCCGGCACACGACGGAATATGATCGATAACGGGGAACCGATCGAACGCGGCGTCATTATTTTGCACCGTGTGAAACCATGCTGAACGCGCGTCGGCTCTGCTTGTTTTACTTCACCTGCACGCTCGTAATCAGTTTGTTGCGTGTACTCACGAGGGACCTGGAGACGTTGGTCACGGCCTTCTTCGAGCAAATCCATCAGATTTGCAACCGAGATTATTGAGACGAACGTTCGCGAGCCGGAACTCTTGTTATTGCATCGATTTTGACTTTGATTCCGTCGGGGACGAACGTCTACGAGAGAACGGAACAGCCAAGATTCGCGACGAAGATATATTCCCCCGTCAAGGGAAATGACCGGTCCCGTGATGATGCTTTCCATTGGGACAGTTTCCGTTCTGCGTTTCGTCGACTCGTCACCGGTGACTGGTGTCCCCTTGATTTTTTAACGGTGCCCCTGCGAGAAAAGGAAATCGACGAATAATGGTAGAGCCAAGATGGGCGATCAGATGTATGAATAGCATGTTGGATCTGTTGAATCCGAGCAGCAGCTACGAGGATCTGAGATCGTTGCACAAGAAACGTTGCAAAAAGTACTTCTGCGTCTGCAGACGGCACACGATCAGCGTGATATGCATCAACGAGACGAAGAAGCTCTACTGGTTCAACTGTAAGAACGTCCAGGAGAAGGTGAACCACGGCCTCGGCGACGGTTACTATTACAAACTGATCCGGGTGATCGACGGGGCCCTGAACACCTGGGTGCAACAGTACATCGACGGGCTGAACGTCACTCGGAAGGAGATCATGTACAAGATCAACGGCTCCGCGAAGAGCAACATGCAGCTGTTAATGGAGGGTTGCAACTGTCATTACCATCCGCACATGACAGCCGACGCGTGCAACGCCGAGTTTCTGAAAAAAGTTGTAAGTTTCTGGGCCGGTGATGGCTTTAGAGGATTGCGCGACAAGCTCCGCGGTATGACGAATTATGCTAAAAAGGTAGACACGAGTTTCCGGCGTTATCGTTTTTCTTGCTCTGTTCGATCCACCGATGTTTCTTCGCGGTCCCATCCACCCCCCACTTACCTGTCGTAATATTCGTAACCCTTTCGATTCTTCACCGATTATTCTCTCGATATTTACCGTTTGTGGAAGTTGTCACGTTTACGAACACACCTTGTACGTCGTCGGTGCGTTTGGCTCACCTTTGCCTTCGGCTATCGTTTTTTATCGGTTTCATTGAACAAAGTAACCCTCTCCCCACTTATCACTCGCCAGCCAGCCCTATCTCTGCCCCCCCCTCTCCTAAACCAGCCCCATTGCTCTACCTTTCCTCCCCACCCTTAAGATGCAACTGCATTCGACGTTTTCCCCACGAGCATGGACCATTTACTGCATTAAAATCCATGCCACGTCTATGTTACTCGAACCGGCATACCCGCGGTAGATGGAGATATTAGAGTTCCTCGGATGGTGTACTATTTTTATAAAATGTCGATATCTATTTACACACATTCAAGGTTATTCACGGTAATTATTCATCAAACTGTTGCTAGATCACACTCTCCTCCTGCACCGTACACAACGTCGTTGCGTGTATCGTCTCTCTCCTCGGCTACTCGGTTTCCTTCTAATTTCCGAAAACAGTATTTGCTTTTTTACGTCTGTGTGCGTGCGTGTGTGTTTGCGCGTGTGTGTGTGTGTGAGAATCAAGTGCACGCGCGTCTTCGATGTCCACGTCACCGGTGAACTCGAACCTAGGATATGTATGTTGAACGAGATCATTCGTTTTACGAATGGATTATATATATATATATTATACACAGTAGAAGATTTGGTTGGCTTTCGAGGAGTATACATATATATATATCACAGTCACGTAGTTGTACTCCCGCCGACGAATTATTCTCGCAACGTGTTATTTCCGTGTACCCGTTATGTATACGTATCGGTATCGACGAACGGCTGGTGGAATGAGGATGTTCGAATTGTTGTAGATGTCCGACGACGACAGAATGTCGCTGACGACCGCCGTCAGCGACGACGACGACGGCGAAAGCGTGATCAACTCGCCGTACCGAGGGAAACAGCCTGGCACCGCCGCGGCTTCGTTTAATTGCACCGGGGCGGTTCGAAAGGCAGGGTAAGTTTAAAGCCGGAAACCACGTTTTCGAAGTTTCGCTCTGTGTCGATATCTCTCGAAGTCGATTTTCTTTTTGTTGCTGCCGCTACAGGTTCCTCAGCGTGAAGAAATGGCTACTGCGGAAGAAACATCAGATCGAGCTCGCGAGGAAAAGGGGCTGGAAGGACTACTGGGTCTGCTTGAAAGGAACCACTTTGCTGTTCTATCCGTGCGAGTCGCAGGAAAGCAGGACCATGGAAGCAGCTCCGAAACATCTGATCATCGTGGACGGCGCGATCATGCAACCGATCCCCGAACATCCGAAAAGGGACTACATTTTCTGTCTGAGCACCGCGTTCGGCGACGCGTACCTGTTCCAGGTGAGTCGATCGACAACTCGTGACTCGTTTGTAAAAGTGCTGTCGGGAAAGTTTTAACCGACGGTTTTTTTTTCGAGTGGCCAAACAACTCTCGTCAACTTTCGCGACAATGTTGTTACCGTAAAACAAATTCGCGCGGAGTGTTCCGGGTTTTGACGACTTTTCGCGAGGCTCCAACGGGCTATGCTCTTTTTCGAAGGGTGAACTCGAAATTGCGGTTTTTGGGTGGTTTTCAGTGATCCCGTTGTGTTCCCAGGATGGTTTTCCATTTCGGTTTTGTTGTATTCTTGTGGAGGGAAGTTTCTTGTGTTAGAAACCGTGTCTTGTTGCGTTTGGTGTAGCTTTTGAGAGAATTGAATTATTTTTAATTGTTCTTCTGACGTATTTCAAGTTTCATGAACGTCGCTGTTAATTTTGTTTAGGGGATGTACAGTCGGTGTGGAAAGTATTCGTACAGCGATCAATTTCAAATAAAACTGTGCGTAAACTTCAGTTATAAATTTTAAGCAAAAGAAATGATTAATAAATATTCTTGGGTATTTGCAGAAAAGATTTCATGAAAACTAAATTTTATTTTTTTCAAGATTAACAAAAATATACATCCAACATAAATAAACGTAAGAAGGATTATTGGGTGCGTTGTTTCTTAACTTTTCTAAATACTCTCGGAGATGATTTTTGTAGACACGTTAATCTTTCGGATGTTTGGAAGATAATAGCCGATGCACGTTTAACTCGATCGTCAGATTTTTAGGAATTAACCCTCAGCACTCCAATGGCTTCTCTGAGGCGATACTAAAAATTGTCAGACTATTATTTAAAACAATTGTCACACTACACTGTTTGTATGTAAGATGTTAGAAAGAACGGAAGTGTTGCGTGTACGATTAATGGTAACAAATTGTATATGCATGAAAGGAAATGAACCGCGTACAACGGAATTTTTCTGGGACAAAAAAATGCTTCGATGTTAGAAATTCAAATTGCTTGGAGTGCAAAGGGTTAAATGATAAGTTTGATGCTTTGCAACGAAGTAGACACAAATTTCACTGTCTCGCGCGTGAATTCGAATGATTGGAAGTTACAGTGTGCCGAGAAAGTGAACCAGAATCGAATAATATAATAACTGTTATTTGAAAATTATTTAAAAATTTATTTTAAATGTATCTAAGTTATGAGAAGACAGCAATGAAACAATCTTGAATTATATAGAACGACAGAACCAACTAAGTAGACATTGTTCGTTGATAGGAACGAATTTTTTCTGCAACATATTGGGAAAACGTGATGTAATTGAAATTGAAGAACGAAGAAGAGATAAACGAATGATTTGCTCGGAAAATTTTATCTCCCCGGTTTCGATTTTGTTAACTAAATTCTGTTGCTTTTGTTGCAATTCGACGGTGTTACCTGCTGAAGAATTTCGTTATCGGACAGCTGGTTTTGTGCGTTTACGATAAGATCGAATGGATAATAAACCGTTGGAGATACGAGAAGAATATAAAAACAGCGTTACACTATTTTCGATTTGTTTAAATTATTAAAAGAAAAGGTACGTTCTAGCTTTTGTTTCTCGCACTTTATCAAATTTATTAGCCCTTTGCACTCGAAGCAATTTCAATTTAAAAATCAAAACATTTCGTTGAACTTATTTTCATTTTTGCAATTCAGTTTTCTATATTCTACAAAGAAAATTCAACTTGTTTTCTCGTGCAATTGAATTTTCAGCAGTTCATTGTTGAATAATGATATGGCAATTTTTACTAGTGCTCAGAGTCGTCAATCGAGTGCAAAAGGTTAATTCGCAGTCTATTTATTATATTTCTTTACAAATCAATGAGAATCGTTTAAAAAAACTTATTATTTAGTACATAAAATCTCTGAAATATAATTTACTATTAAATATTTCTGCTTGTCTATAATAGGCATATAAAGTAATAAATAATAACATAATAATCAACGTTTAGCTGTTTTACTATCAATTCCGTTGGATCAGGTTAGAATTTAAAACTTGTTATTTAGTACATAAAATCTCTGATATATAATTTACTATTAAATATTTCTACCTGTTTATAATAGGCATATAAAGTAATAAATAATAACATAATAATCACCGTTTAGCTGTTTTACTATAAATTCCGTTGAATCAGGTTAGAATTTAAAACTTGTTATTTAGTACATAAAATCTCTGAAATATAATTTACTATTAAATATTTCTACCTGTCTATAATAGGCATACATAGTATATATAATATTATAATATTCACAGTTTAGCTGTTTTACTATAAATTCCGTCGAATTTGGTTAGAGAGAGTACAACATAAGATTCTCACGTACCGTTTTTACTGTACTAAGACACCTGAGACAGTTTATTCTCACGATTATCATCCTGTGTCGTCACGCTTCCGGTTATTGACTTTTACACAACAGCAAACTATAGCTTTTTCATTAAACCTCCGTGATAGATTATACGACAAATATAACAGCTCTAAATTCGCCCTAAACGATTAACTCGCCTTATAATAATATTACAGTCTTTAGCACTTTTTTATCAATATTAATCGTTCAACTATAATTAATCTAATTTTCATCAGATTTCGTTTTCTTTCCGTTTTATGTCTTTATCGGCTTTCAACATTTTCTTTAACCGATTACGGAAGTGTTCTATAAATAAAGTAACGCATACCGCTGTTACTTCGCAAACGCGAAAGACTCATGAAAGGGTATAACTTTTCCGACAATCCACTGCGTCCTTACGTGCAATTTTTAAATGTGCATCGCGCGGTGAAAGAATAACTATACAACCATAACACGGGAGTAGTTCACGGCTGGCTCACACGGGAACATATTCAGATGCGAAAATTCGATTTTGATGAAACTTATGGAAGCTTATAGTTCTTTGAAAAATATTTCACACGTGTGCTTTTTTTTTATCGGCAACCATTCACTTTGAAGGGGTGAAAACAGCCCTCAAAGTTGGGGTCAGAACCATATTTTTTGATATCTCGGAAGCCAGAGGTCGAAAAAATTTCAATTTTTAAAAAAATTGTGTTTGTCTTCAATGGGAAATTTTATTTAATTTTAACAAAAGTTTTTCGTTTAAACAATAAATAAAGCTATAAGCTCCCATAAGTTTCATCAAAATCAGATTTTCGCATCTGAATGTGTTCCCGTGTCAGTTCGCCGCAGAAATATGCGAAAGGTCGCTGAACAAGTGCCTCGATCGAGGAAAGGATAATCTGCATGAAAACATGTCAAAAACATGAAATACGGACCTTCGTTTTCAAGATAATCGACTTCGAAAGTTTGTCTAGCGTGTAAGCATTAGAATTTCCGTGGAAGTGGAAGCAGTCATTCATGAACAGACGCGTCTGCCTTTTTCCTATGTATACTCCTCGAAATTTCCGTAGCAGGAAACTCCGGATATTTTCACAGCTGTTCTTCCTAAAAATTCTCCATTTCGATTATTTCTTTTTATCGCATTTATCGAGTTCTTCAATATTTCTGAGATACAATAATATTCTCTTCGTGGATACAGTTTGTAGAGCGAGCACATCTTCAAGTTTCGTTATCTTTTCCTGTGAATCTGATTTAGTATTCTTTGACACTGTTAACATTACCGAATCAGTCGAACCGACGGGATCCTAAATTTCTCCGTCGCAATTTCTGAAATTACAAAAATCTTTTCATCAGTAATTTTCGGATGTACTTCTTTTATAACATATAACATGTTAATATTATTAACGTATCTTCAATAGACTCGCGTTGAAGATTTCAAATAAAGTTCAACAAGTATAAATAGTATGCCTTTCTTTTTAGACGAAATTAAACGTTCTTAATTTGTAATCAATATTTGTCCCCGTTTGCACTCGAAGCAATTTTAATTCCAAAATCGAAACATATTTTGTACATAGAAGAGTTACATTGTACACGGTTCATTTCCTTTCGTGTGTATAAAATTTCTTACTATTAGTCGAACGTACAATCATTTTTATCGATTTTTTAAATGCAAACATGACAACGTAATAGTTGCTTTGAATAATAGTGTGGCAATTTTTATTATCGCCTCAGGTCAGCCATTGGAGTGCCAAAGGTTACGGCATCAAAGTAGACGTAGCAGTATAAAAAATATAAATTGTCTTTTCATTTCTCTAACATTTTTAACGTTGAAGATGTTACAATAACTTTAGTTACAAAGTTCAGTTAATACGTTCGCTGCTAAAAATTCTTTTCAAATATTTTTTGTAATTCGTGATAGCTTTTAGTCGTGTAAACTATATAGTTCAATAAATTATAACAACTATGGAAATGCAATAATAAACTATATAGTTTATAAGATGTTCCAGGCCCTAAGCTCGGCAGTTAACGTGTGAAAATAGCGAACTTATTTAGGGAATAAGTATGGAACGTCGTTCGACAGAGATTGATCCTATCTTTCCGAATCGCCTTTCCATGTAAATTCGCCGATTCCGTTGCCAACCGATGCATACGTTTATAGAAAGAGATACATTTTGCTCGTTTCTATTAGGCACCCTGTCAAGTGGAACTCGAGAACTGGGTAAACAGCATCCATTCGGCTTGCGCCGCTGCGTTCGCGCGTCATCGTGGCAAGACTGGCACTCTTCATCTGCTGCAGGAAGAGATCTTCCGATTGGAGAAGGCAATAGAATCGGTAAGCGACAAACACCAAAGTCATCAAACACACCAAACACAACAGTGTCTATTTATCTATAGAATGCGATCATAACGGAAAACATAAACACTATGCGTCGATTGCAAGAGACTAGTCTACGTTGTCTTGGAAAAACCGACGAGATATAATTTATTTAGAATTTCTGTGATTTTTACC
>CM052092.1:17721657-17737626 GCA_028453745.1 Agapostemon virescens
TATTCTAATATAATTTAGTATATTCTGATACATTCTAGTATATTCTAGTACTCCAGTATATTCCACTATTATCTAGTATATACTACTAAATTATTGTATATTTTAGTATATTCTAGTACATTGTAGTATATTCTGGTATATTATAATACATTCTAGTATATTCATATATATTCTGGTATATTCTAATACATTCTAGTACGTCATAGTATATTTAAATATTTTCCTATGTATTCTAGTATAAGCTTGAATTTTTTAAATTTTCATTACAGGCACAGTTAAAGAAATTAAGAATCTCAAAGTTTAGTTTCTTTTTCGTGCAATTCAGAGAAAAGTTATTCATGTTTGAAAAGTGTATGAGTACTTTGTACATTTTCTGTGGATTCTTAGTGGAAGAAACCAGCGATAGAGTTTGATATATTTGTAATGGTTGTTTCAGTTGCATACCCACGAGATCGTTGAAGTGTGCGCGAAAATTTTGTACCAAGTCGAACTACAAAGAAACACGCATGAACAGATGTGGGGATTCTCGGTGGAGGCAGAGCTAATCGAAAATTCTGATAGACAGGACGAACTTTGTTGTTACGTGAGCAGAGTCGAGGACAAGAGTGTCGCGATGCAAAATGGTAAGTTGTAATCGTTCGAGAATTTATTTAACAATAACTCTATTTTTTTATTCCTGGTAATTAACGAACAGTCATACGTTTCACGAAACTCCAGACTTTTATGCAAACTATAAACCGTTTGCAATGATTGAAGAAAATAGAAGCCAGATATTTTTATTTATCAATTAATGCACTTATGCAAATTCTTCCACATTTTAAAAATTGTGAGGAATCTAAATGCATTTAGTCGCGTAATTTTAATAAAATAATGTCAAACTTTTTACTCATCTTTTTACTATACGTTTTCGTGAAAAAGTTTATGTAAAAACTTTTCGAGGGAACATTCTTGTAATTTCAATAACTGTGACATAAGCAATTATTCCTATAATAATTGTTCAATTATTGCAATTATTCAAGGCTTGTATAACTTCTATATTAACATATCTTTAATGAAAAAGTTTATGTACAATCTTTTCTCTGGAACATTCTTATAATTTCAATAACTGTGACATAAGCAATTATTCATATAATAATCGTTCAATTATTGCAATTATTCAAGGCTTGTATAACTTCTATATTAATATATCTTTAATGAAATTGTTTATGTAACATCTTTTCGTGGGAACATTCTTATAATTTCAATAACTGTGACATAAGCAATTATTCATATAATAATCGTTCAATTATTGCAATCATTCAAGGCTTGTACAACTTCTATATTAATATATTATAATATGTTATCTATATTGATATATCTCTCTCAGAACATTCCTATAATTTCAACAATTGTGACATAAGTAATAATTCATATAATAATCATTCGATCATTGCAATTATTCAAAATTTGTATAACTTCTATACGAACATATCTTTTAATGAAAAAGTTTATGAAAATTATTTTCTCATTAATTTCCATAACTATCAAATGAAAAGTGAGTAACTAGTCATTTCGTCTTGTTCTAGCGTAAAAAATAAATTTTCCAAAAAGCATGAAAGTCTCGAGAAAGAATGATTCCGTTGACTGTTTGTTATTGTAACACGAAATACGAGTTTGACGATATAATGGAATGTAAAACGTTCGAGTATTGGTCATCCAGGCTCTCGGCATTCTTGCAATTACCCTTCCCCGATCTAATTTGAAAACGAAGGTCAGCTGTATATCAGAATACATGACCTTGATGACGGTTTTCCTCGCACGCATGTCGGAACCTTGCGTTTTCGAATGGCATTGAACGATATTGATTTTACCGTAGATTACTCCCTTCCCTTTAGAAAATCGAACTCGGCGCTCTCTGTTTTCCTCGATGTGACCTTTCGGCCTGAAGATGGATGCTATAATGCCTGCTTCTAGGTATCATTAAAGGTGACGAGATCATGGTGATAAATGGCGCCATTGTAAGCGATCTAGACATGATGTATCTAGAGAGCGTGCTACAAGAAGAGGTTGGCCTGTGTATGATGATGAGGTCGTCTCGAACCGAACCGCCGGATCTCACAGGCATAATGAGGGTTACAGATGACATAATCGAGAGTTTGGTTTGCCCACCGCCGCCTTCCGATCCTCCGGTTATAAGCGACGAAATGATTTCCGGCTTGATCGTTCCGGCACCTGGATGGAGTAAGGCTTCTTCCTTCTGCATGACCTCTTACTTCTTTTATCAAAGTCTATTAATTTCTCCATGACGTTACCTCCTTCGTT
Source organism: Agapostemon virescens (assembly GCA_028453745.1). Taxonomy (NCBI): domain Eukaryota; kingdom Metazoa; phylum Arthropoda; class Insecta; order Hymenoptera; family Halictidae; genus Agapostemon; species Agapostemon virescens. Next base: position 17,723,959 of record CM052092.1, read on the forward strand.
CTCTATAGACGGCACAATTTTCAAGCAACGAGCAAAGTTGAAAATAAACTACTGTTCAAGTTTCAAAATTGGTCAATCTGCAATTTTGTTATCGATAACTTCTCTGTTGCAAGCAAAATGTCGGACAATCGATTTACTGGTTTTATTCATTAATTATTGACAGTACGAAAATGTTTCTAATGCTCTTAGCAACACAAATGTATAGCAGATATATTGGATTTTCTATATAGCAGTTTAAAGTAATTTTTCAAAATTAGGTATGCAATCATCAGTCCATTGACATATTATGACGAGTCAGACTCTTGTTGAAGATTTTAAGCCCAACAAATATAAATATCATGTAACAATAATTTTAGTTACAATGAAAATTATGTGGCAAGGGGTTAACACCTGTAATTAGGGGTTAGCTGCCTCTATTTTCGCTCGACTTTTCATACAGGCCATTTTACGTATGATTAAAGATTGACAATTTATTACAAACCTCTTTGCTCTTTGTTCTCCCTTGCATTTGCAATAATGTCTCATTGTTTCGATGGAAATAATATTCTTTAGTCCTAGGCTTATTGTAAAATGTATCTTCGTAGCGCGTCAAATGAATACGTCATCGGAATGTTTTAACCTTTTCAAGACGAACGTCGACGTATTGAGTCGATGTCAAGTCTGTATATTAAATCCTTACAGTTGCAAAAAAAATATAACTTCGATTTTTACTCAGACTTTAAAACTTTAGTGACCCAAAAATAGCTTTCTGGAGAAAGTATTTCAAATACTCAAAAAAAAATCCTCGTCCGCAAAGGGTTAAAGGAGTGTGCAACCTTCGAAGTCGAAACTAAAGGGTTCCATATTAATGCTACATAAAAAAATAAGGCGAAACTACGCAACAAACATTTTTCATTTGAGCCTTTGCCTCCGAGAAAATTCACTTTGAAGATCATCGAGTTCGCGAATCTACTACTTGGACGAAGTAGATCCGGACGGTCGTATACCGGCGCGCGTTACATGATTTCTATTTAACACGTTCCGTGCCACGTGGGGCATATACGACCCACGATAAACTTCCCGTGCAATTCGCTTGCAGTTCTAATTGAAAAGCGAAGAATTTTTGAAAAATTCATCGTAGAGGCAAATGCTTCCTTTTTTACTACTGCATTCCAGTCTTTCTTTGAAACAGCAGAGATTTAATTATTTATTTAACACGTTAGACGCCGTGGTAGTCACCGGTGATCGGCACTATTATGCTGTTTAACAATAATTACCATTAAATTAACAACATTCAGCATGAATTTACTCCTATCGAAATTAACCTGATTGTAGTATGAGGAGAGAGCTCCATTATCCAGTGACTAACAATCCTCTTTAACACTTTAACTGCCAAACCAACGGCATGAAAAATCCCACAAAATCATAGCAATTTATTTAACGAAGCATCAATTGGAAACTTACAATGTGTGACACAAAGTTATCCTTCAAGCTTCTTCTATTTTTCAAATCTCAACTAAATTTAGTGAAACGAACATATTAATGTACGAATTTATTTTTAATCATGGACAAACGATTCTGTCACCCATATATGGGTGACATAGCAGTCAAAGTGTTAATAACTCGCTTCTGCGAATGAAATAAATGAAACTGTTCGGATGCGCGCAAAATTCGCTTGACAGTCGACGTGGTTAATCGCAAAAGTGTGGGTCTAATTAGGGGATCTAATTTTCAAACTCGATTGCCTCGAAAACGCGACGTCGAACGGAGAACATTTTCTCCTGTAGAATCAACCCCTCCACGGTTCTACCGTCGATAGAACAGTCCGTAAGAGGGGGCATTCTACGTTGTTAAAGAAGGAGAAATCGTCCGAAATTTTTCAATAAATCGCATATGTTTTGTTTTCGAGAAAGAACCTCTGATTAACGAGAATTGATGATTTTGTGAGCGTAGGTAAAGAGAGCATCGCGCAAGAGTGCACGTCAACTCTTCACGCCGACAATGGCAAGCAAGCGTCGTCACGCACAAATTCGTTCGAAATTGAAAACTTGTTGAAAACAGCGGAGCAAGTGACGGGAATTTGCCGATCGCCTGGCGAAACTAGAAAATCCAGCCCAACTGGCAGCGTTGTTAGCTCGCATTCGCAGGCTATGACACCTAGCCGACAGCTGAGCGACGCAGAGAAACTCAAAAAGGTCATTCTAGAATTGATCGAGACCGAACGGACATACGTAAAGGTCAGTATTTTATTAAGGTGCTCGTTTCAACAACGGAATTCGAGCATGGCAGTTAACACGAACGTTAAACCTACTATGTTCCGTTATACGAATATCAGTTAATTTATAGTGAAATTTGCATTTTTATGCAAAAGAAAAATTCGTCATACACTCCCAGACAAAAAGATAGCACACCCGTGCTATCTGTAATTTTTCGTGTTAAGATTATCCTATCGTGGAAACTCTGAGTTATATGTAAAACGTACCTTCTACGAATATGTAAACATAACATAGAGTGACTTTACTTCATTGAGTTCTCTTAGTTGGAAGAGAAACACATAATCCGACGCAGACAAAATGATAGCACACTTAAAAAATAAAGATATATATTTCATATAACACCACTACATGTTTCATATAACAAAAGTATACATATTTCTTATAATAATATGTGTACAAAACTATGTTTTTCTAATAATGTGTAGAATCTCCTTTGTTTTCTATGAGTTCCACCATCCTTTTAGGTATAGACTTATATAGTTGTTTAATTTTTATTTGTGCTAAATTTTCCCATTCGGTCACAATGCAAGTTTTTAATTCATTTATGTTTGAAAATTGTCGGCCTTCAGCATATACTGCTTGCGAAAGCATTGCCCAGCAATTTTCTATGATATTAAGGTCGGGTGAGCACGCTGGCCATTGAAGAGTGGAAATATTCTCCTTTAAAAAATAGTCCTTAACAATTTTAGCAGTATGCACTGCAGCACTATCTTGCTGGAATGTATATGGTGTAACAGCAATGCGTTCTGCATATGTATAAATTTGATTTTTTATTAGCTCGAGATAACAGACGCTATTCATTGTGCCCTGAATAAACATAATTTCTGTTTTCCCTTTATATCCGATACCAGCCCAGACCATTACTTCACCTCCACGCATTTGACGACGAATTTTTGTTAGTGGTTGTTTACGAACACCACGATAATAATACGTACATCCGTCTGGGCCATCAAGGTTGAACCTCTTTCCATCCGTAAAGATTACTTTTCTCCAAGTCTTTTTCCAATGTACATGTGCTTTTGCAAATAACAAACGTGCCTCCTTATGTCTTGCGTTTAGTGATGGTTTTGCCATTAATCTGGTCCGATTTACAATGTTGCTAATCTGGAGTACACGACGAACATTTTGTACATTTGTTTCCACTCCAGCTTTCTTAGCGATCTCTCTCGCAGTGGCACAAGAATTGGAAGCAGCACGTATTATTGCCCGTGTATCGCGTTCAGATAATGCTGCTGGCCTTCCTGTACTTTTCTTCTTTCCGTATGCACTTGTATCCTTCAGCAAATTATATATAACTTTTCGACTACGACTAACTTCTTTTGCAATTTGAGTAATAGATAACTTTTGTTTCCGCAGAGCTAAAATTGTACTAATTTCGCGTTCACTAAGCTTTTTGCCACGACCCATTATGAGGATAGCGATATAACAAAACTCTAGACAGAAATTGAACGTAATAACTCCGTGCAAGTTCACGAAACACTGAAGAATATGTAAACATAGTCCAAGTGTGCTATCATTTTGTCTGCGTCGGATTATGTGTTTCTCTTCCAACTAAGAGAACTCAATGAAGTAAAGTCACTCTATGTTATGTTTACATATTCGTAGAAGGTACGTTTTACATATAACTCAGATCTTCCACGCTAGCATAATCTTAACACGAGAAATTAAAGATAGCACACCCGTGCTATCTTTTTGTCTGGGAGTGTACACGAGTTACAATACATATGCAAAAATTAGATAATTATTTGTTTCCTCATAATTTTAAAAATTAGTTGTTTTCAATTTAATCGTTGACAGAAGATTCAGGGTAATAAACCACAATGTATTATAGCAGAGCGTGGTTATTATCACACCTTTATTAAATATATTATCAGATATAATAAGTACATTCGCTCTTGATGACGACGTGAAGGAGACTGCCTTCGTTACATGAAATAAAACAAAACACAACGAGCACATGTTGACGACATAGAATCCAACGTTTTCTTACAACTGTGACTAATAAAAAATATATTTACCAAGTATTTTTCTGAGACACCATCTCTCACATAATTTTAATAAGCTAATCGCATAAAGCATTAAATAGTTTTAGTATGTTACAGTTGATCTACTTATTTCTCTTCGCACGTGTCTAAAATCTCTAATTTACTTTTCAAATTATAAAAAGAAATAAAAATCTCAATGAGATTTCGTTTATTTGGATTATTCGCCATTTTCGTTACTGGGTATAATCGAACCAAGAGATCCGTAGAATCGATTTCTATGGAAATAAAGAAAAATAAACTAAAGAATCTGAAAGGGGTAATTTGAACTACTGTGGTAGATTTGGTGTTAATCTCGATTCCCAAAGCGAACTATACAAAATATACAAGTAGAGTTTGATGAAATATATGTGAGAGAAATAGCTCAGAAAAATACTTGATACATATATCTTTTGTTGGTCACAATTCACATTGAAAGAATGAAAATAACCCTCAAAATTGGAGATTCAATTAGAGGGCAGAGGATAATCTAATTTTTACAATACGTGTTTTTTAATGGAAAATTTAGAGTAGTATAAAAGCATTTATATTAGAGATAGTTCTTAGAAAAATATTAAATACACACCCCGTTTGTCAGTCATAGTTTCCATTGAAAGGGTGAAAACAGCCCTCGAAGATGGTCAAACAAGAAGTAGTTACGATAAAAGAAAATGTCTTCTGTCAGAAGTAACATATCTACTTGAATAATTAACGATCGCATTACATGTACATTTCCCTTGTTTCAGAATTTAAACAATTTGCTGGAGAACTATCTGGAGCCCCTTAAACGCGAGACTTTCCTATCGAATGCAGAAATAAATGCGTTGTTTGGAAACATTCAGGAAATCGTTACGTTTCAACGACAATTTCTGCAGAATCTCGATCACGCGATCGAGATGGAGGCTGATTTCAATAATTTTGATCATCCCAGTCAATTTAAGGTACGTAGTTCGCTGATAATTATTGCGTCTCTGAATCCATTACACATATAACAGATATACATATAATGACACGTATACAATATACATATAAAGACATTATCACGTACGTTGCATCGCTTCGTTCTAATGTAACGACGAGTGTACGATTTTTAAAGGGTGTCCTGTTTTCCATTGGAAGTGCCTTCTTATATTACGTAAATCACTTCAAGCTATACAGCTCGTTTTGTGCCAGCCACTCAAAGGCGCAAAAAGTTCTCCATCCAAGTGAGTGGAACTATCTTTCTTCTCGATTATCTATCTTAGTATTTCGAAGTAGCGTCGATTTGACCAGTACCCCTTAGAAGATCCACTTTTATCTAGCCTCGTGGGGGGGAAACTTTGGCTTCTCGATGGTCACCGTTTCTCGCTTGTTGCAGACGAGGGAAATCAAGCTTTACAAGAGTTCTTGCAGGCAAGAAACCCAAGGCAACAACACTCATCGACTTTGGAATCCTATCTGATCAAGCCTATTCAAAGAATATTGAAATATCCGCTGTTGTTGCAACAACTACGAAATCTCACCGACGAACGAAGCGACGAGCATCAACATTTAATCGGTAAACTTGCTCGATCTAACACAGCTTCTTTCGTAGAATTATAATGAATTATAACCGTTTGCGGTCGTATCAAGTTTCTACCAAGATGGCACGCTGGTCGAAATTAACCCTTTTCACTCCAATGGCTCCTCTGAGGCGACACTAAAAATTGTCAGACTATTGGTTAAAACAACTGTTACATTATAATGTTGGTGTTCAAGAGGTTGGTAAAAATTGAACTGTTGCGCGTACGATTAATAGTAACAAATTTAATATGCACTAAAGGAAATGAACCGCGTAGAATGGAATTCTTCTGGGACAAAAAAATGCCTTGAAGTTAGGACTTCAAATTGCTTGGAGTGCAAAGGGTTAATTTTCATTGAAAGGAACCGGTAATACATAATATGCGAGATAGATTTGTGAATTGTTTCTTATATTTTCAGATATACAGGGTGAGTTACCAAACGTTTGCACCTCAAATATCTTTGTTGTTTCTAAAGATACGTAAAATATGGTAAGGGCAAAGTTGAATGGTACAATGGAGCTGACACGATGCTATAAAAAAATGTTGTGTTTATGTCATTTTTTTTGGAGATATCAAGGTCACCTTGACTTTTTTAGATGGAACTACCCTTTTTTAAACACCTACAATGATAGTCCCTTCCATTAGAAATTCAGTGACTATATTATTCCAAGGTCATTCAAGGTGAAGGACAGAAAAAGCGTATAAGATTTAGAATATGAAAGCAGAATACGTTTATCATGGTTGAGACTTGTAGTAAATAGTAAACATACTATGGTCGTAGTTAAAGTAAACATACTAAGGTCCTTCAATGTTACTGTTATTCAGCATTCTTATTTACTATCAGTATGTTTCCAAACGCGATTACGCTATGTCTTATTCAATGACTGAAAAGTGTGATACGATCACGATTTACTATGAATGTAGACAAAATGCAATGCAGGCCCGATTACTTTACGAAGAAAGGTACCCCGAGCGAAACACTCCTTCTAGACAGACTTTCATTAATACGTACAGGTTGTTTCGAAGTACTGGAGGTGTACATGCAAGACAGTACAAACGGAAGAATCCCACGACCAATGAAGACAATGAAATTAATATTTTAGCAGCTATAGCTGTCAATCCTCGCATGAGTACGAGAAAAATTTCCCGTGAAGCAGGCATAAGTCAAAGTAGCGTAATACGAATTCTGGCCCGACACAAATTTCATCCGTTCCACATGTCGCTCCGTCAACAATTGCACGGGAATGATTTTCAAAATAGAATTAACTTTTGTCAATGGGGATTGCTTCAAAATCATTCAAACAAACAAATACCACCTCGGATGTACTTATCAGAGTTCAAGGTTCCTTCAGAGCTCGTTTACATCAATGTATCGACGTAGACAGCCATCATTTCGAACATTTATAAAATACAGGTATTCTACTTCCATATTTTAGTTTTATACGTTTTTTCTGTTCTTGATCTTGAATGACCTTGGAATAATATAGTCACTGAATTCCTAATGAAAGGGACTATCATTGTAGGTGTTTAAAAAAGAATAGTTCCATTTAAAAAAGTCAAGGTGATCTTGATATCTCTAAAAAAATGACATAAATACAAAATTTGTTTATAGCATCGTGTCAGCTCCATTGTACCATTCAACTTTGTCCTTACCATATTTTACGTATCTTTAGAAACAACAAAGATATTTGAGGTGCAACCGTTTGGTGACTCACCCTGTATGTAACACAATGATATGCTTCGATTTTATAGGGAAATTTTATTTTATAGGTTTTCGTCGTGAACGATGAAAAATATTTTAAGCCGCTTTTGCGATCGAATCGAATTTGGAAAAAATTTAAATACTAACTCCTTGCCGTAACATTTTCTTTGTAGCTGAAGTTATTGTAAACACTTTTATCGCTAAAAATGATACAGAAGAGGAAGAACAATTTATATTTTTTATATTGCTACATTTGCTTCAATACTTGAGTATTGATTAAAATTAAAACATTTGATTTTGTCCAAAGAAGAAAGGTATAATATTTAGATTTGTTTTACTTTATTTAAAATCTTCAACACGAGTCTGACTTTTCTTAATACGGCAAGGGGTTAAAATTGCTTGGAGTTCAAACAGTTAAAATAGACAATAATAATAATTCTGGTTATTTAAGTAACTAAAAAATTGTTGATTGCAGAGGCGCTAAAGGGTATGGAAAAAGTGGCAGAACACATAAACGAAATGCAAAGAATTCACGAGGAATACGGAGCTATCTTCGAGCACTTGTTCAGACAACATCAAAAATCATGCAAGCAGGTAAACAAAAATAATACGAATCTTTCCATCTTCTAAATATCGTTCTAACCCCATAGCTACAGTAGCTAGTCCTAGTTCAATTCAAGTTTTGCCAATTTATACAACAAAGCCTGTTCTGTATGGATCACAGATTTCATTCTACTCGCGTAACAGAGAATTACAGTATTATCCCCGTTCGCATAATCGAGATTCTACCAAATCATCGATCGAACAAGTAAATCAGATTCGAGTTCTATCCGCGTTTGATCTTGTTTCGACCAGAAAACTGTGGCAAACATTTATCATCGATAATATTGACGAGTATCAGGGGCCTGAATTTAGTGTCCCCGTCATGGGCCAGTGTTGTCTCTCGTACTTCCATCTGGCCCACGTGTTCAGCGTTAAAACCTACAGAAAATCTCGACTGTCGACAAAGCCCATTACGTTCGTTGTGAAAACTCTCTAGTCATTTTTACAAAGCATCATCTCCATCATCTAAAAGGATAGGTAGGGAATCGTTTAGAACTCGCGTTTTCAAGAAATTTTAGTCGAAGATTTACGATCTTCGGTGACGCCGAACCACTATCCGTGTCATAACACGATACGAACGAACACTATGAACCACCTCGTCTTCTCCCAAGGAACAGACAAGAATGTATCACCGGCGGTGCATCCTCTCGCAAACCATAAACGCAGAACAGTTCCGTTCACGAATTTCATGCACATCTTTTTATGAAATGTCGAGGCATTACTGCAGAGTTGCCACAGCTTGACACGATCGATTGACGTTATAATGATTCGACAGCCGATCGATCTAAGTCCTGGAGACCTGCTCTACTACGGGGGCGTTGAGTGGCTCAATATTTCGGATTTTCTTGGAAAGATCAAGAAAGGTCTGGAGCTGCACGCGATGTGCTTCGTTTTCAAATCCGCCGTCGTCTTCCTGTGCAAAGAGAGGCTCAGGCAAAAGAAGAAGCTCATGGTAAGTTTCGCGTTCCATGCACGATTGCCCGACGGTCGATGCATTTACACGTGGACACGTTTACTTGTTCTATACAGGGTGTCTCGACGAAAGCGAATTCCAGCGAGGTAGAAATCATTCGTTATCAAGTACTGATCCCTGTGACGGAAGTGCAAGTGCGGGCTAGCTCCGCCAAGGACATGGAGTCTCACTTCCTGTGGGAGCTGATCCATTTAAGAAGTCAATTACAGAGAAGATCGGAAAAAGTATATGTGCTCTCGAACAGGTATCTATCAAACGGAACGTCGCCGACACGTAATTTGTTTTTCATCGAAGCTCTCGTATCGTTTGAACACGATTCGCTAAATTGTAGATTTATTTATGTGTGTGTCAATTTTTAAAGGTGGTGCAGCTGCGTAAGCTTACAATCACGTTAATTTGTTTACACTTAACGGGGAACGTATTCGGACGCGAAAATCCCATTTTGATGAAACTTATGGGAGCTTATAGTTCTTTCAAAAATATTTCCCACGTGAAAAAGAGCCCTCACAGTTGGGGGTCGAAACCATATTTTTTCAGATATCTCGGAAACCAGAGGTCGAAAAAATTTGAATTTTCTTTTAAATTGTGTGCGTTTTCAATGGGGAAATGTAGCCGCGCAAGAAAATTTTAACGAAAGTTGAAATAAATAAATAATAAATGTAGTCGCTCCCATAAGTTTCGTTAAAATCGGATTTTCGCATCTGAATATGTTCCCTTGTTAGACCGTCGTTCTTTCTGGCGACATTGTTTCAGGGAATAGTTGAGGAAAAATTGCTATTTCTTCCTCGATTGATTCCAACGAGTTGAGGGAAACCGTAACGATATCCTTAGAATCTTTTTGAAATATTAGCTGTTTTATGTTTTGCACATAGTTTTGGTTTTTGTAGGAATCATCGGTGAGTATTTTAGTTTAAGGTGTGACACTTCGAAGGAATTTTCGGAAATTCTTTCACTGCCGTTCGCGAAACCCTTGGATCTTACACTTTCATTTGTAATTCATCAAAATTCGTAAATGTTTCGGTATGCGAAACGACAGAATTAATTCTTTGCGGTCGAAGCAATTTTAATTAATATTATAGAGTAAGGGAAAAATTAGGAATCTTTAATATCTTTTTCTATGATCTCATTAATTTTAATAGTTTAACGACAGTTTAACGGTTCCGTGTGTTTTTATAATCGTTTGTTAAATGAATTCAAATGTTTCTAGAACGTACCGTTAAAACTATTCCTTAAAACCTCGTCGAAAGAAGAAATTAACATTTTTCACAGATTTAAACTAAAATACTTTCTTGAACGCCTGATACACAGTCGATTCAATCCATTCAAATAATTTTAGAAAAGTAGATTAGACGGATCTCAGCTCACTAGGTTCCTTCGAATATTTGGCTTATTTACCGTTGTACGAAAAAATACTTTTCAGAAAGACACCACACCAGCCCAAGAAATAAATGCAGAAAACAGAGAAAAGAATTAACACATTAACTGCCCAACTGACCACCTCGAAAATTCCATAAAATCAAATTAATTTATTTAACGAAGCAGATTAGATTTAGATTTCGATTTAATATCATCTAAATTGAATGCAACGAATATATTAACGTACAAATTTATTTTTAAACATGTACAAATAATTCTGTTATCCATATATGAGTGATATACCAGTCAAAGTGTTAAAGTAATTTTTAATCAACATTTTAAGGTCATCGCTATCTTTTTTAAATTAAACCTTACTTTGTTTTTCTTCGATGCCATCGCAGGGCACGAAAATACGAATCCAACGATTACAACAATTATTTGATCTAGTATCGATCTACTCGCATTTGAAAGGTAAACTGCTTCAGAATTTCTTTGGCCATTATAGTCACTGAATTCGTCTTCTTATACTCTGCAATAATATCGAAAACGAACGTGCGTGATGCATTTAAAAAGAATACCAACGATCTTAAAATCTCGTTAAGAAGTGATCTTGAGTATGAGATGGTGTAAGCTCGTTCTGAGAAGTTCTTTCGTGCAACGATAAACAAATGAGATACGCGAACGAGCCAACACAACAAAGACAGCCTGCGTAAAAATAGTTCAAACTTACAAGGGAACATATTCAGATGCGAAAATCCGATTTTGATGAAACTTATGGGAGCTTATAATTCTTTGAAAAATATTTCACACGTGTTTTTCTTTTATCGGCAACCATCCACTTTGAAGGGGTGAAAACAGCCCTCGAAGTTCGGGGTCAAAACCATACTTTTTAAGATATCTCGGAAACAAGAGGTCGAAAAAATTTGAATTTTTTTCTAAATTGTGTAAAAATTTTAACGAAAGTTTTTTGTATAAACAATATATTAAAAAATTGATTTTTCTTGCAGTTTCTCTTATTTATCGTTAGTTCATTTTAATATAAACTTGGGTGTGTGATCTTCGATAGGGGAAATAGGGGATACATGTTTCAGGATATTCTTTTCTTTTGCTATTTAACAATAATTATGCATAATAATTATTGTATAACTATAACAATAAGCTATAAGCTCCCTCCTAAGTATGTTCCCTTGTTAGGGAGAAACATTGAAGAGGTAAATTGGGTTTCGGTATCCGAAGTATTGTCCATTCCCGTCGAGCACCGTCATCCGGGACTAGTCCGACTAGCTAGACAATCTTTATTTATAATTTATAGAACCTGTTGATCGTTGAATCGATCGTGAAAGAACACCGCCGTTAAAGAACGATATATTTCTGCTTGTTCGTTCCCATCAGCACGACAGAGTTCCGGAACGCCTTCCTGAGGACGATTCGGCAGATCATTCGCGAATCGGTTCGGAACATGAGCATACCGTCGACGAAACAAAATCTGAGCCAATCGCCTATCACGATCTCGCCGCGAATGTCGACCGGGCACGTGGAGAAGTTCGAGAAACAGTCGGCAGTTCAAGGACAAAACGGTACCAGCAACAACAACATTATCATCAACAACAATAACAACAACAACAACAACAACGGGGCAGCGCACCAAACGGTCGCGACACCGCTGACCAAGAAGGCGGCCAAGCCGCAACCACTGTCGTCCACGCATAACGTTAAACGAAGGTATTGCCCGTCGAAGCAAGTTATAGAACACGAGAGTTCCGAGGACAGGGAAACGGAAGAGTCCGGCCCAGTTAACCAGCAGATCTTCCGTTTTCGAAGCAAGACCATTAGCGATACGTCCGGTAAGACTGCTAATCATCTAGCATCATCTACCTCAAATCGTTAACGCTAGCTTTACGCAGCGCAAAGAGCGAATATTTTTGACCTTACGTTAGGGGGACCGGAAAATAATGTTTCATTACATTACATTTGTGGAGGTAGGACGTGAATAAACCGTGAGGATTATTTTTCCAAGGAGATCGTTCCAGGTATGTTAAATATGAAATCGGAATTTTTGTGTAGAGAATATACAGTGGCACACGAAAGTATTCGGACACTCTTTAAATCTAAATAACTTTTTCCAAATTGAACCAAACATCTTGAATTTTCTGGAGCAACTAGAAACATTGATTTACTAAATGACATGCAAAAATAATTTTGAAATAATTCTAATTGGTAGAAGTTACGTGGGAAAGTAAGAATGACATTTTTTAAAACATTTTTATTTCAACTCGTAATGAAAATTTAAAATATACGTTTTTCAGAACTGTGTCAGTTATACACATGCTGAAAATTTCACTGAAATCGATTGATGCGGGGAAAAATGGCACGCATAGAAAGATGTAAGAATTTGTGGAGTTTAAACAGAAATTGAACAAGAATCGTGCAAAATTGCGATTTTCACCATTTTCGGTGGCATGTAGCTAATGTGTATGTCGATCGATTTCAATGAATTTTTTTACATGTATACAACTATCATAGATCTACCAGATACGTCTTTAAAATTTTTAGTACGTGACTCAAATAAAAAGTATTTAAAAAGTTCCTTTCTTATTGGTCATGTAATTCACACCAATTCCAATATTTACAAAATTCATTTTGCATATCATTTGTTAAATCAATGCAACTAATTGCTCAGGAAAAGTGAAGACGTTTGGTGCAATCTTGAAAAAGTTATTTAGGTTTGAAGAGTGTCCGAATATTTTTGTGAGCCACTGTACGTTTGTTCTGTGGAAATAATACGAAATATTGTGAGATCAGGACTGGCCGAAAACAAAGTAGATGTTAGAAATTAGTTAATATGGAGAGGGCACTTGGATCAGTGCGGTAGTCGATCGGTTACGACTAGAAAGTATCAGGTTCGATTTCTAGTCCGGTGTCCTTGTCTTTTCTGCGATACTACAATATTGTGGTATTCTATTTAAATTGTTTGTTTATTAAAAATTCGTAGGAAGGTATTGAATTAAAAATTAACTCTCACTCTAAATCAGGCAGTGCCCAGGTCCTTCATTTTTCGCAGTCAACCAAGATCTCCGAATCCTCTAAAAAATGTCCTTCTTTAGTCCTCGCTCATACAGCCACGCTCATCCCCATAGTCTGTCCGCGTTTCACTGAAAAATCTCAGTCTGTCCTTAAGTCTGGTTTTCGTCAGGGACTCTCTCTCTTTCTAAATGAC
>CM052092.1:17753954-17785082 GCA_028453745.1 Agapostemon virescens
ATCCGCGATTGAATGCTACGAAACTATTGATTCTGATTTTTAAGAACGTTTTTAATTACATTTTTAAGAATCGTGAACGTTGTATCGTAAACGCATAAAATTCTAACGACCCGTTAACACATGCGCAATGATCCGCGATTTAATGCTACGAAAGTATTGATTCTGATTTTCAAGAACTTTACTGTTTTGCATCCAATCTACAGCATCGCAAATGCATAAAATTCTAACGATCTGTTAACACATGCGCAATCATCCGCGATTGAATGCTACGAAACTATTGATTCTGATTTTTAAGAACGTTTTTAATTACATTTTTAAGAATCGTGAACGTTGTATCGTAAACGCATAAAATTCTAACGAACCCGTTAACACATGCGCAACGTATGAATGCTATAATCGTTTCTGCCATAACGTTCTATCGATGACAGAATAACCGTTCGTTTCGCAGACACATCAGACACTCGCATGCATGTGCGTACATACAAGTGAGAACAAGAACACCGATCGAAACGAGTGTGAATATTCGATAATCTACGTATGTGTGTATAGAAATAGTAGAGCAAGTATGCTAACTGTAGTACAGCTAAACGATAAACACTCGCTGTTACAGACGGTAAAATTACCGGGTGGTTCGATCGTTCCGTTTCGGGCAAGGTCCTGAAAATCGAGACGACCAAACGAACGATTAAATATTCTACGATCTACACGTGCAACCACACACGCACAAAACACAGCCATATATATATACACACACACACACATACAGGCACGTGTACACATCGATCGCATTCACGTACGTACAAATAGACACACACGTATACACAGGCACGCGCGCGCGCGCCCTCATACACCTGTGCACATCGATCGCATTCACATACGTACAAATAGACACGCATACTAATGCATACACACGGACGCACGCACGCACGCACGCACGCACGCGTGCGTCTATAAATGTGCGAGGTTACGTGTGCATGTAAAAGGATATCGGTCGATGTTTGACAGCGAAAGATAAAGAAATAATGAAATAATTATTTATCAATTACCGTAGACGTCCTGTGTGCAGATCGAAGAATTTACGGAGATCCTTCTGTTGCTCGTATTATTGCATTGTCGCTTTCATATATGTACATATATATATATATGTATATTCTAGGTGTATATGTATATATCCATATATGATCGGATAAAAGAAAAAAAAAATGAAAAAATTACGTCGAGACGCGCCTTCGAGCAGAGTTTCGATTGTTTCCCCCCCGTCGCCCTGGTGAGAGAGAGAAATCTCCCCTCTCTCCGTCGAGGATCTCGAGTGTTTTTACATAAGAAAAGATAAACGAAAAACCGGGAAGAAAAAAAAAGAATAGAGGAAAAGTTTGAAGAAAAAAAATAAAGCGAAACTTCGCACGCGATTAATCGTCGTATCGTTCGTTCGACGCGATGCGGCACCGGATGCGAAACGCGATTGTGATTTCTACGTGTTACGAAACACGGCTCGATTAATTTACAAAGGACACCTTTTCCCACGTTCCCACAGAAAAATCTTCGGATGTATTCGACGTATATCGTACATACGTTTCATTATGTGTGTATTTCTATTCAGGACTCGTGACAATCAAAGGCAACATTTTCTTATGGAGGAAGAATGAATGACCAACCAACTAAAACATAATGATAATACTAATAATAATCGTAAGAACAGTAATAAATCGATTCGCCAATGGAAACAGCAGCGTCGACAAAGAGCCACGTTTGGAAAGAACACGGATAAAGAGACAACACGGGATCTTCTTTCGGTGATCGAAACAACTGTTCGGACTGCTGAGAGAATATCTGAGGATATTCGAATACCTAATTACGTTCTCGTGATCCGATTATCCTAATTCGTTGCACATGCGTATACATCTCTTGTATACACGCGGGAATTTTCATTTGTTTCCTTGGTTTTTCTATTTGTTCGGTGAACGCGTTTACGAAATCGCTCTTCGATCTCGATGGTTTCTTTAAATGCGCCGTGGCTCGGATAATTATCCGGATTATAATCGTCTCTAATACCGCTGCGGATAATTTACTCGGCGTCGGTTGTTTGTTGAAAAGCTTGCAATGAGAAAGATCCAATTTCGTAATTATTTTTAGTTCCTTGAATATTTGCAAAAATATTAATTCGTTGCGTAGGATTTTCGTGTCGGTTCGATAGCCGATTTTAAATTTGTTTAGACACACGTCATTGTACACATCTCGCATGATATTTATACATATAAGATAGGTATAACGACCATAGAAGGATATTTGCGAAAATATTCTTACGTATGATCGAAGAGAGATGTTGATGGTTTCAACCGTTGAACTGAATTTATTTTCGAAACGATATTCGATTTCGGAGATTAGACGGTTTCTGCGTTGTCATTGCAGGTGTACATTCGGTAATGGAAAATATTAATTGTTAAACGAAATTACGTAAACGTGTATCGGAGAAGTGATTTTGTTCAGAGCTAGACTGCTAATTTTATTCGAACTTGAATGCGTTTTCAAGCGTCAATTTGCAATTTGTTGATGAAAGAAAGAATTCTTCGTCCGGGTTCTGTTTTCCGTAATCGATGAAGGAAATGTTTAGTTTCATCTTCGTTTGAAACAATCTTTTCTAGAAATGTGGCTGGTATACCGGGCTGCCACCCCCTAATAAGAAATATATATGTATATATTTGCATTAGACACGCTTCTTTGAAAAATTTACTTTCACGTGATTTATGAAGTAACAGAGAAGCATGGAAGATTAAACTTTTGTTATAACGTTGATTAAAAATTCAAGTCTTCGATATTGTCTCATATAATCTGAACATTATCTTTGGATCTGTTTTATACTAACACCCTTTCTTGCCAATTACTTTCTGTAGAAACGGAGCAGCTCGGGAGGCTAATTAATAAATCTGAATCTGGAGCGTGAATTTAACACGTCTTTTATTAATAACTACGAAATGAAGAATAACAAAAGTATAAATCGATGTAAACAACATGTACTCGATTTATAAATGTTTTAAACATGGCGCTCTCATTTATGGGCGCGAACTTTAAATTAAATGGGAGTGAAAATTGATTCTCCTTAACGATTTCCTTCGTCAAATTTAAAATAAAGAAATAACCGCCATTATTTCAAACGAATAATTACTTTGCTTCTCAAGTAACGGTATTGAAACTAACAGTGCTGAACAAATTATTTCCACGATTATCTTTTATTTACATTTCAAACGAAATTTACCCATTTGCCGTACCATTTTCTTTGTGATTAAAGTTATTATAAGATCTTCCGTAACTAAAACCGTTACAGAAGAAGATAAGATTACATCTTCTGTGCTCTTATATTTACTTCAATCGTTGAACACCGATTGCAACCGAGTAAGGTTCGATTTAGTTCGAGAAGAAAATCGTAACATCCGCGTTTGTAATAATATGACAAAAGGTTGATAACTTTTTAACGAACTACGATCGTCGAGTGAAATGATCGCAGCAGCGGTACTCGGATCGACGATATTAAACGACGCATCGACAGATTGTTGGGATAGACGTGTGACATGATTTTTGCAAATATTTGCCGGATCTTTTGTACGAATTGTGACCGGTCAGTCGATGGTAGAAACGAACATGTTCCTGAAGGTTTGATAAAAGTACGCGCGCGAACGATCGGGAAATTCCGATTTCTTGAGACACCTGCTCGAAACACTCTGCCTCGGAGACGTATCTCTCGATAGTTGGCCTAGTAGTATCGAGTTTCATATTTTTCTCCCGATGACAGTAAATCGTCGAACGATTTATCATCTATTATACGATTATTGACAGTCTCCACAAATTTTATTGATATAAACTTTATCGCTACCGTTGAACGTAATATACTTAAATAATTATAATGACGATACCTTCGGTAGAATTACGGGCTCCAGATTAAACGAAGTAAAATATTGCTGGTCAGATAAATATGAAATGAAATGAAAATTATGGGGATACCGGGGAGGGGGAAGATAAACGGGGGCGAGAGAGAGAGAGAGAGAGAGAGAGAAAGAGAGAGAAATCGAAAGAAAGAGAGAATAAAAGGTAGCGCGAAAGTGTCGGGAGAGAAAGTAAGAGAGAACGTGAGAGAGAATGTTTGCATTTGTGAGAACGAAAGAGAAGTCGAGAGACGGGGAAGAGAGAAGAAGGAAGAGAGAGAGAGAGAGAGAGAGAGAGAGAAGAGAGAAGGGGTGAGAAAAAGAAATGGAGCAAACCATTCGAGTGTCCCGTGAATACGAAGTTTTTAGATGGTTGATAGAATTATTATAGATCGTAAGGGGAAATATAGTATATGACTATGGAGCAGGATTCGCCGGGATGGGGTCGCGTTATAACGAAACAAAGATAGGGTAAAATAAGAATGTAACGAGTCTTTCCACATTACTTTGTTTCTTTCCTTTGCTGTACAACACAATCTTTGCGTGACGAATCGAAAAAATGGAAACTAATTCACGTGCGAACGCATACGCCGCGATACGAACAGCGTATTGTTTACGTTTTCATCTACTATTGTGTAATTAGAGATTAGAAATGAACATTATAATTACAATCATTCTTGTATTAATTACTATTATTGTTCCTCGGTTACGCGAAAACGTTCGAGAGTGATCCATTTGTACAATCATTGAGTCATTAAAATATGATTATCCAGTACGATTATGCTCGTTTATTACTTTCCCATCATGAACGCTGTTGGCCACGATATACAGGAAATTGTCAAATCGTTATAGAAACATTCCGTCGACGCGGAATTTGCTTATTCGCAAATTGGTAAAACATGAAATTAATAATGTACTTAAGATAATGCCTGTTTTAATTACAGAACGTGTTACTATGTTTTCGATCACGTACGGTGATGATTTTGTATTATTTGCGATTGGTAAGACTGATGTAATATTCGCAAATTAAATACATTAGGAAACGTCGTTTATATTTACCAGCAAAAATAGGTATGTGGAATAATTTTTCATAGACGCATTGTTATAATATTAACATTCCAAAATTACATACATTATGAAGCATCATTTATACGTAGCAGTAAAAGTAACTATATAGAATAATTCTTCGTAGACGCATTGTTATAATATTAATATTTGCAAATTAAATGCATTAGTAAAGCGTCATTTATATATAAAAGCAGAAATAAATAAGTGGAATAATTCTTGGTAAACGCAGTTTTATAATGTTAATATTTGCAAATTAAATACATTAGAAAGTGTCATTTATATATACCAGCAGAAATAGGTATGCGGAATAATTTTTCATAGACGCATTGTTATAATATTAATATTCGGAAATTAAATACATTAGGGATCGTCATTTATATATACCAGCAAAAATAGGCATGCGGAATAATTTTTAATAGACGCATTGTTATAATATTAATATTCGGAAATTAAATACATTAAGGAGTGTCATTTATATATATTAGCAGAAATAAATATGTGAAATAATTCTTCGTTAACCCATTTTTATAACATTAATATTTGCAAATTAAATACACTACGATGCGTCATTTCTATATATACCAGCAAAAATAGGTATGTGGAATAATTTTTCAGACACGCATTTTTATAATATTAACATCCCAAAATTAAATACGTTATGAAGCATCATTTGTACGTAGCAGTAAAAGTAACTATATAGAATAATTATTCGTAGACGCATTTTTATAATGATAATATTTGCAAATTAAGTACATTAGAAAACGTCATTTATATATATTAGCAGAAATAAATATGTGAAATAATTCTTCGCAAACGCATTGTTATAATATTAATATTCCAAAATTAAATACATTAGAAAGCGTCATTTATATATAGCAGCAGAAATAAATAAGTGGAATAATTCTTCACAAACGCATTGTTATAATATTAATATTTGCAAATTAAATACATTACGATGCGTCATTGCTATATATACCAGCAAAAATAGGTATGTGGAATAATTTTTCATAAACGCACTGTTATAATATTGATATTCGGAAATGAAATACATTAGGGAGCATCATTTATATGTATACATATACCAGTAGAAATAGGTATACGGAATAATTTTTCATAAACGCATTGTTATAATATTGATATTCGGAAATGAAATACATTAGGGAGCGTCATTTCGACGCGTCCCGTGAACGTTAGTAACGAGTGATCGAAATAGCCGCAATCTTTTTTGCACGTAACAATCATTTGTTTTTTTCAAGCATATTACACATTTTGAACGTGAACTGTTCGGAACGATTACGAGTGACGTTGCATGCACGTGTCCTGATTCAGCTCCTCTATAGTAGCATTATCTCCTTCGTTATCGTTGTCGAAAATTCTTTCTATCGCAAGTCAGATAAACGCGTTCAATTAAGCCTGACAATACCAGGTGAACAGTCTAATTTCATGCCTTTAATCTATTTCTTCACCCAGTAATGCTGATAAATCGCAGGTGTGCATGATGCCGCTAATCCAACGGCGATCGAAAAGATTTTCAATCGGTGTATTATACCACGACTTTGTACAAGTTTCCCGGCGTTGTGTCTGTGATTGTTCGTAGGTGATGTATAATTTCTTTCGCATCTTATTGAGCGCGGGGTTCAACTTTCAAAGATAAGATGCCGAAACGATAAACTTCATTCGAAACATAAGCGAAGTTGAAAGCCGACGTTTCTTTCGAGTTCTCTTGCGGCAACTGAATAGTGCAACCGCAAAATATTGAACAAGCGAAACTTCCGTCGACGTTAGGATTTCTCTTAGTATAGTGAAATCAATGAAGAGGCGTTTAAGATTGTGTGACAGTAACAAACGTAGAACAGAAGGTAAGTAAAGTAATAACTAATTATAGTGGATAAACAAATAATTAGGAACAGATAAAAACATCACGTAACAATTTCATTTTGTGGAATTTCGAGTTTCCGTTCGATGCCATTTCTTAGAGCCTTTTTCTCGTGTCTCTCTGACGAATTTATGGTTTCTTTTCCATTCGGGTACGATTCGAAACGATCAGCTTACTTGCTTGGAGAAGTCAATCGGCCCTACTGGGTCCAAATAGCGCTTGACATTTTTCTTTGAAAAATATTTGACACGTGTTTTTTTTTATCGACAACCATCCACTTTCAAGGGGTGAAAACAACCCTCAGTGTTGGGGTATTTTTGAGATATCACGGAAACCAGAGGTCGAAAAAATTTGAATTTTTTTTTAAATTGTGTGCGTTTTCAATGGGAAATGTAATCGCCCAAGAAAATGTTAACAAAAGTTTTTTGTTTAAACAATAAAGCTAAAATCGGAGTTTTGCATCTGAATATGTTCCCTTGTTAGCGTAAATCCACGCATTGCGCCAGTGCGCTTAAACTAATTTATAAATTCCAAAGACGGTTACAAGGATTTGAGAAATTCCGTCCATGGATGTTGCCCTTGTAAATGTGTTACCATTTAATTCCCCACTATGTTTCATTTGGCGGACGGAATTCTCACCCCCACGTGGTATTAATAATTTGAATAATTTTAACGAGTCCAGAATAATCGTGCTTTCAAATTCTATCAATTCCTTCACAATTTTGCATTTTATTCGTTAATTTTTGTCGTCAGTGCGCCTATATCCAAAGTAACGTTTCTCCGTAACACTTTGCACTCCGAACAATTACGATTCGAGACATTCTTCGATCTAGAATAATTTCATTGTACACAAAGTTTGTTGTTACTACTTGTACGTATAACACTTAAATTTTTAACGATTTGTTAAATGCAAACGTAGCGATGTCAAAGTTGTTTTAAGTGATAGCGTGAGAATTATTAATGTCGACTTAGAGGAAACATTGCAGTGCTAAGGATTTATGACAATTCGCAACAATAATTTAATTATCGTCATTAACGCTAAACCTATCATAGCGAATCACACGACACTTTTAGCTTTTCTATTTCACTATTATCAAAGTTATAAAATATCCTCAGAGGAATCGACAGATTTCTTTATTCAATCATGGTGTTTTAATCAAAATCGCACCAACTCTCAATAGGTTTAGCGTTAATTACAACATTTGTTCCTTTCCTTGATAATTTCAATCAGAGAATAATCCAGTGTAGCATCTTTACAATTTTAAAATGCTTTCACCGTTTTCAACATTTTATTTATTAACTTTTATCGTAAATTAATAAAATCCACAGTCTGTTGATCATTTTTACTTGAATCCGATGCAGTGCAGTGGAATCGGTGTGCAGCATTCGAAAAATCGCCGAGAGATTGATCTAGGAAGCCAGAAAACATACGAGAAAAGCATTCGCAACATGGCCGTGCGGGCTCGATCAAAATTCAACATATTATTGCTGCTGTGTTGCGTATTGACACTGGCACAGTGCGATGAGAAACCACATTGCGTGTGGTATGGAGATTGTTCCGATGGTGGTCGAGGTCTGACGTGTCACTACGATGGTCCTCCTATCAATATCACGGAATCGCGAACATCGTACAACGATACGTCTGTAAATGCCACCAAAATATTCGAGCAGTTTCGTGAAAGGTGTACAATGTACTTTACGGACACCGGTACGTTTATCTTCACAATCACGTTAATTATTCGTCACAGGGAGATACGTCTGAATTCGTTAGACCTGTCCATCGCACTCCCATTACTTCAGAAATGCAATGAAATTTTGTAGACCTTCTACTCGCAACTCAAGAATCAACTCTCTTCTACTTACTGCGAAATCACATCCTAAAACAAACATTTTATCTCACGACATTAGTTACGAATTGTTACAACTACATTTTGAGTTCATTTTAACAACAGCGTTTCTCAAATGTAATAGTGGAAAAGTATTGTCAGCCAAATCTAAAAATGTCAAAATATTCTTATCCTAGTCGAATATAAAGAATACCGAAGATTATTTTACACCACAGCGCAATAACGAATAGCATTTTTAATAGCAGATGGAAATGTAAAAATTGTTTTACCAAAAACGGATAAATGCTTGTAGTATAATATTGCATTTCTAATTGGCAAGAACGTATCGGCTTGGACATGTTAACATTAACCGTTTGCGCTCCAAACAATATTAATTTCAAAATCGAGACATTTTTTGACTCAGTATAATTCCATTGCATGCGGTTCGTTTCCTTTCGCGCAATAACGAATTGCCTCTTTAATAGCAGATGGAAATGTAAAAATTGTTTTACCAAAAACGGATAAATGCTTGTACTATAATATTGCATTTTTAATTGGCAAGAACGTATCCGCTTGGACATGTTAACATTAACCATTTGCGCTGCAAACAATTTTAATTTCAAAATCAAGACATTTTTTGACTTAGTACAATTCCATTGCATGTCGTTGGTTCCCTTTCGCGCATATAACATTTGTTACCGTTACTCGCACGTGCAACGGGTGTAATGTTTAACTAATTTGTTAAATGCAAACATAGCGATGTAAAAGTCGTTTGAATTGGAGTATAGCAATTTTTAGCGTCGCTTTAGAGACGCCATTGAAGTGCCGAGAGTGGATATTTGAGACTTGAAGAAAACTGACCGAGACATTGCTTCAACAGACTCAAATTTCGCTATTATTTATTTAACAAATGATATCAGGCGTCTGTGCGTGACCTTTTCAAGTATTAATTTAGAAAAAGGCCTTGATCTACGTTATAAGATAATAATTTTTCGATTAGTTATGCCTGTCTTATAAGATATGGCCGACCGTGCGAGAGTCAGAAAACGCAATGTTTGACAACTATGGATTACGCGCTATCTATCATTCTTTCAGACTCACCGGAATTATGTTGCGATATGGGAAATATAAAAACGTTGGTCGGACAACAGATGATGGTCGAAGGTATATTCGGCAGGTGTCCAGTGTGTGTGGAAAACGCGTACAAATTGATATGTGATTTGAGCTGCAGTCCTGTACAAAGTCAATTTTTACGTGTAATTAAAACTGCTAACAATGCCATCGGTAAACGATACGTGTTAGAGATGGAGGTACGTATACAGTTACACGTATAATTAATTCACACGTAGATTTCAAAAACTCTAGATTTCATTGCCAAAATGAAAGAAATGATAAGCTTCCTAACACAAGAAGGGTGGCTATTTAGTACCAATTTTTTATTTTAACTTCGACTGAATTTAGCTTGACTTCGTCTGCATTTAACCTGATTTCGTCTGAATAGAGCATAACCTCGTCAGAATTTAATTTGACTTCGTTTGAGTAAAATTTGACTTCGCCTAAATTTAGATTGAGTTCGTCTGAATTGAGTCTGACTTCGCCCAAATCTAGTTTGACTCCGTCTGAATTCAATTTAACTTCATCGTCTCAAAATCATCTGCAAAGCTAAGCACTGAAAATTACATAACGTTAATTAAAAGAACTGAAGTTGGCATTGACTTCTCATTGAAATAAAACTTTTTCCCAATTTCGTGGTTCGAAACATTCTTTCGTAAAGTTGTCTGAAGTGTATCGAGAACAAGAAACGTTAAATTGAAGTCCAGCCTATTTATTTTGATTTTTCTATGTGTTAGGCATACGTCGGACAAGATTACATGAACAACACTTACGATTCTTGTAAAAATATCGTTCACCCGGCAAGTGGGGAGTTGGCTATGCAAGTGGCATGCGGGGCTAACGGTGCACTCGGATGCTCGGCTGAAAAGTAAGTTCGAAACTGACAGAATTATGAATTGGTACAGTGTGTTCCGTGAGGATCAAGGAAACTTGAAATTCAAGGTTCCTGTGATGATTCCAAGCACCGTTTTCGAATTAGAATCGATCGAGCATTAAAATCGGCTAATGTATACTGTCGTATAAAACCGAGAAAATTCCGAAATATCGATCTCTACGATACTTTTTTATTGGGTTGTTCCAAGATTAAAACGCGACGCATTTAATTTTGGTATTTATTTATTAATTATATTTATTATCAAGAAGAAAGACTGACACGGGAACATATTCAGATGTGAAAATCCGATTTTTCTTTGAAAAATATTTCACACGTGTTTTTATATCGGTAACCATCCACTTTGAAGGGGTGAAAATAACCCCCTGAAAGTTGGGGGTCAAAACCATATTTTTTTAGAGATATCTCGGAAACCAGAGATCGAAAAAATTTTAATTTTTTTTAAATTATGTGCGTTTTCAATGGGAAATGTAGTCGCGCAAGAAAATTATAACAAAAGTTTTTTGTTTAAACAATATATTAAAAATTTGATGTTTTCTGAATCATCTGAACTATCTGAACATCTGAATATGTTTCCTTGTGAGATTTATATGATATTGATGACGCAGGTGGTACGAATACCAAGGAGATCCAGATAAGAATGATTTCATAGGTTTCCGACTACATTTCATACCTAACGACACGTTCTGGAATAAACCAACGAGAGCGTGCAGTGACAGATCCAATGTAAGTAATTATACTGAATTACTAAAGTCTTACGGGATCACCTAAAGTTCTGCCTTATTCATAATTCTATAGCAAAAATTTGTCAATTTATCATACAAAGTTATGCTAGCTCAAGGAGTGCATGTCACAGTGGAAAGAATCTTTCGAAGTCAGTTTTCAACGAGATTTCAACGTAATTGTAAAATCATCGTGGAACCACATAAAAGAATGAATCTAAAGACCTTAACACTAGATTGCCCAAGGAAGTCATTTTGACTGCTTTTGGGCAATATAGGTATATACTAAGTTTCAGTCTTTCTAGTGTTAATAATTTAACAACACGATTACGATCATTTGTTGTTATTAAAGTTTCAAGATTCGATTTGTCATACTCCAATAAGAACACAGAAGAAACAACATGTTTTAGGAACTACTTATGACTTTGAAATCTCGTTAAAAAATTATTTTAAGCAATGATTCTTTCCACTGTTGAATAAATGTTTAATAAATGATGGTTCGATCATTTTATGGATCATTCAATAGGGTTTATCGGCATGTAGCTGTACCGACTGCCCATCAGGCTGCGATTACGCGGTAAACCTTGAAAAGGAAGAGTTCCTAATTTTTGGAGTTGAAGGTCACGGAGTGGCAGCCGGAATATTTTGCATTATATACGTCTTGGCTGCTGTTGGCTCATACCTAATTTTCAGAAGACTATTCAGACGATCAGGTACCTAACTACCATGATGTATATAAACGCTGGCTTTAAACCAGTCCCATTTTTCCGATTCAATTTGTTTCTCGCTATTACATTTACACAATTTTTAAAAAATCAATACAATGAGAACGCGAAAAACTAAATACGTAAGTCCCATTTTGAAAATGAAAAACTGTGTTACGATAATTAACACTGGAACTACCAAAGCGATCAAAACAACTGGTCCCCAATTACTGAAATTATAAAAACGTTTTTAACAGAAATTTTCGAGTGTACGTCTTTAACAAAGCATATATTACAATTAAAATTGTGTGAAGCATGAATAGGCGCAGTTTAGTGTTAACGCTAAACTAAACGAAAATGATACATATTCTTATATAACAATGACGGGATTATCTTTTTTTAAGTTTTACACGATTTTTATTATAATGCATGCTTGAAGGAAAGAGTTTATTAACGTACTTCTCACGAAAATATCTATGAAATTTAAATAATTTTTAAAAGAAACTTCACAATCGTTAAATGGAAATAGATCAGAAACATAAAAAGTATAAGTACCAGAAAAAATAAATATTTTTATACTATTTACAATCCATTAAACCTGTAAAGAAAATTTTCAGTTTCTCGCAATAAAGGTAGAAAATTTGTATTTTGCATTTACAAAATTCGCAGCCTACTAATAAATAATACAAAATAATGCAAAGCAAAATTTGAAGTCACTGAAACTATGGATTTAAAAAACATTAGAATCAAAACGAATAACAATATAATTAGATCAATAAATTGCATATTGCACTGTTTCAACAAAAATTAGCTATCTGTTAATACTGATAATTTTTATAAACAATCTCTTAGAGATACTCTGATGGCTATAAAAATTTAAAACGATTGCATCGGTTTTTCACTTATAAATGTAAAAATTTCTTTGAACATACGAATGTATTGATCGATGATCCTCTGTCGATAGTTCCACATCCTTCGTATGAAAAAGATTCAGATTCGGATTTGGATTCGAGTTCAGAGAAGAGAAATATCAAAAAAGGGATATGTCGCGGACATGTTCAGACGCTGTTTCAGGAGCTGTTCCGTATTTGCGGCAGAGGTATACTTTTTCTAATGGTAAAAGATGTCTCAAAACTAGGTTATCCCTTTTGTGAAATTTTCAAAGCGGCAATGGTTATGAATATAGTCTAACACGCGTAAAAATGTCAAACGAATTGATCAGTTTGCTTATTATGTATTGATTCAAGGGTTATTCTGTTCAAAATACTGAAATGACAAGGCAATTAACCTTTAACACTCGAACGGCGACTCTGGGCACCGCTAAAAATTGCCGTAATATTATTTAAAACAAGAGTCGACGACTCATCGAGTTCGCGTGTTTAATTTAGGAAGTAGAATTAGTTGACCGTGGTCAGACGCATCAAGCGATTTCTAGCAGCACGCGTATTCGATTTACTGGAAAACGAAGCATCAAACGACGACATGTTAATCCTTATTTTGTTCACTTATTTTGACGTGGAGAATTGAGCCGTTTATTTTGAAAGTGGCTTAAGTCCATTTATGCACGAATCGAGATATTGGGTTTGCGTTGGATTAAATTTAAAAATATGGGTAACAAATAACATAATAGAATAATGTTTTTGGATTTCTAAAGGTGTCAAATTTATTATCCCAATTAGCATAATTAACATTATTAAAGAAATAATATGTTTTTGATGGCTATGAATGGACTTACGCCATTTTCAAAATCAATGAAACGACGTTTTCAATTCTTAAGAAAGCACAAGTCCATAGGAAAAGTAAATTTCCCTTGAAATTAAAATAAATGTATACACTTTTATGTTATACAATCACAAAAATATTCAACTTTCATTCTTTGTTAAATAATTTTTACATTAAAATTAATATAGTTTTATTAATGATTATTCAGTTTTCTCCAGTTTATGTACGCGGGAAGGATTTAAAATAACTGTGATGTGCAGGTGGTATATAATGTAATAAATCCATTAAATCCTTATATTTTAGGTTTGTGAGTGGTCACGGGTTTTGTATAGTGATGCCAACTGGATATTATTAAAGTTTTTCGGTCTTCCCCGTTACGGTAGTAAATCCAATGTTTTGAATGGTGCATCCTCGTTCATTGTCGTTTCATAGAATAACTTATATGAATCGCTTCTCAAAAATCTCATCCAACATACTTTAAACCAATTTACTCTTCCACTGTCAGTATTTTTTAGCCTTTTAAAAATCTCATTTTCTGTGGACAGGCACTGTTCCATTGTTCAAAACAAATTCATTGCACATTGATAATTCAACTGTTACTTTGATAATTAAACATAAAGCTGGGATCTCATAAAATTTTATTGCATAATTATTTTCCATATCCATTTGAAACTCTCACAATGGTACTTACGCCACTTTCAAAATAAACTTTTTCATCAACCAGCAAATTTTCGTATTACAAAATCTTAACGATTGCCTCAGAATGAAAAGATCTTGTAAAAATGTAACTATTATGGTAGCTGACTCTATTTTTTTTTAAATGGACTTATGCCACTTTCAAAATAAACGGCTCAATTATCTCGGCCGACCATAGCTTGTGGAAATGCAAATCAATCTCGATAACTGATTTCGAGACATCCATCGTGACTGAAACATTTTCTAATTATCCTCGTTTTCTGTCGACACGAATTACAGTATTCGCAACCTATCCAACGATAACGCTTTTCATATGTTCGTACGTGATACTGGGCCTAAGCTATGGAATCACACAACTGATCGTGGTCAGCGATCCCATCGAAATTTGGGCTGCACCCACCAGCAGATCGAGAATTGAAAAAGACTACTTTGACACTCGTTTTCAACCGTTCTACAGAACCGAGCAAATTTATATCAAGACTGTTGGAATCGAAAAGGTAAACCAATTCGTTCTTTTCAATATCCTTTCTGTTTAAAAGGACATGCAATCTTGACAGGAATATGGACATCCTGTATACAGTTTCGACTTCGAAGGTTAGGCATAGTCCTTTAACCCTTAGCACTCGAATGAGGCTTCCAAGGCGCCACTAAAAATTGCCACTCTATTATTTAAATAACTTTTACATCGCTAGATTCGCAGTTAAGAAATCGATAAAAATGTTAATGCTTCAAGTACGAGTGATAGTAATTAATATCACGTGAATATCGTGTACAATGGAGCTGTTCTTACGAAAAATGTTTCGATGTTGGAATTAGAATTGCTTGGAATAGAAAGTGTTACAGTAATAACTTAATTTGGAAACAATGAAATCTGAAAATTACGGCACTTTGCAGTTGTTCTAAAATGCATAGAATAATTCCATGCAAACGACTCAAGAGTAGACACGTTATTATTATTTTAAAAAATACACTAGCAGCGATTATTTTATATTGGCCTGTAAGAGCGACGAGAATGTGTTTGCACAAAATTGTAACCATTTTCAACCCTTAGCACTCGAATGAGGCTTCCAAGGCGTCACTAAAAATTGTCATTTTATTATTTAAACAATTTTTACACCATACATTTGTAGTTAAGAAATCGTTAAAAGATTTAGTGTTGTAATTACGAGTAATAGAAATTAATTTCACATGCAGGAATGGAAACAAAACTATATACAATGGAGCTATTATAGGTAAAAATATTGCTTGTCTCGAGTGCAAAGGGTTAATGATTACGCATTTAATCTTGAAAAGTTATTTTAAACATAGATGATGCACAACATCTCGTCCGGTCCCCTAGAATTCGGCCCTGTCTTTAACAAGACATTTTTGCTCGAGGTTTTCAAGCTTCAAAATAAAATTCTTCAGGTAAGATTTTGCAAGCTTTTCTGTTCGTTTTTCTGGTTCGAGCTTTTGGAAAATCGAGTTTACTTCTAGCTCGGACAAGAGGATGGGGAAGGATTGGAACGCATTTGTTACGCTCCAACTCAAAATGACTTCACCGGACCCACTACTGTGGATCATTGTACTGTGCAGAGCGTGTGGGGGTATTTCCAAAACAAACGTGACATGGTTGATGAAGGAGACAACTATTTAAATCATATGTTCGAGTGTGCGCAGTAAGTAGCCGTTATCTTGTTATCTATAGCATTATCAAATTACTTGATGAACGTGTAGTGGATTCGACATGAATTTCAATCCACGATAATTGCGTGAAAAATTATTTTAAACCTCGAAGTCTCTAGATTAATCCATCGTTCGTTTTTTTTTCTACGATTCCCTTCTTAAAAATGAACGTTCGATATTTTTAGTCGTTTCATCGAGCTTTGACTGATAGCGTGTCGTCGACTTTACAGTAGTATAAGTTACGTCATGCAGACATTACATACCAGAACTTGTTCCTCATTTTTGTTCCATGATCCCGTGAAAAATAATCGTTCCTGAATTTTTAAGGAGTCGTTGTGAAGAACAGATTTCAATCTTCAAATCTATGTTTCATTCGCGAGAAAAATCTTTGGAAGTTTGTTGACATTCAAATGTAAAACTTTGTCGAGGAGAAACGAGTCTTCAGTTTCCCACTTGTTCCAATATATGAACATTAACCCTTAGCACTCTAATGGGGACATTGAACATCCTCCGAGGGGACATTAAAAATTGGCAGAATATTATTCAAAACAATTTTTACAGTGCAATGTTTGTATTTAAGAAGCTAGTAAAAATTGAAGTGTTGCTCGTACAATTAATAGTAACAAATTTGAAATGCAGGAAAGAAAACGGCCACGCAAATTCGTGGAGATATACAGTCCGCGACAATAGAATAGCACACCCCGTAAAATTTGTTAATTCATATTTATTGAAGTATAAAAATATAATTTTGAATATGTAGACAGGTACACATAAGTGTTGAACACCAAATAGCGCTAAGTTTCTATATACAAGGATGGTCCTTTTTGTTTCATCTGCAAAAATGTATATATCTTGATAAACCGGTGCGACAAAATAATAGCACATTATTGCAATTAATTAACATTTATGCATACATACGAAGGGAACTCAATATTTAATATTTTGTAGATCCTCCAGAGTTTTTTATAACCGAAATTATTCGCATTAGAATCGACTTGAATAATTTTTTAATCCTTTTCTGCTTCATTCGTTCCCATTCGAGTGCAATGCACTCTTTTAATTCGCTTACGTTATTAAACTGTTTCCCTTTAGCATAAACTGCTCTAGCAAGGTCTCCCCAACAGTTTTCTATAATATTCAAGTCAGGGGAACGAGCTGGACATTGCAAGACTTGAATATTTTCCGTCTCGAAGAATGCTTTCACAACCTTTGCGGTGTGAACCGTTGCATTATCCTGCTGGAATATGTTTTTCCCCGGAAATTCTGGTTACGTGTGTGGTTATTTGTTCACGGATTAACATTAGATATTTCACGCTGTTCATTTCTCCACTGATAAAATTAATATCCGTCTTTCCATGGTAGCCGATACCGGCCTACACCATGACTCCTCCGCCACCCATCTGGCGACGGATCAAAAACATTTTTTCTTTACGTAAGTCGTGGTAATAATAACTCCACCCGTCAGGTCTATCGAGATTAAACTTCCTTTCGTCGGTGAACATGACTTTTCTCCACTTCTTCCAGTGAGCATGTTGCTCTGCGAACTGCAGCCTTGCCTTCTTATGCGCTTCGGTTAGAGGCGGTTTTTTTTAAGCTTCCTTCCCTGCAGGTGCTTAGATCTTTGCAGGACACGTTGCACATTTCTGACGTTTGTTTGTACGCCTGCTGCTTCAGCAATCTGTCTGGTAGTCATTGGTGCATTCGATGCTTCCCTTAGAATAGCACGTTTCTCTCGTGCTGATAGTGCCGCAGGTCGTCCAGGACATTTTGTATTACCGTATTTCTCGGGGTTTTTCAAATAATTCATGACAACCTTCCGGCTTCTATGAATTACTTTCGCAATCTGAAATAGACACATTTTCTTTAGATAGTGTCATAATTGTTTTCATTTCACTATCTGTTAACTTCTTTCCACGACCCATTCTTTTAGAAGTTTTCCGCAATAATTCACTACACTATGTATCAAATACTTCCTTTGCTCGTGTTCAACTGAGAAGTGAGAGTGTAGCATGTGTGCTATTATTTTGTCGGATTACGTTTTCATGAAATCTACCAAAACAACGATTCTAAGAATTTAGGGGCAGTGTTTACGTGTCAAAGTTACTAAGATGGATATATAAGAAGTAACTCAAGAAGCATATGGATTGAACGCTCTTATTTCTGTTCTATTTTTAAAATACTACGAAATTTAGAAGGTGTGCTATTCTATTGTCGCGGACTGTATGAGATACGCATGATAGTTTTGAATATGTCGATAGGAGACTGTTCATCCAATGAGAAAATGAAAATTTAGTCCACTAGTCTCAGTCTCCTATACCCTAAATGATTAAAGTATTTCCTTGGAGGTTCGTCTTCATTTTCAATATTTTCCGTTTCTTCGTTCATTGATCTTCTGATCATTTTGAAAATGATTTCTCAAATTAGTTCAGAAAGTTTTACGTTTTACTGCTGCGTGAAGATACAGAGCCTCGAGATAAAAGAAATTTTCCGAAGTGAAAATTCTAGCCGAAATAAAATCTTTAACTGTTTAATTAAAATAGCATTTTATTTAAATTTTGTTATGACGACTATTTAAAATAGTATTTCAAATTTCTTTTTCTCTATACCGAACTCTGCCTGTAACTCATAATACAGTTACCGTTAAGCCTTTACACTCCAAGCAACTTTAATTCCAAAATCCGAAACATTTTCTCACCTAGAATAGTTCTATTATACATGGTTCGTATACTTTCGTGTACAGAAAGTTTATTACTATTACTCGTACGTGCAACACTTTATTCTTTACCTCATTTTCTCAAATGCGAATACATAGAGCGATGTAAACAATGCAGTAGTGTAATTTTTCGTATCGCCTTAGAGGCGATCTTGGAGCGTGAAGGATTAACTTCCGTTGTCTTACACAATTTTTCAAAATCATAATCTTGCGAAACATCGTGTCCGATATAAATAAGATGTGTTCTCGCGAGTAATAAACAATTCTTTCCGATCGTGTTCCCAGGTTTTCTCCGGCATCACTTTGACCAAGATCATAGGAATCATTGTACTAGCATTCCCGAAAACTCAAATCTTTCAAGTATTCTATTTCCGGATGTACTTGGGTATAGTATTGTTCGGCGCTGCACACGGTCTGATACTTTTACCTGTATTACTGAGTCTCATAGGTAAGAAACTCTTCGTAATACGTTGCAATATTCTCCGACAATGCGAGAATCTCTAATGTTACATACTACATTACGGCATTATAAAATTTAATCGATCGCAGGACCTTAAAAATCCCCCGTACACGGACACGAACATCGGAAAATGTAAGCGATCGACAGATTCTGCGCAACGGTATGCTGTGGATTTTTAACTATAGGTAAATATAGGATACAATTATTAAATGAAACTATAATTATCAACGCGTGGTAAGCTAAACACAAACTGTACCACTTGTTACCTCATTTTGTCAAGACCGGAGAAAATTCCTATGTTAACTCTTAGACTATACAGCGACTTCAGCTAATTGCGATCACCTGCCTTATTATTGTATTTATCAGTTCAAATACTCACTTTTCATCTTTTCTTTCCGGCAGGACTAACTCTTCGTATCGACCCTTCACTCCATGACGATCATCGTTCTTCATTGAAAATGTCCTTGTTTCGAATGCTCAAGTGTATCTCCAACATCTGCAACCAAGGATATTGCATTAAATGGACTATAATTTCCTGAAGTTTGATCGGTCCTCTCTTCAGAGGATTATGATCACTCGTGATATCGATTTCATATAATTTCTTAACCGGAAATACTAATGAAGAAAAGTAACGAGTGTCCGGAAACGTATCGAAACAACTTCTTAACACTTTATCGACCGGAAGCCTATTAGTAGGTTTTTCAATATTCGTGCTGTATCAAAATGAAGTTTAAAATTCTAGTTTTACATTCCAATTTTTAACAACATTATTAGACAATATTATTGAGGATACATTGTTGATCCCCAATAAAAATTGCTGTCAGCCTTGAAAGACCCATTAAAAAGTTTTCAGTCATGGATCATGGACCTTACAAAAATTCTGAAATAATCGCCGGTCGATAAAGTGTTAAAATTATTTTACTCTATTTATTAACTTTTTCAAAAGGTACATACGATCACGAAAGGCTTAAACACACGCGTTTCATAAATCATTGATCCAACGTCCGTTTAAATAAACTGACCCTCGGGTCGAGCATTTCAAATAAGATAACTAAATATATTTTACGGAAGACAAAGTTCACGGCTGAACTTATATTTAAGGAATTCATCGTCGAAGTAGAATAGCAAAGCTGAGCCTCGCATATTTCCGTCACGTTTTTCTAAAAAATGAATTCTTAATCGCATCGAATCGGTCATTTCAATATTTCTATCAAGAATCAGTAGCCTCGATAATACACCTGGGAAAACATTTGAACAATGCTTCACGATTGAAGAATCGAGAAATTTTCTACAACTTTGATCATCTCGCCGAAACGTCAGTACCTGTACTCGGAAATATTCAGTAGTAAATACGAGATATATCAGACTAGCAGAACTGAGAACGCAGTGCACGGTTAACCCTTAGCACTCCAATGGCTCCTCTGAGGCAACATTAAAAATTGGCAGAATATTATTTTTACATTGCAATGTTTGTATTTAAGAAGCTAGTAATAATTGAAATGTAGCACGTACGATTAATAGTAAGAAATTTGATATGCACGAAAGGAATTGAACCACGTGGAATTATTCTAGGACAAAACAGTGTCTCGAGTTAGAAATTAAAATAGCTTCGAGTGTAAAGGGTTAAAGTCGCGTTTAACTCGCGCAGTCCTTGAACCAGACACAGTATAAGTTAAATTAAACTCATGCAACCTTTCGATCCACAGCGTGAGTTAAATATAACTTTCAAAGCATTCAACTTGTTAAACTGCAGACTCGCTCCATAAGTCTCCGTCGAGCACTACGTTCTTTTTCTTAACAATGTAATATGAAAATTGATTTAACTGATTATTTTCGAGTTTCCATTGCGTTCTCTGTCGCAACGAGAAAGTACTATGCCTACGAAGAAAGTCATGCACATCGACATGAGCGACGAGGACGTGGACGAAGATGATCCTTCTGAGAATGATTTATCTATCATCGGAATCCGAGTACAGCGAACAAGATCGACCGTAAAGATTGAAATTGATGAACTAATAGGAATAACTAGGAATAGGTTCGAGTTGATACTACAAATGTGGCATTTTTCCGACGACCATGAGTGCCCAAAGGATGATAATCTTTTAAAGATTCGACCGCGGATCGATCGTTTGTCAGAAAGGTTTCACATTGCCAGTATTCCATACAAAGAGATGCATATTGGCGAAACTCTTATACCCTTTCTTTCAAGCAATACATCAAGGATAGATGGCATAATTTCCGAATCAAACTGTACAAATTATACGCAACGGATGGCTACAGGTTCAATCTGAAGGTTTACTGCGGAATGAACATTGTGGAATTAGTTCCAAAGTCATCTTTAATTGTCGTGACTTTGATAGAAAATATTTTGATAACAGCGTACATTTAGTTTGTAAACTGTCGAAGAGGTGAACGCAAATTGAGAAAAGCTATAAAACTGCATAATTTCCTACTATATTTA
Source organism: Agapostemon virescens (assembly GCA_028453745.1). NCBI lineage: Eukaryota > Metazoa > Arthropoda > Insecta > Hymenoptera > Halictidae > Agapostemon > Agapostemon virescens. The sequence goes on from CM052092.1 coordinate 17,775,790, forward strand.
GTACGTGACAACAATAAAAGTATACATTCTGATTTTAAAAGAAGAACTTAGAGGAACTTCAAATCTAGAAAAACGTGACTTTTGGTAAAAGTTTTTGCTTACCATGTTTAATCTTTAAACCTAATCATATTTTCGTTTGACGGTTTTTTCTATCGATAATGATAAATTAAATTAATTGAGATGCTCAAGTTAGTCGATAAGTTTGTTTAAATTTATTCAAGCAGTTGCGTCAGTTAAATACAACTTCAAGCATGAATCGGATTCTTTTTATAATAAAATGTGCACTAAGAGATTTCGTTTTATTTGATAGCCAATAAGCGTTTCAAATAGTATTTTATAATTTTCCATATAAATTTTACTGATATGTTTTATAGTTTAAAATATTTCTAAATGTCGATTACCATTAACGATACAGTAACACTTTTTAGCTTTTAAATTTTCCTTGTACAAAGTTAATATAATGTTTACTTACAGATATATTATATACAGATATTACAAAAGATGTTTGAATTATATGGATTTATTTAAATGGAAAATTTTTAACGTAATTAGATAAAATCCATGAAATTCTATATTGAATTTATTAATTTACTTCGTGTTTGATATATTTGTCATAAGAATTTTTTACTTTTTACTGCACAATACTTTAGTTTTATTTCCAATTATAAAACATATTGAACATGTTTATGTGGAAAATTATTGGACACCCTATGTAGTAGACCTGAGCATCATGTCAGATATATAAATAAATGTTTAAGAAAACTGTATAAATATAGTCGAGAATTCCAGACTACTGACTTTTATTGAGCAATTCTAATTAAAAATAAGAACACGATTAAATCTTCGGATAATTGATGCTTCCTTGGAATCATATAATCAATCATATATGATTCTAAATAGATACAATTGACGTAAATGTTAAAATTAAAAAAAAAGAAAAGTATTATACATGCGATTTGATGTGTTGTATTTTCAAATCTTTTATTGGCTTCAAATTTTATCTTTGACAAACAATAATACCTTACCTGTTAATTAGAAGGGTAAATAATACGCAGAGCATACAGATATATTACCATAGTAATAACGTAAAATATAATATAAAACGTTTAAGTTAATGAATTAACGTTTATACCGTGAAAATGTGTCCTCACTCGTTTTGAAAAAAATGATAAAAATAATAAAAATTCACACAATACAAATCTATGATGTAAGTATTTAAACGTCGTGTAAACGAATCACTGAATTTATTTAATTTTTTAAATATTATTATAAATCTTTTATATTTTTTTAAATATTAAGTTGTAGTTGCAGTATGCATTCCATGTATTTAATTTGTGTATACACATATACAATTTTATATTGCATGCATGCTAAATGTATACATACATATATATTAATTCATTACTTATTTGTTACATTAGTTACAATACTTATTTGTACATGTACACGCGCGTACACGCACTAAAGTTGTTTATAAACAAAGTAACAGATTCCATGTTTGTAATCCTAAAAATTGAACATGTTTGTATCACAGATATTAATTTAGGAATTTTATGTTAAAATTATTAGAAGATTTATTATATTTTATAATTAAATCTGTGATAACGAACATGAAAGCAATTTTAATGTAATGGTTCAGAAAATTAATTATACATGTAAGTGTTTTTGTAAATTTTGTGGAAAATTTACTGACAATTAAGTGAATGTTTATCATACGCGATATGTACAGAAAAAATATTACTATTTTGTAACTAAGTACGTAGGATAAAACATGAAACCGTTATTTGTTTATAGTATAATATACATCATTAATAGTTTAATATGTACAATATTTATTATTGAAAGTTTCGAGCGTTTTGATATTTAAGCAATATCAATACATCGTAGAAAGCATCAATAAACTCCTTTAAATAAAAACCTTACATTTTATCAACATTAATTTCGAAAATAATCAAAATTAACAAACATATATGTCGATAAAATAAGACATTTACATAAAAAAAGAATTTTTTAAAAGTAGTAATTTATAAAAATCGTTTATAATACTCACTGATTAAAAGTTTAAAATGTCGTAAAAGTGAAAAAATTGAGTTTAATTATATTATAGTTATTTTGGCATCTTTATTTTTATTTCACTCTATCAATACTTTACTACGTATATATGTATAAATTTACAAATCATTGATATTTTCTACGAATTTCATATTCCCAGTTTTAACTATGATGCGTTGTTCGAAGAACTGTAAATTGAAACAAAACGGTTCCAATTAAAACTATTAGAAGAATTTTATGTAAAATTCATAATGTTCCCAACATATTTCACTTATATTTATGGAGACTCTATGCTGATGTTACCTAGAAATTATGTATTATTGCTGAGAATAAAACGAACCAAAACATTATAACCTTGCATCATTACACTAGATTTGTTTTGATGGTTCTGTAGATAATCCAGTATTACATTTAGTAAAGCATATCTGTAATTATTCTTGGCCAAAGCCTTCTGTTTCTTCGATCGCATAATTTAACTTTTCTACTAACTGTTCATAGCTCTTATATGGTGGCAAATCCAATCTATTGAAGCACGTATGCGATCTTGGTAACCATGTATCTTTTCCTACTTTCTCTATGCAAAATCTTTGAGGCCCATTACTCCCTATAAAATAAAAATGTGGTATTTACATCAGCAAAAAATGTCAAAGTTTTCTATTCAATTGTTAACAATGTATACTTACCCATTAATTCTGCAAAACCACCAACAGGTACTCGGCAAGTACCCGTTACAAATTGTAAAAGACGAGCTCGTTTTTCACTGTCCGTTCTTGTTACAAACTGAATATTAAACGCATAATTAATCAATTGAATTAATACTTACATTAACAATAGTACAATATTCAAACGTAAAAACCAACCTGCCAAAACCATAAGATTTGTTTACTATTACGCGTGTAATGTCTGTAAATTGTGTTACGTTGCCAATCTTCGACATCTATTTCTTGCATTCCACAGAGCATAAGTTCTAATTCTCGCTCATCAAAATATTTCAACCATTCCAATGGTACAACTGAGTTAAAACCTTCCAAGAAAGCTTTAGTTTGGTCCTCTATACCTCTTGTCATTCTCCACTCTGTCATTAACCTGATGACAACAATAATGTCGAAAATATTGTATAATGAATTTACAGAGTTTTTCTTATAAATATTAAACATTAGAAAAAAGGAAACAAAAAAAAAGTAATAATGTTTTTGCAAGTATCTTACTTGCACCTGTAATTATTTTATAATTGCACTTTTTTTAGAATTTTGTCAGAACAAAATTAATTCGTATATGAAAGTTGAAAGAATCGTTTACAATACACCATCCAGAGATGTAAACGACAAACATTAATACCATTGCTTACATAATTAACCGTTTGAGTCCCAGGGGGTATTGAAAAAACACTGTTGAAGAATCCCAAACAGCGCAACCGCGCTTCTCCAAATGAGTGTGAAAAGACCCAAGCAGCGCGATGGCGCTTGTTTTATTTTATGTCGAGAAATATCAAGCGGCGCGATAGCGCTTTGTTGTAATGTATTATTGCATTATTATAGTACTATTCTACCTATTGTAAAATGTACTATTTACATTAAAAGGAGCTGTGTGATATACTTGCGTCAGTAAATATGAGAGCGTGACTTCGACAATCGGTAACGCGCACCGTCAGTTGTCCACAATGCTCGAAATGTGCTGGGTTTTCTCGACACAAAATCTCAACAGCGCGATCGCGCTGCTTGGGACTCAAACGGGTAATTATAAATGTTGTAAATATAAAACAAATCTAATATTGTAGCTTGTTACGTATATATAATATATAAATAAAATTTTAATAATAATACCTGATATATTCTTCCTTATTATCTTCAACGACCCTAATTTTATCACCACCTTCTTTTAATTCATGATGTATAACTTGACCAAGAATTTCGAAATCAACACTATAGTACAATTCTAAACCACATTCGTCAATATTATTTTCTTTTATCCACACAAGAGATTTGTAGAATTCTGGATCAATAGATTCTATATCTTTCATGACTAATTTTTTGTTTAACATACGTTTATAAAATGGCATAGTGAAACCACTATAGATAAATCGCCCATGATAAAGTGCCTGTAAGAATATATCTTTTATTAAATGTATGTAAAACTGAATATAATGCTTTCAACAGTAGAAATCATTTATAGAATACCATTGCTATAAACCTTCCAATAAATTTAAAGTACTGCAAGTGGTCAGGATTGACATAAGATGCTGGATTAATTTGCAAGCTGTAATTACTTTTATTGGCGTATTCGAATAGACAGTACATTGGATTTAACACTTCATGACTTAACAGGAAAAACCATTCTCTGGAAGAAAGATTTATAACTTATAATTTTATTTGTAACATTATGATTTCATTAATTTACAAACCCTTACCTGGATACACCTCCATAATCTAGTCCTTCCTCTCCCTTAAATATTATATATAGTCTGCGTCTCAATACAAAAGCTTCTGCATTCATTATTTGATGATAAGAATCTTCAAATAATGTTTGTCGATTAACATTAATTTTAATGTGGTTTGCCACAGCATTGGTTTGACACAAGTAACGGAATTGTTGTAACTTCCACTTAAATGATCTTTCATATGCTCTTGGCACACGGTAAGTACCTTTTCCACTAAATAATGTCATAATAATAAATATAATAATTAAATTACATAACAACATAAAAGTTACATCTGCATTAAAAAAACTAGACTAACCCTTTTGGTGCACCGGGTCTTGGATCTTGGAATGTAGTTGTTCTTGTGTTATGATCAACAAAATATCGAACTCCGTCTTCCGTTAATCGTATTTCCCATCCATCTGGTAATGGGGGTTCATCAATTCCAGTTTCTTGTCCTTGAGTTCGAGGATCTTCCCATTGAGTAGTACGATTTTTATGATTCACATAATAAACTCTTCCTTCTGGTTGTTTACGTCTTTCCCATCCTGCAGGTAACGGTCCCAAAGCATCGTCATCATCAACCGTAGACAATGAAGGTCCTGCCACAGCTGCTTGATTTCCATGTGCCTAAATGAATCAAAGTTAACTTCGTGTTTCCAAATCCTACCATGATTTTCAATATAAAAAGTATGGTAAACTAACGATTAATACATAGTCAGTGTAAAAAGTATTCATACACACTTTAAAAATAAAAACTTTTAAATGTGAACCAAATGGCTGTTTTTCAAATATTAACACGTTAAGCGCCACGCCGGTCCCTAGGGACTGGACTTTCCATTCAGGTCTCGTCGGTCCCTACGGACCGGCGACAGATTTTTCGTTCTGCTATCGCGGCGCGCGTTACGTTACCCGACTGTTTATACATTGATTCTTCCATCGGCGAGCGGCCCGCCTGACGGCTAACCGTGGCTTGAACGGAAAGGCACAGAAATTCGGCATGGCGCTTAACGTGTTAAAAGGATTAATTTACTAGATAATGTGTAAATAATATTTTTGTTTTAATTGCTATTGGTGGCAATTTCGAAGAACAAAGTAAGAGTCACAATTTTCAAATTTTTTATCTGTGCCTATAGTGAAAATTTAAAATATGCCTAGTAAGCTAAGTAAGTTAAATACGTGTATACAATTTCATCGAAATCAGTTGATGCATAAAAAGTTTATAATTCATTTAAATCGCAATTTCTTACCATTTTTTTTATCCTCAATCAATTATATTTCATAACAATCTTGACCAATTTCGATGAAACTTTGTGCATGTATATATTGAATTATTAAGTAATATAATATATTTTCATTACTTACTTGAGGATAAAGAAATCGCTGGTTACCTTGTTGAACCACATGTTGCCTTTCACCTTGCCAATGTTGAAAATGTTGTAGTCTTTCAGTATTTGGTCTCTGCCATGTTGTACTTCTTGTATTATGATCCACATAATAAATTCTCCCTCTTGGATCTCTACGCACTTCCCATCCTAATGGCAAAGGTTGTGGTCTTTCCCAAGAAGTACTTCGTGTATTATGGTCAACATAATACCTAATAAAAAAAAAGTATATTAAACAGAGAAAATGATTCTTACATATTTTTTTCAGAATTTAAAACTTTGAACAAATCATTAACATCCAATGACAAATGATTCTTATAAATTTTTTCAATATAATGATATAACCTTCTTCCATATATGTCATATCTCATTTCCCAACCAGGAGGTAAAGGTTCTTCAGAATGATTTGTAGGTTCAACTTCAGCAAGTATTATCGATGACCCAGACTGAGCAGTCGACTGACCACGTGCCATGGCAGTTTGTGTTGTCAATGAAGCTAAGCGTTGCACTGCTAATGGATTCGAAGGAGTAGTTGATGTTGGAAATGGTTTCGGTCGTGTAAGCCTGCGTCTTTGTATCACAGCTGGCAAAGCTAACTTAGTCTGTTCTTCACGTGACATTCTAACACTATCTGCCATGTTAAAACCTGAAGACTGTTCTGAATGAGATGTACAAGATCCTTCTGGTAATGGAAATACTGTAGATTGATCTGTTTGAGAAACTCCTTGATTATCCGTCGCAGTAGATGTTGTAGGTTGATCTGTTCTAGAAGCTGCACAACCATCTATTGTAGGTGTAGGGAGCTGATCTGATCTCATATTTCCAAAATTATCCAACAAAGGAGTAGTTAATAATTGTTCTGTTCTAGAGTTACGTCCACTAGATGCAGGTTGGTCTGTTCTATTATGTGAACGCATATCAACATTAGTTGCTCCAATCGATAATTGATCGGATCTGCATATTCCAACTGTTCCAGACAGTGTGGATTGTTCTCCTTGAGAAACATTATGAGCATCTGAGACAGAAAGTTTTGAAAGTTGATCTACACATGTACCAACTCTTCCATCTACTGTTCCAGGCATAGGTGTGTGTTCTGTTCGAGATATTTGACGTAGTTCTGACAAAGACATCGCATGACAATCTGGCAATGGAACAACAGATTCATCTATAGGTGTGTGTTCCATTCGAGATATTTGACGTAGTTCTGATAAAGACATTGCATGACATCCTGGCAATGGAACAACAGACTCGTCCATAGGTGTGTGTTCCATTCGAGATATTTGACGTAGTTCTGACAAAGACATCACATGACATCCTGGCAATGAAACAACAGACTTGTCCATAGGTGATATTACATGTCCATTTGATAATGAATTTGATGCTACAGGTTCAACATGTTCAATATTCTTATCAACACTTGGTTGATCATTTCCAACATTATAATTAGAATTGTGATAAGTATTTGTTAATCCACGAAAAGCAGATGATGGAACATTTTCAGCTCCTTGTAATCTCACACGAGCACGGACACCTCCATTAAGAATACTGCGATTACTAGCAGTATCATTATTTATAAGACCTAAAATATAACTATCTATATTTGAAGGAAAAGCCATTTGACAATTGACTTGAAGTTTACATTATATTCCTAATATTGTTTTTATAATAAGTAAAAAAAGCTTACCATCGGATGGTATGCATTGTCTCTGACATGGTGAGTCATTAATACTTAATGATGATACATTTGGCATATTAATTCTTAACCCATCGAATACTGTAATTAATTCTCCAACTTTGCACAACTGTGAATCATGTTTATTTTCACTCATTAAATCAAAAGTTACTTCTATATTTTCCAATTTCCCATTATAGTGAGATAACACTTCAGACAGATTTATTTTCTTCTCTCCTATTAATGTATCTTTACGAAATGTGCTATGATCCAAAAGACGAAAATGTAATTGAGAATAGAGTGTTACAAGTATTGTAAATTCTTCGTTCCATTTTGGTTGATATGTGGATTTTAAAACTTCTGTTTTTCTAGGACTCTTATCGTCAACAGAAAATTCTATGTATGGATTTGGTTTCAAGAATGTTGAACTTTTTAATATAGCACCCTCAACTAGAATAAAATAAAATTTTACCAATAACTAATAAATATCATTACTTTCCATAAAAATATTAAACATCATCAAAATAAAGTTATCAAAAATATAAAGTGTGTATAATAATTTAACAATTTATATGAAAACCTGAATTTTATTAAAAATATATGATTATGTAAAAAACTAAAAGTATTAGACTTACTTGTAATACTTAATTGGTGAAAACCAGATGAAGCCACTTCTTCTTCACAATGGGACATTGTGAAAATTTAGTAAAATAATTTAGATGAATTCATAATTTTTTTACCTAGAATATGCACTATTTGTGAACACAACTATTAAATATACGCAGTTACGTCTGTATCACAAATACATAAACAATAAGAAAGCAACAACATCAAATAAGATTAGAAAATGACTAAAAAATATTGATAAATATTCTACATTCGCAAAGAAAAAACACAATCGCTTAAATCACCTACGGAATATGTCAATTCGATTATATTATTGTGTAGACCTTAAAAATGCAAAAATTTGTCTCAAAGACATTCCCTTATAAAAGTAAACAGAAATATGAAGTTGTTTCAGAAAATCAGCATTATATAATTATTGATAAATACGCATAATATCACGTAAAATAACACATATATAAATAGATTGTTTAATAAAATTAACCATATTAGAATTTCAAAAAATCGTTAGAATGATTAACTTTTTTCAATAATTGAGTACTGTAATAGACACAAGTGATGAGGATATAAAGTACAATACATACGGGTATAACTGAAATAGATTGTTTCAAGTGTGTCCAACTCCAATGCATTGCCAGTTCTTTGCACTATCAATAATTTACTTTAAAAAATTCTTCGGTAACTACGATTTTCGTTTTCACAAAACTTCTTTATCAGTAGGTCACCATCTTTTCATACGTCAAAGGTAGAAATCTCGTAATATGCAAATCACTAGGCAAACTAGATACACCTCTGAACACAATATATTCTAGTTCATCCCACTTCTGTCTTTCCGGAGACGCTTTGAAAAACGGCATCCCCATCTATGACACAAGACTCCGTGGCGCAGATCATAGCGCCACGTGCATATGCTTGCTCTGCACTATTTTGCTGTTGTATTTACCATGTATTTATTGTCTTTCATGTTGACAATAATCTCTATACAAAAATATTACTTATACGAATATGTGAGATATAACCAAATTACAAATAAACAATCTTTTTTCACATTCAATTACTCGTTCATGGTATTGGGTCGGAATGAAACTACATAGCGCTTTTAAATTAAAGTTCAAAGATGAAATTAAGATATTTATAGATTTAT
>CM052092.1:17785182-17930121 GCA_028453745.1 Agapostemon virescens
TTGTATTTTTGGAATTTAAATTATGGAGTAAGAAATTTATAAAAATACAAGGTGTGAACAAGTTTTTTATTTTAACAATTACTAATATTTCCACTTACCGTAAGCTATTTATTATTGGCATTTAAAAAATGTTTGTATATACTAAACTATATATATAGTTTATATCGCATAAATAGCAATAAGACTTTAACATCTAATATGAATTAAAGTATTGAAATATCTATTACATATTTCATTACTTGCATATTTGCACGTCCTGTCACAATCTTTTCGTTTCATCGTGCGACACTGACATTTGAATTTTCAAGATGGCGACGTGTAAACAGTCGACTGAAAATAGTAACCCAACCACTACTAAATTCAGTCGATAGTTTAAAAAATCAGTCGACTGAAAATAGTAGTTGGCTACTATCGATTTAGTCGATAGTTTTTAGTCGATGGTGCCCATCACTACAGACGACTTATATCAATTTATTGTAAATCAGTCTTAATGTATATTTCGTTACATTACCCCAATAATAAATGATGCAAAATTCAAATTGTACACTGAAGCACAGACAAAAGATTGTGAACTGATAAAATATTGATTTTATTCATCATTTGAGATAATGCACATTTATTTATCTTTCAATCGCAAAATCGTTGCTTTGGTGATCAAAACCTAACAAAACAAATGTAATTAATCAATTATGTCAGTTTATATAAACAACTACGTATTAGCTCAATCGAGATTACAGATTTAGGAAACAAAAAAATTGTAATAGCGGTTTATTCTGTAAAGTTGTAAAAGACAATACTTCAGTTTTCAAACTCAAACTGTAAAACATGTATTCCTATTAATTTAAACATATATTTATAATAAATTACTAATTGATTTTAAAACTTTATTTTTAACCATTCTTTTAGTACAGTTTATATTTTTGTTTTTTTTCACATTTACGTTTGAAATGCAAGAAGTTGTTTTAATTTTGTTTTTCATTTAAAATAAATCAACTTTAAGCGGAGTACTTTAGCACTTCACGTTATTTCTTCAAAAGTAGTACTCTTTGCTACGGACACAAATTCACGTTCCTAAACATCTCAAAGGCTAATTCCCTGAAAGGCTACAGAACACAGTCACTGTAGTCAGCTGCAGAAAAATCATTTGTTTGTAAAAGTGTCAATGTTCGTGATTCAGAATTGAATAACCTTAAAATATTTTTTACCTCAAAGTTTTGCCTTTTTGAAAGTATCCTATACCGCGGTAGTGTAAACAAAGTTTTGTCTAGTCGAGGAAGCTCTATATTCATGCATTACTCAAAGATTTATGATACACATAAATACGTAGACTTTTGTAAATTTCTCACATGGAATGAAATTTCTAATATAAGTTAATATTTTAAGCTTGCTTTGCATACCAAATTACGATAGTAATAGCAATATTGAAAAATTTCATAGTGCAATAGTACGTTTTTGTTTAAATATTATGACATCATTTACCTAATATGTAATACATAATACAAAATTATTATAGTATAATATTAAATCAGAAATTAATTATTAAAGGAGGTATTGAAGATAATCAAATTATTTTGTAATAAATAAATTAATAATTCTATTTCAGTTAAGTGACAATGAAGTTTACCCAAGTACTGAATAAGCAACATATAGGTAGATTAATATCATTTATTTGGCAAGTCCAGAGAAAAAGGCGTGTAGTGCTAACTAAAGCAGATGAAATTGTAACATCTATGGGTTACAAAGTACATGATCCACTAGAAATAGTACATCTACAAGCAGCCACCAAGACGTAATGCTATTAATCTTAATTGTTTGATATGACTAATTCCGTTAGTTTCATGTTTCACAGTTTCAGTAATTCCAGTATGAAGTATATTATAAATTTTATAAATTATTGTTATTTATTATATTATTTTGTTCAGTATAAATAATAATATGTTTGCCATAGTTTCAATCAATAATGATATTTTCATATTCTAAATCTTCTAATTGAAATATTTTTGAAATTTTATTAGATTTACTCCATCTCCTCGTATTCCTGAAGTACATCCAGATTGGAAGGAACGAAGTTGTTTGACATATAAAGATCACAATGTTTTGCAAGAAGGTGTGCAGCAAGCCTGTTTACTAACAAAAACATTGAAGGTTGATGATGAACTTCCAACAAGAATACAAGATTTGGTAACAGACATTCCAGATCACATAAATGATTTGGTAAAAAGGTAAAATAGTATAATGATAAGACTACATTATTTATATTAATATTATTAAATACATTAAATCAAAACCAAACTAAATAAAGTAAAGTTTTTAATCATTTCTGTATTGTTTTAGAATTGTTTTCACATCTACTATATATGATGCGCAACAAGTGAAATTACCAAAATTAAAAGATCCTGAAAGACCAAGAAAGGTATTTCCCAGAGTTTATGGTATTTCAAGCACAAGAAAAATGTAGGTATAAATTATGTAATTTTATTTATTTTGTACTTTGGTTGTATTTACATCTTCATTGTAAAAATAGGATCTTCTTGTAGGCGTAACATATCATACAAGTTTTTACAACTATGTGAATCTTTATGTGGACTCAATATTGCACAAAGTCGATCAGTGGTGAACAATGCAATTTTTTCTCCATACATAGGTATGTTGAATAAAGTCAGTGCTAAAGTATACAGGATATTTTGTTTAACATGGATTACTTCATATCTTCGTTACTCTTTCCGATCTAATTAATTATAACAAGACAAAGTTGTTTAACACGTTAAGCGCCACGCCGGTCCCTAGAGACCGGCGCTGGACTTTCCGTTCAGGCCTCGTCGGTCCCCACGGACCGGCGACAGATTTTTCGTTCTGCTATCGCGGCGCGCGTTACGTTACCCGACTGTTTATACATTGATTCGTCTATCGGCGAGCGGCCCGCCTGACGGCTAACCGTGGCTTGAACGGAAAGGCACAGAAATTCGGCGTGGCGCTTAACGTGTTAATATAGAATGGAGAATATTTTGCAGTATGAGATTTTTTCGAGGTCATTTCAAGGTCATTTCAATTCATCTTGATACCTATCACAATATTGCATTACAAAAAATATATTAATGTGTGAAGAATGTTACTGACCTTCAACAAGAAATTTTAAAGCAAAATATTTTTCATTTCGAACCAAACGACTTTGTCATCTTACAATTTTTTGAGTCGGAAAAAGTAACGAAGATATTAAGGAATTTATGTTAAACAAGATATCCTGTATAGTAAAATTGTATTAAGTATTTTATTTAATGCAGTTAATTAATTTTCTCACGATAAACGTGAATTTTAGAAAAGGAATCGAATCTTATAAATTTGTGCTTAAAAATGGATCTAATAACATCATTGATGCCTCTAACACCAATAGCTGATGCAAATGCAAGTATTGAACATGAGCTGCCTGATATTTTTCCATTACATTGGGCTATTGGTTTAGCGAAAACAAATATTTACAAAACTGAAACTTTGTACCGTAAGTTTTATTTAGAAATTACTTATTACATATCTTTTTAAAAAATTAAATACATTCTAATTATTTTTTGTAGCAATTTCCGCAAATTATGCAATGAATAATATTCACACCATTTTTGTAAATCATGATCCAGAGGAAGTAAAAAATATAACAGAATTACCAGTTATTGAGGATCAAATTCATGCACGTTCATTAGTAGAATCATTTACAGCAGCAACACATTATGCTCAACAAAAGTTTGGTCCAGATGTAAAAGAATTGTCAGAGCCTGTTGTTGTACAGTGCATTCAATCGGATGGGCAGAATTTTCATTTTTCCGTATATCAACTTAATACATTAGATTTAAGTGACACAAAAGGGATTAAAAATTTTTGGTGGTCAGCGCCAACATATAAATTATATGAAAAAGCTAAATATGAAAACGGTAAACCCTGTGTTGAAGAATACAATAATGCAGTATTTAAAAGATTTCTTGCATTTTATAAGAATAAATAGGTGAAAAATAACTTGTTATTAATAAATAAATATTTTTAAAATAAAATGAGTCACTTCTTCATCTTATATATAATGCAACACCTATGAAAGGTTTAATACATTATTTTTAATACATTAAAGCTAAACCATTATAAAACTAATATTATATACATTATTTTTTGACTTTTAAAATTTTTGTATTTTCATTTTTTCTTTATATCGTAAACATACTATGCAATAGCTAATAAATTTTCAAAAAGCGTTGTAACTTGTGTATTTATAATAATTTCTTTTTGTTTTGTTTGATTGCAATTATTACTTGATGGTTTTATTAAATTTTTCATTGAAGGATAAGGTTTAGTATAGAAATATACATGACGTAATGCCTGAAGCAAAAATGATTTAATTAGAGCTATTTTCAATCATTAAATATGTTATTTACCAGACCTGAACATTTAAAAATGACATTATTTAAAATATTATTTTAAACACATTATTTTATTCTATGATTATTTCCACCCTGGTGAGTATATTTTTTATTTTCATTTTAATTCGAATTTGCTCAGGTCTGTTTCTTATATTTATTGCATTACTTACCTCACTAGCTTTCAAACGGTTTGACGAATTATAAATAAGTATTTTACTCAGAAGATCAATAGCTTCAGGTTGAGCATCTTCAATAATATCTTCCCATGATAATCCTACATGATATGGAAATGTAATTTTATTATAATCAGGTAATGTACTTAATTCAGGCCAAGTTTCTGATGTAGGTGATCCCAAATATTTCAACACTATTGCAAGTTGCTCGATATCTGTTTCTCCCTATAAGTACAATATTACTTTTAAAGTTTTATGTTACAAAGAATCGTACAGTCTCCTTGTAAATTTTAGATGCATTGAATCTTACTGGAAATAAAGGTGATTTATTTAGTAGTTCTCCAAAAATGCAACCAATAGACCATATATCGATAGCAGCAGTATAATATCTAGCTCCATATAATAATTCAGGTGCTCGATACCATCTAGTAGCAATTTGATGAGAATATGGTCTACATATATCTGTCCACATTAATCTTCCCAAACCGAAATCAGCTATCTTTAGAATACCTTTTTCATTTATTAATAAATTTGCAGGTTTTAAATCCTAAGGAATACTGTTTCATGATTCATAAATTTAATAAAGATACCACCATAAATTATACTAAACTAATAATAAGATAAAATAATAACAATTGCTAATGATTTTAATAGATAGATAATCAGGACTTTGTACCCTATGTATTATATTTTTGTCATGTACATAAGCAATACCCTCTAAGATCATCTTTATGTACATTTTTACTTGAACTGTTGTTAATACTATTTCATTATCCTTTGTTATTTCCCATAAACTTATTGGCATATAATCAAACACCATTATAAAATCTAATCCAACAGGGAAAGCATCTAGCAATTTTATAATCTGTAATAAATTAATTTTCCTACATGCAATTCAAATGTTTAAAGGATAGAAAATATATATTAGTACGAAGTAAATATGTTAAAATTTCAAATACTCATCGTACATTACGATGTTTCAATTGTTGTAAAATTTTCATCTCACGCATAATAGCTGTTGATATACTATTTTCAACATTTTTTAAAAGCAATTTCTTTAATGCTACATTTTTATCAGCTACTGGATCATATGCTTTTAAAACTATTCCCTGTGCACCTTCACCAATTTTTTCAAGTATCACATATCTGTCCATGTTTAGAATTAAAATATTCCGTCACTATAATAATATGTAAGTATACTTCTCTTTCTTACTATTTAACAGTATAACAGATTACATTTAAAAATTTTGTCAATTATAAAATGGTGCAAAAAAATCAATAAATTTAAGAAACGTATTATATAAATATTGTATTTAAAATATAGCTAAACAAAGTGTAATAAAAATGAACATAACTACTTAATTAAACATATTTCTTTCAAGATTCATTATTTAAATGATATGACAATAGATATACACAGAATACACACAGCATTTTGTGATGTAAACCATTGCCATGGTTACGACGATACCTGTTGGCATACTGTATAACCTATTACTCTTAACATAACTTTGGTTACTGTTATATTATTTAGTTATTATAGAGGTTAATTACTTTTCAAGATATTCATGAACAAATATAAGTTTCAGTAAAAATTAATAAGTTATACTTTTGTATGAAATATAATAAATATATATAATATATATGTATAAAATAGTGAATATTTAGAATTATGAATGGTAAAAATTCAAAGAACCATTATAAAAATAAATTCTACTTAAATAAAAAGAAATCAACAAAATCAAATAGTAAGAATATTGTTTAGTTATTTATTTTCCAAATGTTTCTGCAGTAAAGTATGAATAACAAAGTAATTTTTAGGTGTTTTATATTTTCAATGTACAGAATGTATATTTTGCAGAAGATGGTGATACAGACAATCAAAATAAGGAAAAAATATGTAAATCTTTAGATCCAATTGAGACTAATGCTACATTATATAAATATGATACTTTTGTGAATTTTAATATACCTTACTATGGATGGAAATTTTTTTTTGATGATGAAGGTAGAAATGTTTTCAATCAACTTTAAAAATTTGTTTACAGTTTCTTGATTTAATTAATTAATACCTGATTAACATAAAGTTTTAATGACAAGAAATAAAAATAAGTATTATAATTTAGAGAAATTCATTTTATACTACAGAATACAAAGATGGTTCAGACACTGTTAAAAAAGTTCAAATTTTAGAGAACTTTATAAACAGGCAGCATCGTTTACTATCGTTACTTTCTTTGGAAAATTTAGAAGTTGGGACAGTGTTTACTATAAACATATGTGAAATATACAATGATAATGCTTTTATGAATGATTGGCCAGATTTTAAAAAAAGTATTCATGAAAACCCTCTACATACTCTAAATTGTTTCAAGCTTGCTATTCATCAGGTACTTTTTAAATGGTATTATATATATGTAATATATTTATTTAATTCATACAAAGTTTGATTTCTTTAGAAAATAATAAATACAATACCAAAAGAAAGTTTAAAATGTTATATGAATATTATAAGTACACTTTCAACTGTTAGATTAAAAATATTAAATTACCAACCCATTATATGCTTGCAAGATTTGAAAGCAAATTCCTATGGTAGGTATGAACATTATCAGTGTTAGAAACTCTTGAATTAACATGTATAAATTTTCTTAACAGGGAGATTGGTATCTGTTAAAGGCTGTGTAATAAGAGTAGGTCGTGTAAAACATCTTGCAGAATGGGTAATATTTATCTGTCGCAAATGTAATTTGCAAAAAATAGTAAAACAACCACAAGGAATATATACAGTACCAAAAAAATGTAATATATGTGGTGTATCTAAATTTCATCCAAAGTTGGATTCTCCACAAATGAAAAGTATTTCTTTCCAAACAATTAAGATACAAGAACTATTAAATGATGAACAGGTGTTTAATTTTATTATGGAAAGGATTTACATGTAACGCATTTTTTTAACATCTGTGAAATTACCTCAGAATTTAAAATATTTTTTTGTCGTATTGTAGAATAATAAAGGAAGTATGCCTAGAGTACTTGATGTTGAATTGATGGATGATTTAGTCAGTAC
Organism: Agapostemon virescens; assembly: GCA_028453745.1. Taxonomy (NCBI): domain Eukaryota; kingdom Metazoa; phylum Arthropoda; class Insecta; order Hymenoptera; family Halictidae; genus Agapostemon; species Agapostemon virescens. The sequence continues at coordinate 17,792,823 of CM052092.1, forward strand.
TTGTATGCCTGGAGATGATATTACTTTAACAGGAATTATAAAGGTATACGTACTAAAATTAAAATGATTTATCAGATTACAAAAACATAAATTAAAAATTTTACATTTTTATTTGATTTCTTTTTTGTATGCTCACATCTTTCAGTTATAGTTAATGTATTCAAAATCATATAAACAATGTAAGAAGCATCTAATTTATAATTTTATTTAAATTAGCAATTACAATTTTTTACTTTTAAATATTATGATTTGTGTCTCCACTCATACGAATATATACATACAATACCTATATTAACTTTGAATGATTATTAACATTTCTTTTATAGGGTACTAATAATATTAAAGCACGTAATAAAATATCATTTGCATTGTATATGGAAGCTATCACAATAAGTAATAATAAACAGAGATTTCAAACTAAAAATATTATGGATAATGAAATGTCAATAAAGGATTATTTGGCTATAAAGGTATGAACAATATAAATACTTTGTGTACTACAATCAGAAAGATGATCTGTTCCCATTGTTAAATATATATAAATATGTTTCTTATAAAGGAAGTATACAATACACCAAATATTTTTCCATTGTTGGTACATTCTCTTTGTCCAAGTATATATGGCCATGAAATGATTAAAGCTGGGTTAATACTAAGTTTATTTGGTGGCAATACTGAACATTCAGAAATACGAGATAATATACATATTTTAGTAGTTGGAGATCCTGGTCTTGGGAAATCACAAATGTTGCAAGCATGTTCACGAATTGCTACTAAAGGTATAACATAAGAATAACTTGTTTTTTAATGGTTTTTACGTATTTTCAAACATTACCAAATAATTATGTTAAAGGAGTGTATGTATGTGGAAATTCGAGTACATCATCTGGATTGACAATAACACTTACAAGGGAAAATAAAAGTAACAACTTTGCTTTAGAACCTGGTGCATTAGTTTTAGCAGACAGGGGTTGCTGTTGTATCGACGAATTTGATAAAATGTCTAAGCAACATTCGGTACTTTTTTTGATTTCAATGTTTTCAAAATTAAATTATTTATTCGTTAACAGAAATATGATTTTCTTAATTGTAGGCTTTATTAGAATCCATGGAACAGCAAAGTGTTAGCGTTGCTAAATCAGGAATAATTTGTTCCCTTCCTACAAGAACTTCAATTCTTGCAGCTGCTAATCCAATTGGAGGTCGATTTAATAGAAATAAAACAGTAATACAAAATTTGAAGATGAGTCCACCTCTTTTATCACGTTTTGATTTAATTTTTTTATTGTTAGATGAACCGAATAAGGTAGATATATTTATAATCACATTGTTTAAGAATTACCAACAAAGAAATATTATTGTTGAAATAATACAATATATACCATATGTTATTTGTTAAAGCATATAGATGATTTACTATGTAAACATGTTATGTCGATTCATACTGGATCCAATGGAAATAAAAGAGAAGTAAATGCTTCTCAACATATAGGCACAACGGATGAAAACGGATTTACATTAAGGTATTAGGAATCATATTTACTGAAATATTGATTATTTTGAAAGAGTTTATATATTTAAAGCAAATTAAATTTTCAGGGAGAAACTTGCATCTTCTATAACTGAAAATGTTTGTCCTATTCCACAATCAATTCTCAGGAAGTATATTTCATACGCACGACAATACGTTAAACCAACGCTTGTTCCAGAAGCGGCAGCAGTATTACAAAACTATTATTTACAACTTCGGAAAAGTAATAATAAATTCAGTGGTATATCCGTGTATAATAGGCAATTAGAAGCTATGATAAGATTAACTGAGGTATAGTTTTTTCAAACGTTTATGAAAATTTCATATTTTTAATTTATTATTTAAGTAGTTAAAGTTAATATTATTATGCAGGCTAGAGCAAAATTAGAATTACGCACTGAAGCGACCGAAGCAGATGCTTTGGAAGTGATAGAAATTTTACGATATACAGCTGATAATAGTGCTGTTAGTTGGTCATCATTAAATAACAGAAAAGGAACAGATAAAAAAGTAAGTCAATTAGTCCGTTTACACTATTGATATAATATATGAATAATAATAATGAACACTTTTTTTTAAAGGTGAGAGATTTTATACAATTATTAAAAGAAGAAACATTTTCTTCTAACAATCAAACATTTTCTATGAAACAGCTACGTGAAATCGCATTAAATAGAAAAGTTTCAGGGGATGATTTTTCTCGATTGATATCAAAATTGAATGAAAGTGGAGTTTTATTAAAAACTGGAAGTAACACTTTCAAATTTATACCAGATTAATAGTCTCTTAGAGTCTACAAGTAAATACGCATGAAAATTGAGTTTATATTTACTGTAACATTGTATGCCAAAATGAAGTATTACTAGTGTTTATGTTTGCAGCGTTTTGAACATTTTTATGTTTTTTACAAACTAATGAAATTGTTTATAAAAGAAACACAAATATTTAATTTTATTGTAAACACGACAACATTTGCACACAATTTATTTATTTTATTATACACGTTAACAGATAAGAATATATTCTTCTAATCATGTCGACATTGTATTTTTCATATCATGAAACATATTTTTACATTGCTACAATAAAATTATTTCATAGTTATGAAATATTATATCAGAATAAATGATTATTAGTATTGTTAGATGCCTTTACTTTTATACTTCAAAACAATCTGCTTTACATGGTAAACGCCAATACATATAAAGACAACATTTAGGGCTTGGGACATGAAAACAACAAGGCTTGCAGCATGGTCCATTAGGCATATATATTTTTGATTGTAGAATGGGTGGAGGAGGTATTGTAACCTTGCATCTGTTTAATAGAATTGTTATACATTATATGTTAATATTTAATATAATATTATAGGCATCTATAATTTAATTACTAATATTGTTTGTTCTAATTCGTCATTAATTTTAATGTACTATATATGTAAATTTTTTCCTCAATTTAAACAATCTGTTACACTTTTCAGCAGAATATCTGTTCTAACAGATTTTATGGATTTATGGGAATGATAAATAGGTGAAACTTAAAACAGTAGGAAGGTTAAAAAATATTAGATACGTTTGATATATTATTTTAAATGATTGAAATTCTTACCCGGTAAGGCAAGAATTTTATTATTTCTGGATTCCAAATTTTGAAAAAAATGGGCACTACTGTAATAAGTATACTTATTATAGTATTAGCATATAACAGTTGTAACTCGTGCCGAGCGGACAAAATGTTATTTATGTTTGTATATTTGTGTATGTTGTACCACAATGTACCATAATGAGGAACTGTCCTAGAAAAATGTAGTCCATTTAATAGGACGCGTTGTAACTCTGCCCAGGCATCTTGCTGTGCATGCAGGTGGGCAATATGGAACACATTTCGGTGGACAAGGTCCGCACGGCACTGGTGGTGTGCAAATTGTAATTTTACAAGGTGGTGGGCAAGCCAAGCAAGGCGATGGACAACATGAATATGGTACACACGATGGAGGACAGCATCCTGTTGGAGGTGTCACGCAAGTGGGCATCGGAGGACAGCATGGCGAACATCCTCCGCAAGACATTTTAATAATTTAACTCTTTCTTCATAGAGTTCTGCTTCTTTTTTTTAGATTACTTATTATCTTATAAGGAGTTCAGTACACTTCGAATTTCGACAACCGCTTATGAAATAATGATAAACATTTGAAATTTCGATACCTGCATCTATCAATTATTTATTTGTGCATTCAATACAAACGCACATTCAGATCGTATTATGGTTTCCTGAAATTAATCGTCTCAGTTTCGAATATAAAAAATTAATTAGTAGATAGATGCGCTTAAAAGCCACAACAAATGTGTAAAAACATGCCAACTTTTTAGATAATATAAAAATTGTAATGAAATCTAAATTTTCGTGTGCGATCATTTATATTTGATTTTTTTTTTTTGCCAAAATGCCGTGCGATGGAAAAAATCCGAATTGCGAGAAGAGACGGGAATTGTTAGCCCAATTAAAATGCTTGATCAGTTCTATGGACAAAAAGTAAGATGACAGTTTTGTTGATTCAGTATAGAAGAATTTAATGTATTTGTTCTTATAGAAAACCATGCGAATGGGACGAACCATTCTGTCCACCTCCTGTAGTTTGTCCTGTTTCACCTTGTAATGAGTTGCCCTGTTGCGTGAGTATAAATCGAATTTTCACGTAATTGCATAATTAAATTTATAATATCGGTACTCGCTTCTTTTTAATTTTATCGACATATTCATTGAAATCGTAATAAATTCTTTTCATGTTTCATTTATTTACATACTTATTTATTTAGTATTATTTATTTAGTTTCCCCTAAAAACATTTCAAGGCCTAAACAATAAAGTTAGGAGAAATATTTAACTAAATATTCAACCGAATTGCATTAAATTCAAACACTTGCTTTCATAAGCCCGCGTTTATTAAATTCTTCTGCGTCCATTGAATCTCTCTAACGTGAATTACATTTCTGATTTTAAATTCCAGAGTCCTGTAAAACGCTGTAAAAGCTTCGAGTTCCGAGCAAGTAATTTATATAGGTGCGAGTGTATCAAAAGGAACGGCTTGCAAGATAGATGCATGATGTGGGACTGTATGGGGAGACCAGAGTGTATGACAAAATTATATCCCGTTTGTGGTCCAGGCCAATACGCGTTGTTAAAATTAACGGATCTAGGGGATGTCGAGGTTGCTTTAAGAAAATACTACTGTGCCGATAAAGCCCGAGAATCTGCTTTAGCGGCTTATTGTAGATTAGTTTGTAGCAACGGTAAAGATATTTGCTGCGACCCATGTCCGCCATGCCCTCCGAATCCGTGCCCACCACCTGCGTGTTGTCCACCACCTGCTTGTTGTCCACCACCTGCGTGTTGTCCACCTTGCGTTCCATGTTGTATACCAACATCATCGGTACCACCCTGTGTAACCTATAAAATTGCTGTACCATGTCCTCCACCGTGTCCTCCACCGTGTCCTCCGCCATGTTCGCTGCCATGTCCTCCACCATGCCCTCCACCATGCCCACCATCGTGCTGTCCACCATGCTGTCCACCATGCCCTCCACCATGCCCTCCACCATGCCCTCCGTTATGTCCTCCACCATGTCCTCCGCCATGTCCTCCACCATGTCCACCTTGTTGTCCAGCTCCACGAAGTTTTCCACCATGTCCGCCATGTCCCCCACCATGTCCTCCACCGTGCCCTCCACCATGTCCTCCGCCATGTCCACCTTGTTGTCCAGCGCAATGTCCACCTCCATGTTTACCATGTATACCCTATTGTTCACCATGTCCTCCACCGTATGTTTTTTGTGACCCTCCGTGTGTTTCCTGTTGATTTTACAAAGCACGTGAAAATTCTATTCGTAAAATATTGTAATTATTTTGTCAAAAAAGAAAAAAAAACGTGATGAAACTGCTACCCACTCTATTTAATAAAAGTAATTATTCACAGTCTCGCATTTATTATAAACATATTGTAAATAACGCGGCAATAGAATAATAATTTGTAAAACACTTGGAACGAAATTTCTGTACCTTCAGACTTCCAGTAAGTTTCTATAAATATCTCTTTTGATGTGGCGATCAAGATATTTTTTAATATTTTCCACCTTCGAAACACGAAACGAAAGTTGCCAAAGTTAGGGAAGTAATAATTTATGACAATCTTCTAAAAGATTTCGCAAAATGTTTTTACGAGTCTGAGAATCGAAGTAAAAATTTAGCAATTTATTGATGAAACGCGGCAATAACGAACTTACCAAAAATTAAAAATTACCTTGCTATTTGTGTTGTTCATAATTTATGTAACAAGAATTTTAAGAAATATGATTCAAATTATTTTAGCGATATTTATAATTTCGAAACAGTCTATTTCATTGTGAATTGTTAACTTTACCTTCGTTCACCGTTTTCAAATTATAAAAAATGAAACTGAAGTATTTGGTATAAATTCATCTAAACTGCTTCCAAAGAAGATACATATTTTGAATGTTATTTTAATATATATTATAGTTTACCAGATTCTTAATTTGTAAAAGTTTTAGTTAGTATTTAAGAGTTCTGTTTCACATTATTTTGTCAAATTATTTTACACTTGTGAACAATGAGACATCGCCCATTGCAAGCCTACTATGTGGTACATGCTTATAAATCATTATGTAGTCCAAAGTAGCGTATTTACCTACGCATTATATAATCATACGTTTGATTTACGAAAAGATATACAGATATTTTTTCAAAAGTCATTTATTATCATATTTTCCATTTTTTTTAAAAATGTATTTATGTCAATGTACTTTAAAGCTTTCCTCTGTACAAACAATTGTAATCTTATTTTATATGAAATGTATCGTTTCGTGTATATTTGTACTGAACTCGGCGGATTAAAGGTATTTAATTTTTATTTTCTGTTGGAAACTGTTGCGGATACCGACAGCGAAGAAATTTCGCTGGGGGACACGATGGCCATGGCTTCTCGTCACAATGGTCCTGATCTCGACAGGAGGACAATGGGCATGAATTTTGAAGACCGTCTCTGTGCACGCAGTAGCATCTTGAGAATAAAATTCCGCCCCTCATTTCAGGAAATTTCGCACGATCTGCCTGAAATGATAATGTGTATTTGACATTTGTATTGGGTTGTCCGGAAAGTTTGTGGCGATTAATTTTTATTTTTAATAAATATATACCAAAACTTAAATGCGTTGCGTTTCAATCATCCGTAAAAGTCGGCATGAACTTTTCGGACAACCCAATATAAGAACAAATTATTTTTGTGTGTTCGATTAATACAAAAAATATATAGACAGATCGTAGAACCGGTCAAGGGATGATTCTACGATTTTCTACGAATTCTACGATTCTAATAAGCAAAGGAAACATTTTTTTTCAAGTCGAGTTTGAAAATACAGTGAATACGCATGCTATTAGATAGGACCTGTCGACAGGTCTGACCACGACCAACCAACTCTACTTAGTGTATATACTAAAGTTTGATAAACTAATATTGATAAAAAATGTGATATTCTCGAAAACGAGACGTCAAATGTAAAAATGTTGTACTATTTTTTATATATAAAATAATTGATTAATTACGATACAGCGAAATATATTATCCTTCTACTAATAATAGGCTTAGCAGACTATACTGTTTTTACATATGATAGATACATACAAATGTTAATATTTTATCGTGAACATTGTGTTTTTAATGATACGTGTCAGTTCACGTGAACTTATTCTAATGACATTTTAAATATACCAATCCTTTTTGTTTTGCAAATTTTTGAAAATTTACCAGTTGACCACAGTCATCCTCCGATTTAAGATTTGTTTGGGAATTTGCTTTTTTTATTGTTTTAACATCTTCTATCGGTTTATCGTGCTTATGGTCGGTATGCGTTCTTTTGTTTTCATCATTTCTTTCTTCGATAGGAATCATCATGAACATTGGTGGAGGTGTTGGTTTTTGCCGTTTTAATCGTTCCAGTTGTTTCAGTATGTCCATTTGGTGGTAACTATTGTACGTACAATTATTAGGAAGAATTATTAATAAATATAATCGTAATATTGAAAACATTAATATGATTTTTATGGAAGTAATGCAAAGCAATAATTAAATAACGAAAAGAAGGAATGTTACATTCACGTTTAATTATAAGTAATGAGTTTGTACGGACATCGTAAGAAATTATTAAAAACGAAACTTATTATTAGTATAATTAATACATAAAATTATTCGGACTGTATTCGCTAATATAAAAAGATGCTGAGAGGGATTCTACATTTATAAGTATAAGATTGTGACTAGCATCTGAAAATATAATTAGCGATAACATTGTCGATCTGATTCTTCGTGTACAAAAAATCGTTGAAAAGTCAGAAAACCTTTAGTTTACCACTATGTGTTTGCTTTATCTTTTTTATTAAACATATATATATATATATATATCTCCTCACAATACCACATATAAATTAGCAATAACGAGGAGCAAATATATTTATTTATACAGTTCACTAATGTATAATTATAATAAATAATTATATTCTGTTCATTCTATATTTTCTAGTGTAAATAAAAAAACTAACCATTCTAAGGCAGTCACCGCGGCTTTTAATCCACATATTATATCTTCTGGATTGGTTATTTGTGTGGTAGACATTTTAGTTTACTAATATTTTTATTTTGAATAATATACTTATTAATTTAGACTGATGTTTTGCACTTTTAAATTTTGCATTGCAGGAAAATTTTAGATTTTGTAAAAATTTAAGGAAGTATGACGAAATTTAGAACTTTTTGTTTCATATTGTTTGTTCTGTTTTACTTAATGTTGACAACTTTAGATTACATATAATTTCACTGTGAACACGTACTTGCTACGTGTTGTGAACGTTTGTAAATAAAAAACAAATAATTGTAACTATAATTTTCAAATTATTTCAAGCGTTAAATATCTTTAAATATAAAAGATTGAGACTATATAAACCTACAATTTACACGAGAATGTAGTATTAAGTGAACACATTGATTTACATTTCGTTAAACAATGTATAGTATCATTTTTTATTTCACAATCTAACAGATTATGTTTCAAAACACGGAATTACATCGTCTTCAACAGCACAGTTTTGAATAGTTTGCCGTCGAGCAGATCGGTTGTGGACAGCAAATTGGTCTTCCTCGGTACCATTTATCCGTCTGTGAAATAAATAATTAATTAAAAAAATAATTTTAACAAATCCAAATGCGTAGAATTATTACATGCATATACATACTATTTGCCGTATTTCTAAATGTTTAAAATACAGTAGACTTCCTCTTGGACAGTCTCAACAATATATTTATATATGATTATATATTTTACTATAATACATCATAAATTATGTAATATTTCTTATTTCATTTAAAGCTTGCATACCGCGGATTCAAGAAATATTTTCCCTCCAAATACCCAAATCTAGAAAAATTGACAATATTTAGACTCTGATAATTTTGTGAAAAACAATCGTACGACAATAAATTTGTACTCATTCTAAAGATGGAAGCTTCTAGTTTCGTAATATATTGTTTATTTCATTCTACGATTTTTCTTTTCACCGTAGCACGCGAAAATCTGAAGACGTATCTTTCCTTGGATATATTACACATTCAAGCGTCCGTGCTGTTTGTTTTCACAAAATTATCACAATTTAAATATCGACAATCTTTCAAGAATCGAAAACTGTAGTGTATAACGGTATATACGTATGTTTTGGATTAACCGACCAATTGTTTATCCGATTTAACATTCAGTCTTGCATGAGCCGATTAAGAGGGAACCTACATTACCTGTACCGAATAAGAAATAACTAATAACAAAACAGAATAAATAAAACTACAAAAAAATTGAAGTCTAACATTTGGAAACAATCAAACATAATAATATAAAAAAAATTCTATGTAGCATCGAAATTACAACTAAATATAAAAAATACTTTTACGTACACCCTGTAGTACATAACTTCTGCCTGGTATAACATATAATAAATCTGTTCCAATACTATTTAAATTCGAAGTTAAAAGTATTTCCGCGGTAGAATTGTATGTAATGAGCGGCCTCTTCATAGGATTCGACCAAGCTGGTTTACACTCTTCAGGACTAGGTTTCACCGACCAAGCTTCTGGGTCATTTCTGCAGTCGTATTTTACACACATCATTGGTTTCGTCTTTTTCCTAAAATGATACATTATTATAGATTCGTTAAAAAATTGTTATATTAATTACATTGCTTGAAAAATCGGCAAGCATCCCTTTGAAATAAAATGACAGAATTAATCGTACAAACAAGCCATTTTTTCCGAAAGATATCTTAAACACTGAAGTTCGTGGCCAGAGCTAGATATTCTATTAGCAAATCCCCAATTTCCAATTGCTTCTGCTACGCCAATACCACCACCTCTTGAAAATTCAAAGTTGCACCCCATCTTTCTGAATTATAATGGATATTTTATGACCACAAATAATTCAATTAACGAGAATTTTATAATATATACTTTTTAAAGCTTTTAATCAAAATATGTATATCGATTGTAATGACCAAAAATAAAAGATGTATGAACTGAAGTACATCATTACAAATATGATATATATATATATACAGGGTGTCCCAAAAGTAATTTAACAGCGGGAAATGAGGGGTTACTGAGGTCATTTGAAGCAGCTTTTTCCTTAGCGAAAATTCAATCTGCGGCTTTGTTAACGAGTTAGGCCAGGATTATAGTGGAGCGGTGAAGATCGAGGATAGCAGCGAGGTGAACATCGCGGCAAAATCAAACCAATGTAATCAAATACAACTGTATATAGTGGAGCGGTGACGAAAGCGGTGCGGCGTATAATAGCGGTGCACATAGAAACAAAACACGCACCGCATCGATTTGCTCACCGCTCTCCGCTACGCTCTCCTCGCCGCTCTACTATAACTCCGTACTTATGGTCGAAAAATGACTGGCCAATGAGAGTCGCCGGCCAGGCGCGCGAGCAGAAGTCAGAGAGAGCGAATTTTCAGAATTTTTTTTACTACACGACGATAATAATTTTAAGAAAAACGCTGTTGATCCTTATTTCAAAATGTCTAAAGAATAATCACTAATTTTTCAGATCCGAAATAATAAACAATTTAGCCGTGTCAGCCGTTTTAATTTTCTGGTATGCATGACATCTCACGCATACCACATGAAATTTTTATATGATACGTACTGTGAAGATGGTCGAGATATCGATGATCGATATATATATATATATATAGTACAATCGGAATAAAAAATGGATTTACTACCCAATTTCACGTAAATCATGTAAATATTAAATCATTATTTTTATGTCAAACACATAATACGAAATTGATATTGAATTAATATTATACAATATTTTAATCATTTTTCCTGTTATTCTTAGTAATTTTGTTTTCTTATAATTGTCTATATTTTATGTATATATATTCATAGAGTTACTGCATATAAGTATAACCAGTGTAAAAAATATTCGTACATTCTTTAAAAACGAAAATCTTTTTCAATATTAGACCAAACGGCTTGAGTTTTTTTTTAAGGTGTTAGAAGAATTATAGTCTTCATCGAAATCGATCAAGAACGTGATCAAATATAATTTCAAGAATGTTATGGCTTTTATATGCGTTAACAGATTACGATGAAAAAATTTATAAATTTACTTCTCTAATCTTTACTTCTCTTTTCGAAATTGCGAATAACAGCAATGTTTTAAAAATGTTATTTAAACATTAGCTATCAATCTAATCTTTCTTACATCTCACAGAAAACTCAAACCATTTAGTCTAGATTTTAAAAAGTTATTTATTTAAAAAATTTTATACGAATACTTTTTACACTGACTGTATATTTACGTGACTCAAAGCCATAGCTGTCAAATAGTTACAGAAACTAAGAGGTTCTGTGGTTTCATTTACTGTCCGATTCAATAAAAATGATCATATTTAATTACTTACTTGCGTTTTAAGATATTTAACTCATTGATATAATTTTCTAAAGTTATTTTGTATTTTAACGTTTCATGTTATCACGCATAATACTGCGTGACATTTGAGGTTAGGTATGCGTATTTACAAATTATGTATCAAAACTTATTTCTTTAAACAAAATGTAAATAAATTCAGGTAATTTTGCCTATAATATGTTAAACCTTTTAAACATCGATTTTATAGATAATAAAATTCTGTGACATAAACGAAAAATAAAATGAGACAACAATTAGTTGATATAAAGATGAATTCTCAGCCAGTTGGAGAAGCCGACGAATGTCTTTTCGAATATTTACATACGGAAATGGTTAATTATGTTTTGAGTAAACAATGTAATAAAAAGGTAATTGATCGTGTAAAAATATTGAGTTCAAGTTCACAATAACAGTTTTGGTAAAGCTATTAATTTTTCATATTCGCAATGTTTTAAATATAAAGGAAAAAGAAGAAGAACTCAGTCGACTTGAATGGATGGGATTCAGTGTCGGCTATAGAATCATTGAACGATTAACATGGGAATGGAGTCGATTCAAGGATGAGCTGGACATGATTAAATTCATTTGCACAGATTTTTGGACCAGTCTTTACCACAAACAAATCGATAATTTAAGAACTAATCACCATGGTGTGTATATATTACAAGATAATTCATTTCGTTTGTTGAATAAAGTAGGTACTAATAGCAATAAACAATACCTTCAAGAAAGTCCACGTTTATTAGCATTTACTTGTGGGCTGTTACGTGGAAGTTTAGCAAACCTTGGAATAATTAGTACTGTTAATGCTGAAATTTCCACATTACCAAGTTGCAAATTTCATGTACAAGTACAGCAAATGTAATAATTGTCATGATTATTTTTCCAATACAGATACAGATACAAATAGATAAATGTTTAGATTCATTCCTACAAAGGAAGCTGCTAATATTTAGGTATCTTCCACATAGGTTAACTTACAAAGACAGAAAATAAATTTATTTCTGATGTTACAAATCTTAATGTATAAAAACAAAAACAAAATTGTTGTTATTTGTGTTTTATTTAACCCTGTAAGTTGTAACAAATGCATACAATTATTATTTGTGGAATTTAGAAAGTTGATCAGTACACATTGGAATAAATGTATAGTAAAGTTATTGCAGTCATGAGACCTTGCAATTAAATTTTACATATATCTTCTAATATTATTACATTAACTTATATGTAAAGTAATTGATGGTTTTGATACAAGTTTTATAAATTGCACCATATACTATAAAACTTATAAAATTGATGTAATTTAAAACGTATAAAAAGTTTATAAAAACAGGATTATAAAATATAACACTATCTTGGTACGTTTCTTTCACTTGACATCGAAAAGTACTACGAGAATCACATTTTTGTTTCCTATATGTATGTATATGAGAAACGGCAAAATGAATAATACAACTAGACAATACATTTTCGAAGATTCGTTTTTAAGTAAATTAAATTGAAAGATGAAGAACTACTATATAATTGATATTTATAAAAAATAGAACACTCGAACAATAGAATAGAACAATAATAAACATCTTATTCGATTCCTATTCAAGAACGAATTCTTAAACTTGATTTTTTCGGAACTGTTTCACATAAAAAAATTATATATTCTATACGTATTCTATAGAATATAAATATATATGGCTAAATAAATATAATAAGCTAAATAAATATATATAGCTATAAAAATGACATATTCTATAGTTCTATAGTTCTGATGTATAATACTAATTATTAATGTACTGTAATAGACTTCATGCATATAGTGATCTGATGCAGCAACACTTTGTTGTCACAGGATACAAATAATGCAATTAAACATGTCTAATGAATAGTTATAGAAAAATCGTATGTAACAAGAGACAACAATTAAAAATTGTATACGACTATAAAAAATAATAATTTTATAACATAAAATACCAAAAATGAAATCTAAGATGAACACATGGATTTCTAACATAGTAAACGTCACTGTTTAATAAAATGTCTTTTGGCATTGTTTAACGTGTTAAACCACTTAAATCACCATTTAATTATCAGAATTCATTGTACCATTACTTTTTGTGATAAAATTCAATATATGGGACTGATTAACAAGAGCAACAAAAGTATTATTATGCTGCTCATCTAAAATAACAGTATAAACTTCTTTTTCAAGAATACGCGACAATTGCCCAAGAGTCGCTGATAATTTTACTTTGACGTAATGTTTTATCATATGCTTCTTTACAGATTCTGTAAGTTTTATTGCACCAGATACTAATTCTGACATGAATGTACTAAAGGTAATGACACCTTCTACATGTTTATTGTCATTACTGATAATTAGTTGTTGAAATTTTGTGTCCTTAAAAATACGAACAGCTTCTTGACATGTTATATTATCCTTGAACATAGGTATTTCGTCAAAAGTTAAACGCGAAATTGGTATATTCCACCACCATTTATTTGCTTCATTTCGGCAGGTAGATTCCTATAATATATTTAAAAAGTATATTATTTCAAAATAAAATGAGTTACAAATTATGAACTTAGTAAATAATGAAAGAATAACATACTAAAAATCCTCTAGCTTCCATCCAATGATTAGACACAAATTTAGTCATATAGTTTCGTATTCCATCAGGTAAAATAACAACCACGCGTGTTCCTTCAGGAAAATCTTTAGCTAATTTAAGAGCAACTGTAAGTGCAGCACCGCTACTACCACCACACAATAAACCTTCCTGACGAATAAGCATTCTAGCAGCGTTAAATGATTCACTATCTTCAGTTTTCATCCATCTATCAATAACATTATGATCCAAAACTGTTGGTATAAAATCATAGCTAAAAACGATATACCAATTAAACAAAAATTCAAGAAGAAACCATATTTTCAATAAAATGTGAATAAAATTTGTTTACCCAATTCCTTCTACTTCATAAAAGTCAACATCGTCTTGCAATTCAGGACACTTAGCTAAAATACTCCCTTTAGGATCTACAGCAATAATTTGTATGTCTGGAGATAATTCCTTTAATTTTCGTCCAATTCCAGTAATAGTACCGCCAGTACCTGCTCCAGCTATCAAATAATCTATTTTTCCATCACACTGTTCCCATATTTCCATTGCAGTTTGATCATAATGAGTCAGTGGATTTCCAGGATTAATATACTACATAAAATATAAATAAAAAGTACAATATGAATTATTCTTATTTATAAGAACCGAAATAAGTTACTAAATGTGAATGTGTAAACATTTCCTTCTTGAAATATAAGTATTATTAATAAACAACACATATGATAAGTACATTAACTCTGCAGTCATACTCTTCAGACCCGTTTTCTTTACTTTATTTTAAACATTTCAATTTTGTAGCTTTGAACTATATACTTAAAAGTATTTTAGTAAATTCTTATAGCAATCTTAAAAATATTGTAGTATAACATGTTATAGAGATAATATCATTCGCTACAGGATTAAATATTCTTATAATACTGCTTCAAAAATGATAAGTCAAAAATGGATATATTTCAAGACCTAATGAGGGAAAGATTTTAATGTACTTTTGCATGATGGTAGTATACAATTGATTTGTATTTACATATACAAATCTTACCTGATCAAGAACAATGCTATTTGGTATTTCCTTCTGTAACTTTTGAGCAACATTAATATGAGCCTCTGGACTGTCCCAACTTGCTTCTGTTGGTGTCCTAACAATTACAGCACCAAGTGCATTGAGTGTATACACTTTCTCATCAGACATTTTTTCTGGCATAACAATAATACATTTGTAACCTTTCACTGCAGCAGCCATTGCCAGACCAATTCCGGTGTTACCACTCGTAGGTTCAATGATGGTATAACCTGGTTTCAACAGATTCTTCTCTTCTGCATCTTGAATCATTCTATATGCAATTCTGTCTTTCACAGATCCACCAGGATTAAGAAATTCACATTTTACAACTAAAAATTAAATTATCTAATCATATTTTTATGCATATAAATAATAATGCTATAAAATGAATACTAACAGATATCACACTTAATTCCAAATGACTTGGGAATATTGTTTAATTTTACCATTGGTGTTTGTCCAATAGCCGTTAGTATGTCAGGTAATATTTTATTACGATCAGGCAGCCTGGAAAAATTTTATATTCAATCACACTAATATATAATATAATAAATCATGATATAATATAATCCATTACTTGTCATTTAAAGATGATTATTTTTACTAATGCCATTATTTGATTATTTATTATCAAAATAATTACTTTTCATTACTTTTATATCAAACATGTATCAATACTAATATTTTCAAAAATTCTTATTTAGCAATTATATTAATATTGTTTAAAAGTGTTTTATAATCTTACTCTGTTCTAACAGTATGCGGTGTATTTGTTGCATTTAATTTCCAGGTGCAACGAGTGGGCCGGTTAGGACGATACGATTCCATCGAGTTCATTGAAAGATTGTACTTGTAAGAAAATTCAACAATGACTAAAAATAAACAATAAAGAAGATTTTTCTTTCTATATATGTTACACCGTTTTTTATTTAATAGAAACAGTATGTGTTTCTAATGGCTTACGTATACACACGTAACCTATTATACACTTAAGCTTATGAAAATGACTATGTATTAATGAAAAGTTTAATCTGACAAATACTTAATTCTAAATGATAAATCATAAATTCTTAGTATTATTATTTCCTAATTTACTTATTATGTTAAATGAATAATACACGTATAATAACTGCTCGTAAAGTACTAACACAGTACGTTTTTGCGCAGACTTCAAGTAATCTGTGGTTGTAGAATGAACGAATGGCAGTGTTCGCATGAATCATACCAATATCGCAATGCAAATATCGAGTTAGATATTAAATATCAATCGATTGCTACACAGTATTGATAAAATAAAGATGTATGACATTTATAAGGTTTTTGTGAATATTTTCAATTTTCTATGTAATTGGGATTACAGTTTGTAAATAAAATATATCAAGTAAGAAATTTATTATATACAGCAATATTCATAAGATAAATATATATATATATATATCGTTTTACATCGGGTTGTATACTTTAAATTGTTTAAAATTTTTCAAATTAATATGACATGCAACTTTATTCATAATCTACTGCAAGTTTTTCTGCGTATCAGTTAACCGGAAAAATACGGTTAGTTCAATATGGTGGAACGTTTTTGATATGCGGACTGTTTTCTATTTTGTTTTAAAAAACACTACATATTGATTTAAATTTCTATAAGAAAATAATAACTTAAATAAATACATAAACGTCTCATAACTGTGTAGTTATAAAGAAATTAAAACAACTGAAGTGTATTTCATAACAATCTATATTTGCTTGAAATGAATTGTCATTATCGTAACGATTATACATTCTGCGAAAGTCACGCGTATGTTATCTTTTTAAAATGTAATTATCGTAAAAAAAAAGTGTTGCATTATTAATGTAAATTGTCAAATTTTATTGTCGACCTTTTGTAAAACTGCTATACATTGACATAAGATCGTGATAAGTTCACAAAACTATCAATAGTATTTATGACAGCACATTGTAATTATTATGCACTTTGAAGTGGATTCTTCACAGAAATATCCAACTACAAGCATGTGAGTAACTTCATATGATAAGCTTTTCGTAATAGTTTAATATTCTAATATTTTTCATGTTATATGTCTTAATACAAAAAAATATTTTAGTATAATATTTATACCTTTTATAGGAATAAATCAGTGGAAGATTTATTAATCTCTAGTCATGATGTAATTACTAATATAAATTCTGCTGGATTGGATAATCCTAATTCAGCAACAACTAAGGGAAATGGTTCATCCGATAATACCCAAGAATCATTAGTTGGAGTATGTGGAGAACGAAATAGCCCTGTTTCAAGCCCAAATTTATCACCACGTCCTAGTCCAAAAGCACGTAATAAACGAGATCATTCTAAATCAAATAGTGATTCAGCTGCTAAAGAATCTTATAATGTTAACAAATTAGATGAGCACCAGTTACACGTAAGATTTTAAAACACTTATTATACAATTGTTTTAAGATGCTTAATAATAAGATGTATTATTTATATTCAATAATAGGATGCAGCAAATAAATCATCAGACTCCTCTCAAGCTTTAAAAATTCCACATGAGGGAAAAAAAGAAGCTCGTGGTGGAGAGCGAAATAAAAAGAAATCATCATGGTATAATGTTTTATATCCAACGTATAAATCAAGATCTGATGACTTTAAACGAATATTTAAAGATGTTCCAGATGATGAAAGATTAGTTGTTGGTAAGCAATTTGTTAACAATATGTTGTTAATAAGAATAAATATTTTGTTATAGTAATTTACTTCTATGATACAAGTTTTGTAAATGTGAAAAAGGTGTTTTTCAAAAACATATGTAATTCTAACAGATAATTAATTTAGATATTTACTCTGGGAAATTATAGTTCTCAAGATTTCAACATTATTCTCATTTTTACCAACAGGCATGATATATATAAGAAAGTAAATATATATATATTATATATATATTATATGTATATATAATATATGATATATATATACATACAATTCTACCTTTTCTTTTTAATGTTACTGTCTCTAAAAGGAAGTACATTTATGTTTTATATTTTCTTAATCAAATGTTAAGTATTATTGGATTTAGCTTAAAATTCTTTTTATTCATTGAAGAAATTAAACTTCACTACAAAAATTCATGTTGAAAATAAAAATTACAACATATAAATATGATCTTATACATGTCTGATTATTACTCTTCAGGAATTGTTTTATATTCAATAAAAACAGTAGAAATATTTTACGTTTTAATGCAAAGTGATGTGTTACGTAATAAAATGTATTTATTAAAGACAATAATATTGATTATACTAAATATTAAGTATTAAATTTGGAGTATATATCACAATGCGTGATTTTTAGATTACTCATGTGCACTACAACGTGAAATATTGGTTCATGGAAGACTTTATGTTTCTCAAAATTATGTATGCTTTTATGCAAATATCTTCAGTTGGGAAACCGTAGTATCTTTACGTTGGAAGGATGTAACATCTATTACTAAAGAAAGAACTGCCATTGTTATTCCTAATGCAATGACAATATCAACTGCCACAGACAAATTTTTTTTAACATCTTTTGGTGCAAGAGATAAAACATATGTAATGCTATTTCGAGTATGGCAAAACGCCCTGATTGGTAAGGTATGAACATTTTGTATAATAATTTAACACTCCAATATTTCATTCAAATTAATTTTATGTAAAATCGAAACAAATGCATATCAATATTTGTTATATGAGGTGTTTTTAGTTAGCAGATACTTCTAGTAATCTTACACGATTGACAAATATCTCTTTGTCTTTCATATTTCATGCTACTACTACACTTTGGAAAAGTTGTGTAATTGAGTGCAATACTTATATGGAATATTACAGAAAGGTGCATCAAAATCATGAAAAACGAAAAATTGCAAAATCTTCATGACAAAAAAGTTCATAGTACATTTTATTATTTTCTTATTCACATCATTTTTGAAATATAAGTAATTAAAGTTTCGAGATTCAACTTCCAATGTACGCTGTTTCTTAAATAGTCAAGCATGTAGTAGAACATTAACAAGAAACGCGTGTAAATACATGTTTGCATACGTATTATCATTAATAGTAAGTATTTTAATATACTTTTCATATTTTTACCAAAAATATATTTTTTCATTAATGTCAGCAATTTTCATATATTAAGTTAATTTTGTTGCATTTTCTTTATTTCATCAAAATATATACAGAATACATATTTCACACAAGCTATATAAAATATTATTCTAGTCCATATACATATATAATCTATGTATGCCAGGGTTAATTGCACTATATTGTAATCATTAAGAAAGTATTTTTCTTTTAGTAGTAAAACTAGATGATAAAATATTTTCATATGGGTCAACATTTATAAAAAAAATTGATTTTAAACATATTATAACGTAATTATGGAATTAATTTACAATTATCTAAAGGCTTTGTTTTTATTTCTGTTATGCTTATATCTATAAAAATTTATAATTATCAAATCATTCACTTATAAATTCATTAAAGAAAGTAAGATGGAGTATAAGCAGTAATTATCACCTTCAGTGTTTATATGGAGAAATAGTAAACACTGGATAATCACGTTAACCAAATTATACTAAATGTCACGTGTATTTAATAGATGTTTAAATTTATTTTTTCCTGGTTACATGAAAAATTTCAACGTTTGTTGCCTCATTTAGTGTAAGTGCATAATCATCGTCATTTCATACTTCAAAAGATTAATGCTGTTCAAGAAATATGTGATAAAATGATATTCTTGATAAAAATAGATAATTTCAGACAAAGCACTTGACTTCTATAAGATTAAGTGACTAATAATGAGTTATTGTGTTATAGATATGATTAAAAGAAATTTCGTAAAATACGGTAAAAGAATGTATGTAGTCCTAAATTTTGTAACATATAATATTTTATTAAATTTTTCATTCAAATTTTTTATTATAATAATCTGTGTCTTTCAAAAACTATTTTATTAATTATTTATTTAATTTGTAAGATATGTGTAACTTTAATAATTTAATTTAATTAATTTTTATTAATAGTATTTCCTTTTAATAGCAAGTTTATTTTATTTAATAATAAAATATCTTAAATTACACTATTTTTTTACTATTATAGTGTTAATTTCGATTTAATTGATATTTCTTTAAATCGTATACATTTGTTAATCTTATGATTATATTCAGAAATATTAAGAAATCATATTTAATTTAGTTTTTATTAAATTATTTACTGCTTCCTTTTTTCATTAAAGCTACTATGTTTGACATATTAATATATACAGAATGAGGCATTTAAAACAAGCCACTTGAATAACTCGCTTACTTTTGAAGGTAGAAGAAAATGAATCAGACCAAACTTACTTGATTTCAAGGGATTCATAATATTACTTATTTTTTTCTAAGTGGAGGCGTTAAGTGGATTTGAATAGAGTTTATAGAGTTTTTGTAAGACTAATACAATGACCTACTAGTATGAAGGTCATTCTAGGATCGAAAAAAAATAACATTGAATTATGAGGTCCTTGATTCCAAGTAAATTTTGTCTGATACTTTCTCGAAAGCAAACGATTTATTGAGGTGGCCAGTTTTAAATGCTGTATCCTGCATATTGCTAAAATAAATGCAAAAGTTCAAACTTATTACATGACCATATATTAATAATTTTTATCTGATAATTAAAAAATGCGTGTCGGAAATCGAACCACACTTAATTTCTTTTATTTCGAAAATAAAGCCTTCGACTTCATAATGGTATATTTTATTGTTACACTATATTTTGTATTATGCACCACATTAAACAATAATATTTGACCTATGAAATAATATGTATCAATTATAATTCTAAATGTAATATGTTTAATTTTTTAGCCAATGAGTTCAGCAGAAATGTGGCAACTTGTTCATTCATGTTATGGAGATGAATTGGGTTTAACATCTGATGATGAAGATTACGTTCCACCATTACCACAGGCTGACGATGATAAGTTATCAACAAGATTATCTGTAGAATCGTTTCCTGAGGTAATCTATTATATTACATAAACGTACAAAAAACACTTTATAATAATCAAGTGATTACAAATATTGTGCAATATATTGCATTATATAAACATTAGAATGCAAATATATACTCACATATTTTGACTTCATGTATCTTATGTTTATTAAAAATTTTAAGGTTGAAAACAGTAATGTAGATAATTTGGGAACTAGAGAAGCAGGGCGTAGGTCTCAATCAGATCCCACTCTGGATCCAACAGATCTTAGCGATACAACAGAAAGTGAAGCTGAGAAACATGCATGTATGTAAAAATAATTACTTTTATATTTTTATGAGTCAGTTATTTCTTATCGATATCTAACATAATGTAGGCATATTTAATCTTTAATAGATAAATATTTTAAAAGCCAAAATAAAATGAAAATCAAGAGCGGCAAGGAAATGACAGTCTTGATTTGATTGTTTGGTAGATTTTAATTATTAATAACTTAACAAACGAAGCTGAACTCACAATTCTTATACTCCTGATTTTTATTTTATATTGTTATGAAGAATCATCTTTTAAATTTTCTGCTATCTACTGTACGACACTAAAAATATTTTGTCTTTTATTCTTATTTTTAAGGAACAAATATTATCATTGTTTCTGTCAATTGATCAAATTTATAACGCTTTTCGTACAATTAAATTATTTTAATATTTACATACATAGGTATTTCAATTATTAATAAATATAAAATGTTTACAAATATAAATTATATACTAAACAGGTAACAATAATAATAGAAAATCAAAACAGAATTAGTCTTTGTGTTTACTATTATGCAATATGTTTAATTATTTTAGCAAAGCCAAGCATTCGAACCAATGCGGTATGTACTTCACCTCATGAAGGACGACGGGTTGGCAAGACCACATTACCTGTTCAAATTGATCATCTATTCACTTTATTATTTACAAATTCTAAGTTTTTCTTAGATTTTCAAGCAGTTCGCAAAACTACAGGTAAGTCACAATGATCTGGTAATTTATACAAGGTATTTCGTTTAATATGGATTCTTTAACACCTTCGTTGTTTTCACCTCTCCAAAAAATTGTAAGAGCACAAAATCATTTATTACGAAATTAAAAATATGTTACTGTATGATTTTTTCCATACAACATTGGTGTTTCATATCATACCAATTATATGGATGTCAGACACATTATGCAAGAAATATATGAGATGTACTGAACAAAATGTTTTCTGATCGTTGGATAGGTCGAGATTCGAGAATCTGTTGAACAGTAAGTTCTTTGATCTCTATTAAATCTTACTTCGCTTAATTTTCCTTTTCATTAACATGTAAAAAGTTAGTTTATGACAAAGTCCTCCAATGATGATGAAACTTGTGAGAAAAATTGTATATTTCATATTCGAAAATACCTTAACACGTTAAGCGCCACGCCGAATTTCTGTGCCGTTCCGTTTAAGCCACGGTTAGCCGTCAGGCGGGTCGCTCGCCGATAGACGAATCAGAGTATAAACAGTCGGGTAACGTAACGCGCGCCGCGATAGCAGAACGAAAAATCTGTCGCCGGTCCGTATGGACCGGCGTGGCGCTTAACGTGTTAAAGTCAGTGGAAATCATTTTGAAAATTTGTTGTAGAGTAAACATTTTACACTGAAAGCAAAGAATATTCAATTTTCAAACCATATTTGAAATATTGAGACCTTGTTCATTTAAGATAATTTCAACAGTGATTTCTACAATGGTACAGTATATAAAACATATGTTAATGTACAATAAATGTCAATGACAAAAAGCAGTGGTGAAAATAACCTTGAAGAAAATCATACATCAAAATATTCTATGTAATGAACTAGACGATTTTATCCTCTTACAATTTTTTTCAGCCATAAAAATATCAAATATATTAAGGAATCCATGGTAAAAAAATACTCTACATATGTAAGTGATTATTTAATCCAAAATATGATTAATCTGTTATGTACAAATGTTTTCATTAATTTAGATTTGGTACAATCATCTTGGACACAAAATGAACAGACAGGTCAAAAAGTTCGAACTTTATCATTTACAATAGCTTTGTCTCAAGCCATTGGACCAAAAACTTCTCAAATTACGGAAACACAGGTAGCTATTGAGCAGTAACTTATTTTAAGTACGTTGCAAAAAAAAAATATATATATATATATTATTACATGATCATATATATATATAAAATAAAATATCTTCAGGTAATGTTGCCATGTAGCACACCAGGTCAATTTTATGGTATCGATGTGGAGACTGTAAATGCTGGAATTCTATATGCTGACTCATTTAGTGTACAACTTCATTACTGTGTAAACAGTATCTCAGAAAATGAAACAGATCTCACAATTTATGCTCAAATAAAGTATAAGAAAAATGTATGGGGTTTTATAAAAAGTAAGCAAAATGAATTATGCAAAAATATGGATTTTATATTTACAACGGATAACAATTATTTTTTTACAACAAAAATAGGTGTCATTGAAAAAAATTGTTGGGCTGGATTAGAAGAATACTTTACAAGTCTAATAAAAGCACTAACTATTGAATGCGAAGAATTTAGTAACAGTGGAGGGTTAAAAAGAAAAGCAAGAAGAAGACGTCGTGTCACAGGAACTGGCATTACTTTGCAACCTCATTCTGCAGATCATACATCTCCTAGTTTACAAAATTCTCTAAACTTGCCACATATAAATGATAATGGTGGTACGTAAAGAAATAGATTGATGCAAAATTTGTTACATTTTAATACATTATATATTATAAATTATCTTTGAACATATAGCTTCTGGAGTTCGAGGCGATCCAAATATTATAATTAGTTTAATGCTTTTGATTGCTGTATTATTCCTTATGGTAATTAATGGCCTATTATATTATAAATTATGGAGCTTGGAAGAAGCTGCAGCCTACACAATTATGGATTTACATGTGTTAAAGTAGGTATTCAATATTTAATATTTAATAGAATATATATATCTGAAATCTGTTTACACTGGATTACTTTTTAGAAATACTCCAAAGACTGAAGAAGATTGGATTCACTTATTACAACAACAAGAAAGTTTGCATAATGTAGAAATGAGAAAATGGCAAAGAGTACTACATACTGCTGCACAATTACTTAGACAGGTATGTTTCATGTTGTGGTAATATAAAATTACGATATATTAATATTTCATTTTGATGTCATTTTAAAGACAGAAGAATCACTAACAGAATTACAAATGAGTATACATCCCACTGCAACAGAAAAAATGTTCTCGGTTTTAAAGCCAAGTATAAAAAGTTTTAATTCGCATACTGGACAGCAAAGTCATTCAGAGATGTAAAATATTTCAGTGAATTATTGTAATAAGATACACAATTAAAAGTATCATTACAGTAACCTTTAAATTTTCCGATTAAGAAGGGTATTAATAATGATCATTGCACTTGTATATAATTTACAACGAGGCACAGAAATATGCTGTGATGCTGATTCTTTAAACTCCAAAAAGTATACAGCAACTTGTATGCAAAGTATTTGACGCATAGAAAACGTAAATCTTTATTAATTTTGAAAATATGTAGTGTTACAATTCCTTTCTTATAAAATATAAAATATATCAAATCTTTTTTGATGCTGATCTCAATAAAAGAGATTTGATAATTTATATATATATATATACATATAATTTAATACATACATACATACATGTATAAATGCACGCATGTATATTTGTGTATGTGTATAGGCAATGTATATTAGTATATTGTAAAGGAGAAAAATAAATAATTTTTAAAACCGCATATGATGTTATTACAATCTGTATCGTCTTTTATTAAATCAAAAATGATAATTATACTTTATTTACCTACCAATTACATTATGTAGGTTTTAATATATAGACATTAATATGTAGGTATTAATAAAAATAATAATTAACATATTTGAATTTATAAAATTTTCTTAATAAAGGTACAAGCTTTCAGTTCATTTGTCTTCCGGCTTGTTAAATACAAGAGTGTAACCACATTTTCCACAGTAATGACGATCTTCCATTGCTGCCATGAAAACTCCTGCACCACATTGTTCCATAGGACATTCTCTCCTTAATCGGTGAATTTTTCCATTCTCATCTACCTATAATTTTTAAAATTTACATAACATAATGAAACATTATTTTAGAGTTTCAATTAAAAACAATATAAAATGTTTAAATCAGAGGTGTACAAGAACCTGAATGTCGAGACAAGACGAATTCAGAATTCTATTTAGAAACGAGACGAGTTTTCGAATATATTATAATTCCCGAGAGAATTCGGGTTCTTGACAATTTTCGGGATTATTCGGGAAATCGAGATTCGTCTGGAACCAGTCATTTTCAGGTTTTTGTACACTTCTAGTTAAAATGATAAACAACAATCTAACTTTCTACAAGCAAATTTGTTCACATATTCTTATTCTACTCTGAATGTTGGTACTATGGAAATCATTAGATACTGTAAATTAATCTTTAAAGATATCAGTGCTACATCAATTTTTTATGAAAATTATAAGCAATACCTTGTAAAATTTGAGTACAGCCAGCTTAACCTTCTTCTTCTTATGCTTGATTTTCTTAGGAGTGGAATAATTCTTCTTCTTGCGTTTCTTAGCTCCACCTCTTAGACGTAAGACCAAATGTAAAGTAGATTCTTTTTGGATATTATAATCTGAAAGAGTTCTACCATCCTCCAGCTGTTTACCAGCAAAGATTAATCTTTGCTGATCTGGTGGAATACCTATAAGAATATTTTTATTAGTAAATATCCTGTGTATTTAATATTATTAATTTAATATATATTTAATATTATTACCTTCCTTATCTTGAATCTTAACTTTAACATTTTCGATTGTATCTGAAGCCTCAACCTCTAAGGTGATGGTCTTCCCAGTAAGAGTTTTTACGAAAATCTGCATGTTGAAATTAATAGCATGTGGAACTGCAAAAAAAAAAAAGAGTAGCATTACGTAATTTTGTCATTTATAAGCTTCTTTTATAAAAAAAATAAATAAAAAAAAAATATAATTTCAATTATAATATTGTAATCAAATTATAATATTATAATCTCAATTATAATATTATAATCAAAATTATAATAATCTTAAAGTACACTATTCTTATTAGTTTAAACAGTATTACTTTAAATTTGTAAAGAAATAATTAGGCAAAATATTTATTGGTCGAATGTAATTTTTATTTTAAATTATTTTCATCTGTACAAATCATATAACAATAATCATAATGTGGTAATATTTTACACAAGCAGTACAGCATTAATACAACCATCATTTTCAGGATTATTTGTGACTTGTGCATATTTTCCCCAAACTACTTTTCCAGACTGTGTTACCAATCCCAATTCTGATATATTTACTTCGATTATTGTTCCTTTGGTTATGACACCTAAGCTTGTATACATAGAGGAGGATGGATTTTTCTTTACTCCAATAATTGGTACACAAAACGTAGCTTTCAATTCAGGGTGTGATACGTGTGCTTTTTTAAAACGCAATGCCATTGGTCTAATGAATCTTTCAAACTTTGGTGGCTTCCTGGTAAAGTTTTCACCAACAAATGTTACTTTTGTAACCATTCGTTTCCATGCTTTTCGTTTTGTCTTTCCACTTCTCATTATTTTGAAAACTTCTGATTGTGATTGCATTTTAACTTTAGGAATTGGAACATCCCATTTACCAACTTTTTCTTTACGTTTCTGTTTTATCATATTTGATAATATCTTTGCATCTCTTTTAACATCACGATCTAATAGGTATACAGGCAGTGCTCCATCCGATACTTTGCTTGAATCTTTCTTGACCTTCTGCTCCATATGAGATTTAATTTTCTTTTTCATTTGAATCTTCTCATTTCGTCGTTCTTTATTAAATATTTTTGCTTTTATGCCACGTAGAGTACGAGCACGTTCAGCCCGTTTGTGAGGTTCACGAGCTTCTCTCTTTCTTTTCCTTTCTTCATAATCTAATCGACGACCATATAATTTACGGTGTCTTTCAATATACTCGTTCTGTGGCATTGTGAATGAAGTTTCTTCTTTGCAGAATAAATTACTTCTTTAATTAAACGATTCTGAAAATAATACCAGTTAATCTACAAACTATCGTAGATGTTGTTTTTTAAATACCTACCTGTTAAATACAGAAAATTTATATGAAAATCTTTTAAATCCAACATTTTATATAATATGTATAAAAATCTGAATTTATAAATATAAAATCTAGAAATATTAAATGTACCTACCTATGTGAGTTCAGATTTTATTTACTTGTTATATACAGAGAAATACACTTCAATTTTATATTGTCTCATGTTCAATAAAAATATACTGACCAATTTCAATGACCATATATTTCATAGAATTAAACATATAACACTTTTATCTACATATTTTGTAGTATTTAATCTAGACAAACATTGACGCATATTATAATTAATAACAGCACTTTCCATTTACTTAAAATAGACTATAATAATATTTATTCCCGATATTTGCAACAAGGACAAATTTAGCTTCTATAAATGAAATATAATATTATAATATTGGAAGGAGAATCTTTTTATTAATGCAACTTGAGTAAAAAGTGGCGGAAAGTCATGTTATTGCAACGTGCCATGCGTTCAGTTTTGTTCTACTATAAACACGCATAAGTAGAACAATATAACACTTAAAAATACGTATAAATATATTTAAAAAAATTATTACATCTATGTCGGTGAGACTTCACCAAAACTACCGTCAAATTGATGTAATATTTGAAAATCTAAAACTTAACATACCTTCAACTGCGCTTCTTACACGCGAAAAGAAATTAGGACCTTAACTTACGCATAAAGATGATGAAAACTCAAAGAATAATCAGTGCCATCTAGTATCGAGAAACTGAAACGAAATATCCTAGATTGTTTACAATGTGTGCAAAGTAGATTAAAAAGAGTGCCGAGAGAGATAGACGACTGGCTTAGTTAATAGCATTCATCGATTTTAATTATTAATAATTTGAAAACAAAGTCGTTGTAACAAAAGAATTGTATTTTTTTAAATCACTGCAACTAAAGAAGATATTTAAATGGTTATTATTGTTTGGGCCACTCAGTAACTATTTTACTTTTCGTAAAGAAGAATTTAGTTATTTTTAAGGATCATCACGTAAGGAATTCATAGCAAAATCATGTTTGTGAAACATTGTGTCGCTCTGTTCATAGAAGATAGAATTTCAAAAGAAAAATACATTAATAGGTAATATACATTTTATGTATATGATCTAGAAAGATACTTTAGCCGTTTTTCTTTAATCAATAAGAAAAATAATGTCTTTAATACTGTATTAAATAGTCAATGATTCTCATTTCCTATTGGTGTTTAATAATTGCACAAGGGGATTAAAGTCATTCAAAATGTAAAATACAGACAAATTAAGTTAAATTCAAATATTTTAAACCACTATAAGCCTAGAGAGTTTGAGAAGTAGTACTTAATAGTGATGGGCACCATCGACTAAAAACTATCGACTAAATCGATAGTAGCCAACTACTATTTTCAGTCGACTGATTTTTTGAACTATCGATTGAATTTAGTAGTGGTTGGGTTACTATTTTCAGTCGACTGTTTTACACGTCGCCATCTTGAAATTTCAAATGTCAGTGTCGGACGATGAAACGAAAAGATTATGACAGGACGTGCAAATATGCAAGTAATGAAATATGTAATAGATATTTCAATACTTTAATTCATATTAGATGTTAAAATCTTATTGCTATTTATGCGATATAAACTATATATATAGTTTAGTATATACAAAAAATTTTTAAATGCCAATAATAAATAGCTTACGGTAAGTGGAAATATTAGTAATTGTTAAAATAAAAAACTTGTTCACACCTTGTATTTTTGGAATTTAAATTATGCAGTAAGAAATTTATAAAAATAATGGTGAATTCAGATTCCTGCACCACAATCTGGTATATTTACTCCAATTTACTCTTACTGTGCCTATAATACTGAGTGAGCACTGCAGTAGAGTGCTGTAAGAGTGAGTGAGAAATGAGATCTATACGTAAGCATAGACTATAGCCCGCAATCTAGACGTAACCACTAGAACCAAATATCAGTCGACTAAAAACTATCGATTAAATATTCGATAGTATGTAGTAACTAAATAGTGTTGCGTGGCCAGTTGACCACGTGAACATAGTTAGATATATATATAGTATCGATTAATGGCGCGGAGAGGCAAATTTAAATATAAGACGTAATCGCGTATTTCATTTATAGGTATTTTATTTGGGCGCGACAGTTTAGACTAGGTAAAGAAACACCGGGAGGATTCCACAGAGATCCCTGACGAAATTCGAGTCGGCGAGACTAATTGCGGAATTTGAAGAAAGTCAGGCAACTTCTTAGAGTAGCTTCTCCAATTCTGAATAAATTAAGGATAGTCGAAGTCCGGAATTAGTTACGGACAGGAGGTCATAAATCCTCAGTCGGGGACCTCTTGGAACTTCCTCGGACCTCTCTCTCGTTCGGTCCCACATGGCCCCACATCCCTCGCTTTGGCGGGCTTTCACCCTCGTGCGCATCCCTCCCTCGCGCTTGCGCTATTAAGATCCATCCACTACCAATCAACATCAAGCAGCAACCGGAAGACGAGTCTTCCAACGAATCAACGCCAAGCCGCAACCGGAAGACGAGGCATCCAACGAATCAACGCCTAGCCAGAAGATTCTAATTTTCCTATTGGCTAAAGAAGGGAGACGAGAAGGAAGAAGCTGGAGAACGGATTCGAAACTCCAAGACGAGTCAGAGCTCATTGTAGAACTGAGGGAGTTACATCTCTAAGAACTACAAATAAAGTCTTTTAACAGTTTTCGCCCTTAACTCTGTGTAACAAAGTTTATTTATTAACTTCCACGAGCAGAGCGCTTCAGCGCTCCACGGGCACCCGAACCCACAGCCAAAGTCCCTATTCCACCACACTGCGACGCAACAGTTGAATTTAGTCGATAATGCCCATCACTAGTACTTAACTAGAAATGTATGATTACCGTCGTTAGTGGACTAGGATTTAGACTTCTTCGAATAAAGTGAAACTAGATATTTGGATATTAATTAATATTTTTCAATTGTAATAATGAATATTACTTACTAGTATTACATTTCTTATTTTTATTAATTATACTGCAGGAATTATAATACTATTATACTTTATCACATAGTTGCGCACACACGCATATATATAACAAAATGTCGTAGCGAAGTATGAAACATGAAACAATGTTTGCTTTCATATAGTTATTTGAACAGTAACTTGATTAAATACAATTCTATTGCGAAGGCACAAATATTTCATATTAGCAGTTAAAATATATATTCTATATTGTGTCGTACCAGGCAAAAATTAACACTTATACATAAACTTTGTATACAAAGCTGTAATAAATAATTCAAGGATATTAGGATGAATATTCAATAATAATATTTAATTAAAATAAGTAAATTGGTTTTTTCTCTATTTAATATTAAACTTTTTTATTAAAAGAAGTCAAATTCATTTAATCTGAAATTAACATGTGAAATATAGAATAAAACTCAACATTAAATGACATAATACAACCATAACATATATATGTACATTGTATACAAATGCCTGTGAACTTGTTTGATTTGTGTAAAGTGAATCTATAGTGTCACCTCACTGTTTCGTGATAGAATAGAGACTTTTGGGTTTATACATATGCTCATGAAATTAATGCCAATAAATAATAATAAATGTTATTCGTTCAAATAATGACTGCTCATATAATTATTTTTGTGAAGTTTTATAACCATTTATTCTGGTTTACTTAAACATGTGACACATACATGTTTTAACACCTATCGGTGATGGCAATGAAAATTGATGTACCAGTTTAAAATGTAGTAATGAACTCAAACTCATACGTTCCATTAACTCATTACATGAATTACATATTGTTATATCAAATCTGTACATAAAAAGATGTACATACAAGCCATGCATGAGTGAAAGTAATATATTACGTATAACATCGAATGCATGAGTAGAACATGTTCCTTCAAACTCTCATGAAAAATTGCCTTTGTTTTTGGTTATGACAATTATGGAATTATGTAAAATTCAAAGAACATACTCGTCATGAATTAAAGCAATAAAAATGGTTATAACAAAGAATCACTCGATAAGTAGATCATCTAGTTGTTTACGAAAATATCGAATACTTTTTCTATTTGGTATTACTGTACTGTGTATACAAATTTATTTAGCACATACATTTTTTGGTTTGGAAATTCGAAATCGAAAATCTAGTCGATTATATTCAGGAGAAGTAAGTTTCTGTTATTTTCTTATCGTTTACATTGTAAATTTTGTTGATAACTGGACAAATATTAATTGTTCTTAATGTTATTAAATAGGATGATATATCTCAGTCTGAAGAAGACGAAGGCTTACCAAAAGGATTACGTCAATTGAAGCTTCCACCTGATAAACAAATTAATGGGAATAAGGTCTCACAATCTCAGCGAAACCAAACTACTAGAATAAAATTAGATCATAAATCATTAAACTTTATACCATCTTGTGAATTTAATGGCAGAGAAGCAGTGAGTGCTGTAACACGTGCACAAAGTCAAACATGCAAACAGCGTATTGTCAATGTGACGTGCCTTAATCAACAAGGATTATTATATCCAGAAAAAATACAGTCTCTATGCCCTCATTCTACAGGATTTATAGAGAAACCTGTCAGTTTAGGATGTTTCAAAGACGATAAAGCATTACGCTTACTTTCTGGTTATTATCATGTTTTTAAAGGGAACAATTCTCCAGATCGTTGTGCTTTCCTATGTTTGCAATCAGGGTATTCATATGCTGGCACTGAATATTCGTAAGTATATTATAAGTATTATATAATTATGTTATTATGAATCAGATTAATTGCAACTAATGTATATGTTAAATTATTAAATGAAAAGTAAATTTAAAAAAACTGATAATTGATATTGAAATGAAATTATTAAATAAATATAATTTTAGCACAATATTTTTCACATAAAACGTAATAAGTACATAATAGTTTTATATTATAATTATGAAATTTTAAAGTAACTTTTAAATATCATGATAATAATTGAAACAGAATATAGCATAACAAAGGAATGAGTTAAATTATTATTCTTATGACTCTCTTTCATTATACATATATCCTAAAAATTATTTCATATTTAAATACAATTACATAATTCGTAATAAATTAAATAACATTTTAATTCTCACTTAAACTATAGAATTTTGCTATTTATGTATACATGTAATATGTTGAAAATATTTTAAGTGATTTATTTTTCTTATTTTATTCTTTTTAGACCAATAAATCTTGTTTTTATACAGAAGGGATTCAATGGAATTTAAATATATAAAACACATCTTTATACTCATGAAATTCATAAAATACTATTTCATAATTTGAGATAATTAAAGGATAAGGTACTAAGTGATCTATATAATAATAATATGATCTGTATAATAACTTCTTAGTTACCAATAATAGAAGCACTGTTTGCTTATCATCATTTTATAATTTTAAGGGAAATATAATGACTTTCACGTTTAGTGATACATAATATATAATTTTTAAATTTTAATTTATTTAATTTTTTTAACATTCTAATTTACATTTTTAATTTAATTTATTAAATTAAATTATTAAATTAAATTTCGTTTCTATTGGGTTGTAATAAAAATTCGTAGCGTTTTTAAATTAAATTTCAAAGATAACATTAAAATATTTATTTATAGATTTATTTAGTACCATATTTTCCGTTCAGTTCTTTCCTTTTTGTCATTTTTTAAGTAACTTATATTATTGAATAAATCTATGAATAAATGTCTTCATTTTACCTTTGCATTTTAATTTAAAAACGCTACAAATTTTTATAAATTTAAAAAAATAAATTAAAGCCAAATATATTTCCTTAAAGTTATATAACTTTTACATGTTTTTATACATAGTTAATTAATATTTAATTTCAGCGTTGAATGTTTTTGTGGAATGGACAAACCACCACAATTAAAACGATTACCAGATTCTAGTTGTAATATGAAATGTCCTGGTAATCCTAAATATTCTTGTGGTGGATATTTAACAATTAATGTGTTTTGGACTGGAATTCAAAGTAAGAACCTAAACTAATTAATTAAAAAATGCATAACTTTTAAAATTATAAATGTCTATAGAATATTACTTCTTTCTTAATAGGATTTAAAGCCCAAGAAGCTAGAAATGCAAGTACAGAAAGTGAAAATGAAAAGCCTATTCGAATAGCTTATTTACTAACAGTAAACGGCAGAGCGAGTCGGCAAGTTAAACGCCTCATTAATATTCTTTATCATCCTTCACATTTATTTTATATTCATGTTGACGCGGTAATTAGATATTTCTGCTTTCAAATTTAGTAAGTGTGTGTATCATTATAATGTTTAATGTCACTTTCTAGCGACAAGATTATCTCTATAGAGAAATGTTAAAAGTGGAAAAATCATGCAAAACAAACAATATTAAAGTAGCAAGAGGAGAAGGATTGCGACATGCAAGCATTTGGGGTGGTGCAAGTCTTTTAACAACTCTTTTAAAATCTGCAGAACAAATGCTTGCGCATCAACATCATTGGGATTTTCTTGTGAATCTCTCAGAGTCTGACTTTCCTATAAAAAGTAATGCACAATTAGTTCAGTTTCTTAGTTTAAACAAAGGCATGAATTTTGTAAAGTCTCATGGCAGAGAAGTTCAACGTTTTATTACTAAACAAGGTTTAGATAAAACTTTTGTAGAGTGTGAAACTCGTATGTGGAGAATAGGTGATAGAAAGTTACCGAATGGTAAATTATTTCATTTTGTCTGCTTTTAAAATTATTCATATAACATAATTTTAATAAAAGATAATTGTTTTGTAGGTATTCAAATTGATGGTGGTAGCGATTGGGTGGCTTTAAGCAGGGATTTTGTGGAATATGTCACTAGTCCAACTCCAGATATATTAGTGACTGATTTATTAAAAGTGTTCAAATACACTTTGCTTCCTGCTGAGTCCTTTTTTCATACAGTTTTACGCAATTCCAGATTTTGCAATACATATATAGATAATAATTTACATGTTACGAACTGGAAAAGAAAGTTAGGCTGTAAATGTCAGTATAAAGCTGTAGTTGATTGGTGTGGCTGTAGTCCAAATGATTTCAAACTTGAAGATTTCAGCAGAATTCGTAATACCATAGACCGGAACTTATTTTTTGCTCGGAAATTTGAATCTATTATCGACCAAAGAATTATAGACAGAGTGGAAGAATGGTTGTACCCTGAGAAAATAAATGAAACTATTACAGCCAAGGGTTATGATGCATACTGGCAAAGTTTATATCATGCAGCAGATTTGAATCCATTGACTGATGATGCACAACTAACTATATCAAATTCCTTAGCCAGACTAATATTTAAGAAACTGAAGATAAACTACGAGGAAATTCATCTATTAAAAACAACTGCCTATTTTAAGCAAAATCAATACGTTGGCGTATTAATTCATGCAGATGTTGTAATAAAGCAGTCATTAGTTCAACAAAAACATGTGGAAAGAGTAGAAGCTCTGACCTATTTAAGACGTAATTTTTCTACTAGCAAAGAAATGTTAGGAAAGATACAAAGTTTATCAATTAATACTGACTATGATCAAAAAGAAAAAACATTTAGAAATTTATTCGGAAGTATAGGACCATATTCGTATCCAATTTTATTGTATGAATTTGATTCCGCGATGACAACACCGCAAAATCTATCAATACTATGGGTGGATCCATACGGACGATTAGCAGATATTAATTATATACAAGTTGAAGAAATGACATTAGTAATTATATAATTCCTTTTTATTAAAAATTTTGTAGTAAAAATGTTTCCGCTATTAATAATTAATATACCATTTATTTATTTTTAGACAGGGTATGTTAAACCACAGATCAATGAACACTTGGTTGTGGGTACATGGAGTTTATTTTTAGTTACCGATTCCATGTCGGTAGCAAAAGTGAATTTTTTGGTAACTCCATTGGGATACTGGAAAAATAAAAAGATAGACCCAGAAAAAGCTAAAATAGTAAATAATGCATCAGGTGATAATTATGATGTTACTGAAGAGATGAGTAAAAAGTGGTCCCATTTATTACACTCTGTAAATTTTCGAGAGCAAACTGCATATAGTACTGGTGGTGAAGATAATGTCAATTCTAATTTGGATAAATGGATAGACAAATTAGTACAGGAACACTATGAAATTGACAAAATATGTAATGCTAATGATGTCACTATTTCTGAACTAAAAGTACAGAAGTGTATTAATACTTATTGGAGCTCATTGAGCCCAGATTCAAAGGCTGATATCAGTAACTTATGTTAAAAGTATTGATTAGTTTTTTAAATATGTGCCATTTTCAACACTTTTAAACTTTAACCAGAAACCTACTAAATATGCATAAGGTTAACAATTTTTTTAGATATTTTTATATCAAGTAAATACTATATGTATATGTATCTATATATATATATATATATATATATATATATACGTATCCGTAAGAGTATTTTAAATGTATATTACATACATAAAATTAAAAAATTCTTTTTCTATGGCAAAGATAATTTTTTCACATTCTTTTGTATATATTAATTATATTCCAATTAATTTTAATATAATAAAAAGGTATTTTTATTGGTCATTTTTGTGTTTAAAGCATAAAACGTAAATATTTTATTATGTACTGTACTTTCGTAAACTAATAACAAGAATATGAAAATTGATTTCAAGTATTATTACTTGAAATTTCGATTTCGTCATGAAATTAAAATCTTTATTATCAAGATTATTTATAATTTTGATTTAATATAAAGATTGAAGTAATTTTTACTTATGATAATATTACTTGCATTATTGAGTGTGCCACAGCTAACTGTATAATCAGCTTTTATATACTTAGTGGGGACACAGTTTATTATAACACTGTACTATGTAATATTAATTATAACTATAGTTTTCAAATGTATTTACAGAATTTATATTATATTTATACAAAACATTGTTACATGTGCCTTCAATTTTATTCAGTATTAGGAAATTTGAATTTCACTAATTAATCATATGTATATATTATAATAAGGTATAAATAATTGTTTTTGGTTTTAAAGTTTAACAATGATACAATATTACATGCCAAAAATAGTTTGCCATATATTTTGCTTTGCATAAACTTTTTTTATTTATTCATAGTACAGTTTTAGTTTAAACGTGATTATGGATTAAGTTTTGTTGTTCCTTACATCTTGTAGATACATTTCTTCTTCCAAATTAAAAGAAATGATGAGACTTTATGTACATTTAAGATCATACTGTATATAAAAATGTATTATATACATTGTACAATAAATTGGATACAAACTATACAAACTAAAATCGAATTTTGTCATATTTTTCTGATATACCTTATGCATTATATATGTTATTAAAAAGAAGTATTTACTAAACTTTTCTGTTAAAAACCGATTTGAAGGAATTTACTTTTATTTTGGAATCAAATACGTTTGTAAAAATAGCATACGATAAATTTTCAGACATCTGTGTAAAAATGTATATATATATTATTTAATGAAATGATTAATATTTTAAATTTTTTATTTATTGCAATTAATTTATTTTGAACGAAAGGTTACATGTATATGTAAAGGTCATATATATATATACGCATATATTTTCGATATTTACACTATATTTTAATATATTGATTAGATAATATGGTATTATATATTTAGTATTTATAAATCAAATTGAGCGTAATAAAAATTTAAAATGATGTAATTTCATTTTTTATTAAATATTTGCGCAATCTATATACGCACTTCTACTCTGCATGTTCTATGGAAACGAACACAAATTTTTACACAAAAATTCCTATTAAGGGGGTAAAGGGGTCTAGAAGGCAAAAACAGCCTTTCTATGTGAATTTAAAAAAAAAAATACTGGTTGGATTTTTTTGGAATTTTTACCATTTATTGTACATATATTGTATTGTTTAAATTAATTTTTATGAGCAATTATACCAACATATACAGAATTTATAGCTGGAATACGCAGACGCCTTAAAAAATTTCTTCATATTTGCGAGCACTCTAGCACCTTGTAGAATTGTCTGAAACAAAAAACTCTGGGATTTTTTTAAAACTAATGAGTGCAGTTTTTATGTGAACCTAAAACCTAAGAAGATTTCTGCAAAGAAAATTTAAAAATAGCCGATAGAAGTGAATTTTTTTATTTTCGCGTAAAATTTTTGCCTTATTTCGTTTATAACTTTTTGTAAACATTAAATTTGGCCAATATCGTAGGTTCACATAATGGCAAATAAGTTGCCATTATATCGTTTTGCATGGTTTTTACTGAATCTACATTCCTCATTATAGCTAAGCCATAATATGTCGTCAATTTTTTAATAAGGCCGTCGGTCAATTTTCCTTTACCGCCGAGTTTTTATTCTTTTTTTACGTTGCGCAACCGAGTGCCCATTCTCTTTTCAATGTGATTGATGCACTCACTTTTAATTACAGGAAACTCGTCGCCATAGGGATTTAAATCTAATATTCCTTTAAAAGTTTTAGAATCGCCATCGCTAATATAATTGAGGTATCGCACTCCGTACTTTTCCTCCGACGCCGAAAACATTTCTGTGATGGAATCCACCTACCGGAACCGCCCGTGTGATTCAATGCACAGTTGTCCTTGTGTTCTTCGAACCATTGGATGTACTCTTCAGTATCTTTATTTTTCCAATAAGCACATGCTTTACAGATACTGCTTTTCACAACGATATCCACAATCTTTTGGCTATAATATGTGATTAACGTTGTCATTCCGTATAAAGACGTAAAGCCCCGCTTTTTCCAAGATCCATCTCCCGACACTTTAAAATTATTGCATGGTCTTTCCCTTTTCTCGTTCTCTTCTCTCTCTCTTGTTTTACCACCCGCAAACACATAGCGTCAAACAGAATTTTCGACGCATCGTACAGTTGCGTTACAATGAACTCGTGTCTTGGTACATACCTTTGCCGATATCCTTCATATTACAAAATAAATTGATGCCTTGCAAATTCACACCTAAGAGTCGCATGACAATTACAATACTTGGTAAAGACGAAGTCACTATAGGAACATTTAAGGGCGAAAAAAGACAACAGAAAATGTCCGAACCATTCAGGAGCGCGCTCGGCACACGTCGGCGTTCGACACTCATTTTGAACTGTTCTGGTGTTTATTCATACTTGGGGTTTTACAAACACGTTCTCTGGATAGAATACTATTGATTTAAGCAATAAAAAAAAAGTCGATTTTTTTACCTCTGAACCCCTTTACCCCCTTAAATTGTGTAATAAAATTCTTACTATGTAAGTGTGTAAATTGCCAACCATATTTCGAATACAAATTCTGGAATCTCAATTTACGAATGATTTCATATTTTATAGTAAACATTAGTAATTTATATAAACTATTTTTTAAGAGTTATTGATTAGTTTACTTATTAGATAAAACATCACAAATTAGATTTAAATTTAATATAATATGTGTGTGTATTTCGCCGTAATCTAGTTTCTTAACCTCAAACAAGGATGGTGGCGATAATATATAAATAGATGTTCAAAATAGTATAACGACGATATTATGAAATAGTTTATAATTGTGTTTAATTTATCATAATTTAGAAAATTAAATAATACCAAGATAACCACGATAAAAATACATGTGAAAATGTATAAATTATTATGTCAGAGATTTATTTATCGGAGTCAGTATACATCATTTTGCATACGTCAATATCATGATGAAATTAAATGGAAAAGTAAAAATACAGGCAGAGTGTCTGAAATGAAAACATATTGGTTTAATAGATATATAGATTATATTAAGAATTATGATCGTGTGTTGGAAAAGAACTTTCCACAAACAATGCAGTTGTATCGCACGTTTCGAGATGGTACTGGCAACTTTGTAACAGAATTTAAACAATATATCACTGTGATACAAAAGCCAAGTAACAGTTTAACAACTGAAGAACTAAAATTAAGCCATACAATGGGCAAAGGCTTAATAAAAATGGGTCCTCTTTTATTAATACTGCCTATTCCATTTACATGTTATATAATACTTCCTTTAATATATTATTTTCCAAGATATTTTCTCACTTCGCATTACTGGACAGCAGAACAAAAACTTGAATTTATGCAGTTAGATCAGAAGAGGCGATTAAAACATAATAAACCATTGTTCAGATGTATGCAAGCAGAATTTAAGAATATTAAAGAGGAATCATTGAAAATAAAATGGAATAAAGTTATTGCACGCCTTGGTAGTGGCACACATCCACGTGTAAATGATATTATTGCCTGCTCTGAATTATTTACTGATGGACCATATGCATTAAAGAAACTTAAAAGAAAGCATATAGTATGTTATATATATGTATATTATTCTTTAATTAATTAATAATATATTTATAGTAATTCTATAATTTCATAAATGATGTTATAATTCTGAATCATATTTTAGAAACAATTGCTTATAATACATGACATATCTACTTGGAGACTTTTTAAGAAAAGCAAATTGTTTGAAAGAGGTATGCTTATTAAACAAATGGATGAAGCCATACAAAGAGAAGGAGGTGTTACAAAATTATCAGAAGATGCAATATGTTGGGTGTGCATATTAAAATTATGATTTCCACTTTTAATATATTTTTTATATATAGTATATACTCAAAAGCATATATTTTTATAAATTGTATTATCAACATTTTAAAATAAGTAAAAAATCAGAAGTAGCAATACTGCGATCTTGATTTTGTATATAAATTAATAAGTCAAATTTATTCATGGTAGCATGTAAATCAGTTTTCTATATCTCTATCTTAGTCTCACATATTATTACTTTCGCTTTATCTTTGTTTTTCGCATGGTGTCTACCTTAGTATCTTAGTAAGTCAAACTGAACTGGCACTGTAGTTGATGAATCAGAAATTTTTAGTTATTAATAATTTAAAAACAAAACTGAAATTACAATATTATTATTCTTGACTTTCATCTTCTTTCACGTTATAAACTCATATCTTAAACATTCATTATGCATAATTAAATACTTTTATATATAAATTTTGTATTGTTTTAGGCACTGTTTTTTAGAGGTGTTAATCCTGACACTATGTCGATAGAAAGCATGCAAAAGTGGCTTACACAATGGATTACAGTATCAAACACTGTTAATGAACATTCAATTTCATTATTATTACATTGTCCAATATTATTGGCATACAATCATTCTTCTAACTGGAAACTCATATATGGTTAATATGTATAAAAGTAATGTTATACGTACGTATTATGTAAATGTAATATTCAACTATTGTTCACAAGGAAATATTTTTAAAAAATTTTGAAACTTAA
Organism: Agapostemon virescens; assembly: GCA_028453745.1. Taxonomy (NCBI): domain Eukaryota; kingdom Metazoa; phylum Arthropoda; class Insecta; order Hymenoptera; family Halictidae; genus Agapostemon; species Agapostemon virescens. The sequence continues at coordinate 17,833,719 of CM052092.1, forward strand.
TAATGCTATTTAAAAATTGTTTCTAGTCTAGTGAACATATAAATCAAATTATATGTAAAAAATTTAATCAATATATTTATTGTATGCTAATATTACTGCTTGAATTAATCGATGCATCCTGGCGATTACATTTTTTAAATTTTAATAGGGTAACTGTTTTCCAATAATGTTTTTATGGTTATCAGTATTATTTTATAAGCACAGTTTGTTTTTTGCCACACTTCTTTTATTCTACCTATCTCATTCCACAATTTTTCAATTTCTTTTCTTGCATTTAAATATTATCATACAATACCTACATACAACAAAATAACAAGCTAAATCCTTCTATTCTTGTTTCAATTACTATTTAGCTGAAAATAAATAAGTGTACAGCGATTTATAGACAGGAGTGGACAGTCAGTGTAAAAAGTATTTGTACACTCTTTAAAAACGAATAATTTTTTTTAAGTGGACCAAATGACTTGAATTTGTTTTGATATTTTAGAAGGAATTTTTTATTAGCAAATTTATAAATAATTCTTTTAACATATATTTTTTTATCAATGTATACAATGAAAATTGGAAATATGACTTTTGTAAATTTAAGTATTTTATTTCAGTTTTATAAAATTTTTTCCAATTAAATTTTCAATTAATTAATTATATTTCATAGCAATCTTGACCAATAACAATGAAAGTTTATGCATGTATATAACTTACTAGAGAATTAAAAAGAACTTCAAATTTGTAATCTTTACCTTTTTTCACAATTATAACTAATAGCAGTTAAAGATGAATTATTTACGAATTACTTAGTAAATTAATTTTTTTAACTTCTCAAAAATAACCTAAGCTGTATGGTCCAATTTTAAAAAAGTTATTAATTTTTAAAGGTTGTATGAGTACTTTTTACCCTGATTGTATACAAATTACAGCGAAATTTGGAGTAGGAATGCAGGTGATATTAGGTTTGTATTGATAAAAAATAACACTGTATAAAGAGAAAATACTTTCATTTCGGCAAGTATACACTTTTCTTCATTTACATAAGTATATACACGTTATAAAATATAAGTTTTTGTCTTTTGTATACACCTAGATACAGTATAGTATAAAACTTACTTTCATACTAGCTATGAAATATAAATTTTACTTATGGTCAGATTCTAAATATGATATGTTAATAGAAATAAATAAAGAACATAAGTATATGAAACAGAAAGACTGAAAAAATATCAAAAAAATGTTATGTATAACATTACTGTTTACATTAATTAATAGGTATATAGGCAGGCAAATTGCCAATTGGTGGTCGTTTTAATACTTTAGTATCAGAAACATCCTCCAATGCAGAATTCTCAAGAGTAGACTCGAAATTTACAGTATTATCAGGTATTTCTATTATAGTATCAGTCTGAGCTACAGCTTTCATAAGGTTTATTTTTTTTATAAGATTATCTCTTTTTTTATTAAAATTTTTATCAGTAGCCGTATCTGTTTGTTCATAATATCTGAGTCTATTTTCATTATTAGAAGGGGACATATCGTTTAATTTTGGGTGCGTTATTTGATCATTACGTACATTGTACTTTCGTTTTAAATGATTTTGTTTTGTTAAGGATGTTTGTGATTTGTGAGGGTAAGGACAATGCTTACCTTTACTGCACTTCTCCATTTTCTCAAATTCTGGACATAGATTTTCATGACGCTGTGTACACTGTAACAGAAAAAGGTTATGATTTATTTAATATTAATGGATATTAAATTTAAATGTTGATTAAAAAATATATATACTGCACTACATTATACTTATATATGGTATATATGAAGATTTTATAAATTGTAATATAAAAAATATTTACATTACCTCTTGACCTTTAGCACAGTATCCTTGTAAAAATTCTCTACAGATTGGTGTGTTGGAAGAAACTTTAATATGGCGGTAAGGACATTCATCTTTTGTACAACAACCTTCTAAAAAATATTTACAAGTTGGCATTTTTTCAGGACCTATATCATGAGACAATGGGCATTTATCTAGCAAACAATTTCCTTGGAGAAATCTGAAAATATTTTACTATGGAGAGTTAAGTTGAGAACTATTTTTTTTTATATAGGAACAAAACGCACAGTGAACTTACTTTTTACAGAGAGAAATTTGCTTTTTATCATGACGTTTCAGACAATTTCCTTTCACATGATTAGAACAATATCCAAATCGTTGGAATATTAAACAGGGCTGATTGATTTTCTGCATTTTGTTACGTAGTATTTGTATACTTCTCTGTTTAACTTTACTGCTATAATTAAAAGTGCATTATTATTATAATAATAATACGAAAAACCTACAAGACTTTGTAGAAATACAGCAGTACAACTACGTAGGTGAAGTAAACAGTGAAAAGTCAGAAAAAGAATAACTTAAACTGTTAAAATGGCAAAAGTTAATTATAAAATTGCATAAGTTAATAGTTATTTGTTTCATTTCAATAATTACAAAAGTGATTAGAATCACAATAACGAAACAAATACCTTTATTCTTACATATTATATCATTTCTTATTTTTAAAAAGTGTTGCATACCTAATATTAGTTTTATAGTTACTCTTCTGAGATAAATTGGATAAAAATTTTGTTGCAGTAGTTTTATTAAGTACTTTCGTTTTAGAATTTCCTAATGCTTCTTTCACAGGTTTTATCCTACACAATTTCTTTCCATTTGTAGCCACAATAAATTTATCACTTTTTGTATTTGTTGTATTTTTTTCTGTAATAAAATAGGAAATTGGTATATATTTATATATAGTAAATAATATTGGTAAGCTATAACTTACTTTTTACTCCATAACTTTTTCGTACTAATTGATTTTTAGAGGACTTGTAGACGATTCCACCAATGGTAATTAATTCCATTTTTTTATTTCTACAATTATTATGTGGTTATTTCAAAACCACAATTTAATATTATCAAGTTATAGTGTTCAGATAAAATACTTACGTGACTTTTTTCTGAGTTTGATTCAAATGGTCTTTGATAATAATAGTTTTTGGAACAGTTCTATCTATTCTATATTTATTTATTTTAGGTTTTATAATTGGAGATTTTGTAGAACTTGTATCTTTGCTAATCAACTGTTGCGAAGTACTTACTGTTTTTGTTTTTAAGAGTTTATTGGAAGGTTTAACAGTCTTTAAGAAATTTAATGACTTTTTTAGTTTTTGAATTTCTATTTGGGAGATATTTAAAGATTTCTTTGAATTTCTCTTTACATGTATAAGTTTTCTTTTAGATAAGTGTATGATATTAGAATTACTTTTTCTGGGGCTATTGATTGTTTTCACAGAATTTACATTTTTAATAAATTTTAATCTTGAACAAACCGGATGGTTAATAGTTGGTGTTACTGTTTCTTTTTGTTCGACTGGTTTAGATTTTATTGAAGAAGATAACTTTTTTATTAATTTTGGATTTACATACACAGACTTCTTTATAGAGTTTTGCTTTTGTAAGAAGTTGTCTTTAATAAATTTTGTTACTTGTACAGAGTTATTTCCTAGGTTTTCATTAGAATTAATAACATTTTTCATCATTTTTGGATTAACATGGACTAAAGACTTCTCCTGTAATCTTGGATTGATATGAATATTAGAATGTTGCGGTTTAAAATTTGGATTAATGTATACATTAGTAGCTGTCATTTCATTACACGTAGAACTACCGTGAGTTTTAGGAATCAAATCACATTTTTGAAGTAAATTTGCACATTTAACAGATTTTGTAACACTCGAGTTTTGATTTAGGAGATTTTCTTTTATGTAGTAAGATTTGTTTAATGATTTCTGCTTATGATGTTCTATTAAACCTGAAATAGATAACATTATATTATTATAAAATGGGAATTCAGATAAAATAAGTAATTGAGAAACACATTTTTTGACACTCTGTGGTCACATCTTTTACTGTGACCTTCTTCTGTACTATACAACTTTTGTTTGGAATATTTTTTCCTCATATAAATAATCCTAAAAAACATATAGATGTAATATTTTATCAATTAACAATTATAATTATTTCATACAAATATGCCAATAAAACATGTAACAAACTCTAATTAAACCACATAAATAAACAACTTTGTAAGATTAAGGTTGTACGTTTAAAAATTACAAACTCGATTAATTCATATATGTCTCATTGTTGCAGTCGACACAAATAAATTGAAAAATTATGACAAGTAAGGAATAAATGGGTTAACTAGTTTTTTTTTTTTAGAAAAAGGAAAAGAAAATTGAATTTACAAGTTATATAAAACATTTTAAAACATTGAAACTTATACATGGTTTATTGAAGATTGTTATAAATAAAATAAATAATGTACAAAATAACGTATTGTTAAATCATTGCTACAAACGAATTCTTTTTTGTATATATACTGACATGTAGAGTATACGTTCACGCAAAACAGCTACGAGTGCATTATTTGTCGAAAGTATCATGTTTTTATATTTTGCATATAGCCTTGAAAGCTTATTGTATTGAACTCAATGAACAATTAAGTGTACAATAGTTTTTGTGTCACAAAGTTTGAACATGTGAGAAGTTTTAATTTCATTGTGGTATTGCATAAAAGTCATTCAGAATTCAAAACTTACGTGTCAAATGTTGGATTTCTTTTAATAAACTTTGATCCATATTCGATGGTTCCATACTGCGTCTTTATGCAAACATTAAAATTGAATTAATAACAGAAAGAACACTGAAAATAACAACTTCGTGATGCAACAATTTCTTTCCCAAATTATACTATATAGTAGCAATTACAGCATTAACATGCTTGAACTGTTATAGAAACAAACTAACCAAACCAAATATCAATCGTTTTCGAAGACTGCTATACTAACACCACAAGTGTGAGATAGGGAAACTATTTTTTATCATGGTCGAATGGCGCCAGTTTTTGATTTGAATTTTTTACTATGACAGGTATTAACATGTTACTCCATTACAACATTAATTTCTACGTGCTTAAACGTTGATCGCGCACATCGACGATCAAACTGAATAAAATTTTTAATATATAATAAAATTATATATGTGTACAAGTTTAATTTCTATTTGAAACATAGTGGGAAGAAACATTTTTTACATGGTGTATATATATATATAATATTTATATTATATTTAATATATATATTATTATATATTAATATATATTATATTTAAATATAATTAAATTATTAAATATAATATATTATAATAATACGTAAGAAATATATTGTGTAAATATTTATTATTTTAGGACTGTTATGTCGAAGGACAGTTAATGGTTAATCATCTGATATACAGAGTCGAATACTTAATATTTATATATAATAGATATGCAATAATTTTTAATGGAAAAATAATGATGAAGTTAATGTTAAAAGTCGTTTACTTGTCGTCAAGTTTGATTACATATTAAATTTTACATTCCTTTTTAAAATGTAGTATCAATGACTAGTGCAAATTCTGTCATTAATTGTTAATATTAAATTTAAGCAGATTTAACTAAATCTGCAACAGCAGTAATCCATGTGGCAACTCCGTATGCACCCGCATCTACATTTTGTAGGTATTGGGATTGTTTTACATAACTAGCTCGTCCCACTCTATAACAGATTAATTCTTATGGTAAATTTTGTTTAAACGTGTCAACAAAATGGCAATACAAAATTAAATCTTTTTATCTATTGAATATATTGAGAATCAAATTTATTCATAGCTATTTCAAGTAATAATACTGATGATAATAATTAATGTTAAATATGTAATAAATATTCAATTTTAATTGAAATGTCGAACTCTTTCGGTACATACCTCGGTGCCATATTTTTTGTCGCTTGGCATGCTTCCCAAGCAGCTGTGTTTAATACATTGCAAATATCTCTTGTTTTATTATTCAATGTTTTTTCACAAGCTTCACATACTGCATTGATCACGTCGACCTAAAAGATCAACAAATGTTTAAAGCGATACTATTTCCCAAAGTGACCAAAAATTATTTTATACGCATATAAAGCCAAGGTCGAACAAGACATTTTGTAAGCCGACTTTTCTTTTCAAAATTAAAAAATTAAGATTCGTGTATTAATCCTGCCTATACATATATGCGGATATTTAGTGTAACGATTGCCACGATTTTTCGAAAATTTCTGGTAATGTAAGAAAAACTATATATATAAAATATATATAGTTATATATATATATATATATTGTATGAAACAAAAATTGTTTGTTCACGTTTGTTTCTTGAACTTTTATATCTATTATACAAATATGTATACCATAGATCTGTCTCCTGGTTTCGCTTTGCCATATTTTATTAAACAACGCAACCCACTGCGAAGTGTTCTGGCCATAATTAATGGCCAACCTTCTTTTTCTTGAGCCGACGTCAGTTCTGTTGCAAAACTGGTAAACAATAAACAATACAATGCTCCAGAAGTTCCACCCATTTGTTCCTCAGCTATATGTGCCAATTCGGAGAAAACTGACGAAGGGTGTGATAACGAGAAGCTCTGTAACCTTTTTAAAATATCTGAAGAGAAACAATTAGAAGGAAGAAAATTAAGAAAAAATTACATTTTTTCATTGTGTGTTGGCATTAATTTTACAAGTGCTGTCAATACGTATAATAAGTACGCGGTGACCAATAAATTATTTTTTCAGATTCGGAAACTTTTGTATCATCGCTTTCCCAATTTTATATTTATCGAAAACAATCGAGTATGTACAAAATTGAGGAGCTGGAGAATTGAGTGGTCACCTTCTAAAAAACTAATAACTTTTTAAAAATTGATCCAAACGAATTGACAATTTGAGATTAATTAAAAATTATTGGTCAAAACTGCGAAGGCAGAAGTAAAGGTCATAAAGATTGAACTTTTTCGTCTATGCCTTTAATGAAATTTGAGTCATAAATAATTAAAAAAAGCAAAAATTGTGAAAAGCTACTAGATCTTATCTAAAATTCCAAAATTCTTACATCTTTCTTTTCGATTCTACGTTAAAGTTTCGAAATGTAGAATAAAGCTTTTTCTCATATGAGGCTTTGTTTCCTTGAAAATCTAGTTCGAAAACTCTGCGAACACGCGTAGTATTGAATAGGAAGCGTCAGACGTGTCTGTTCACGACCAACCGAATCTATTATATTTACAAATGCTAAGCACGCGAACTTGATATATGTATTTTCAAAGTTGATTTCCTCAAAGACACAGCCACAGATAAACAAAAATGTATCCTATATTTTAGACTATTTATCGTGTTTAAGTTTGCACCCACTACAATCTTAAGTATACTTAGGGAATATTCATTTTACTTCTTCTTAATTCTAGTGATCAAAAATTTATAATGTAAAAATTGTAAATAACGAGATTGACTAGCTACTTTATGAAAGATAAGTTTAAGCAATTATTTTATATCGATTCAATCAAAACGCAGATTTATATAACACATATATCTAGAAATTAATTTGTTTTTAAAGAAATTTTAAGAAGCTCAATTGGAACGCAATTTAATATTTTCGATTTATTTTTTTTTATATCGATTTACCTCTTCATCGAGTGTGTAATATCTAATACGTTAAAGTGAGGAAAACATTGCACATCAATATGGAAAATTTGATGTACTGATAAGTACTTACGTACCACTAGCAAGTCTTTTAAGAGTTGAACCACAATCACCGTCGCCACATCCTCTGTCCAGGTCGTTGATAATAGTTTCATTCTCAATTAAGCTTTGACAGGCTTTTACTAAACATTTTTCTAATAAATATTGCTGGCTTTCGTAAATTTTTATTCCTATTTGTTCGACACTTCTGGTTACTTTGTTCTGTGTAGCTTTTTGCTTAGCCTTTAAAGGGACGCTGTATGCACAACCCGGCCATTTTGGTGCATCGGTAGGACTATCGAGGCAACTGATAAATGTGTCTTTATAACGTTCTGGTAATTTCAGAAGAGTAATATGGATTCCAGCACTGTTCAATGAAGTCATTAAAACGTCCGAATATATACGCTCAACGCGTATGTTCATATTTCCTGTGAAAAGAATTTAAGAATTCACATATTCCTTTTGAAGAGAATAAGTAACACACTGTATAAAAAATTCAATTAGAATTTCTTCTAAGGTATTCTCATTAAATTTATCAATGAAGAGGAACGATTTTTGTCGATCCCTCGATCATGATTTATTACTGTTTATTCTACAGTATTTTATCCTTACTTATTAATTGTTCAATTCGAATTATTACTGCTAATTATAAATCTATAAATTGTTACTATTTTGTAACATAAAATTTGAAACGAATGGATAATATTCTTATTTCTAAAATAGAGATATCAAACTAAGAACTAATATCTTCTACCACTTACCAAGTTGGTTCACCAAATCGTGAACAACAACCCCCTGTTCCAGCTGACTCAATGCTCCAAAATTATTAATAAGTGCTGCAACGGTATCTCCACTAACTAGAGACAATGCATTGCACAAATGTTTCAACATGAGCGAGATCACGCTGCTGCATGATCTCAATTTCGTTCTTTCATATCCAGCTTCCCCATGAACCCCCATTCCACATTCTATTTCATCTTCGGCAAGATCAAACATTGGAGGTTGACCTGTAACATTAATTTTATTTATTAATTATTTATATATTTATTTATTAATTGCAACGATCGCGAGGAAATTGTGTTTCGTGCATCTATATCGACATTTATAAACACATATATAATTAAATTAATTATTTAAAAATAAATTTAAAAATCTGTATTTTCGTTGATTTCATTTTATAATTATGTACTATTTTAGTGAAATAGAATGTACTCTGAAATACACATACGTATATACAGAAAAAAAATTGCGTTTAAATACCAACCAGGTATAGCACACGCGGTTAATCCAACTGCATATGTAGCCATGTTTTTCAAAACATTTTGTGCAACGGCATAAATTTCTTCCAGAGGTAATCCTTTTTCAGCCAGTGCGCCTGCTATTTTTATGATGAATAATAATCCAGTTAGTCCACGTTTACCGGCGACTCCTTGATCGTTAATCGGTATACTGCAGTCGTCATTTACAATGATCTCTGTTACCTAATATTTTGATCAATCAATGGAAAAGAACAAATTGTTCGGAAGTATCATTGTAAAAGAATTCTTTCGACTTTTCAATGGGACAGAAATGAAGTTTTGAATATTTCAATTTGAAAACTGATTTATTTCTATTGTTAAACAATTTACAGAACGTTCTCGCCTTACCTTTACACAATTTTGTCTTGCTTTTTCAACTGCAATGCCAAAATTAAGGCAGTCTCCAGTATAATTTGGAATAATCACTAAAATCCCAGCTAAAAGAGTATTATTATGTATTATTTACAATAGTATATTTAATATATATTAATATGCGTTATTTATTTTTTTTTGTAATTACTTTACAATCACTCTTCATCCAATAATACCATTCTTTGAAAAAGCGTAAAAGACATAAATCTTTTAAAACTTCTATAATAAGTTGTTCTCATTGAGCATGTCTTGACATGATTAACTGTTTCTACTTATAGTGAGGGTGAATACTTACTGTATTTTAAAATAGTCTATTCCTAATAAAGTCCTTTGAAAGACTTTAGACTATTGATTTTATATAGCTTACGAAATTATTTAAACAGTTGTTACTGTGACAAGGTTTGTAAATTGATATTTTTGCATTACGTGAAATCTCATGAAGCATTTAAAACGGTAATTCTTTAAAATTTAAATTTGCATAAATCAGTCTGCAAAGAATTGTATTTTAATATCAATCTGCGAGTTCCATCAATTTTTTAAAATTTGCAAGATTAAAAAACTAAAAACATCTCCAACACTACCTGGTCCTCCAAAAATTGTCTATTTGTAATACGACTAATTCGCAAACCTAAATACATCCAATCTCATAAGTCATTGTTCATAATGGCTAATTTGTATCCCCTTTCTTTTTTCTTAATGTAAAATGCAATACATTCAAATATCTGTAAAAACTTATTAAAAAGTACGATTGTTTCTTTTTTAGACATTTTATCAAGCTTTGAACGAAAGATGCAATAAGTTGTAAATTATCAAACGATGTAACAAAATAAATCATCTTCATTTCGCTTGAAAAGTATAGCTTTTTTTTACCAGAGCTGTGTTGGGAAAGACGTTCGATGCAAAAGGAAATATGTTGCGATGGTGGAGCAGCAAATATGGAACCTGCTACCGACGCAGTTAACATTCCATTTCCAACGAATCCTGTAAACGGATAGACACGTTAAAAACAAGTAACTTCCGCACGATACAATTTTCGTACAATATAAATTTTTCCTGGTATATTGTAATTTAATTGTATAATTAATAATAGTTTTAATAAATACACTTTTTCGAAGAGAACATCCATTAATTTTAATAGTTTTCGATAGCCTTCGATATGTAAAATAACTTTTTACTTCAATTTTTAATTACAAATAAAGAGATTTTACATTTTAACGCATTTTTAAAAAACAGCTATAAATATTTTATGTCACTTCTTGCACAATTCATCGTTCTATATTTCTCCACGGAAGGTTGCGCAGATAATCAAATTAGTTCGACGAAAATGGAACGTTGTTTGGTGTAATTGATAGTTTGTAACTTTACAACTAAATGATTTTATATTCTAGGATAGTCTATAGGATTAGCGCTTGAAATGTTTATATTTTTTAAACGTCGCATTCGATCGTTTGGATATTTAAATACTATAAGATAAGATAAGGGACCTCTAAAATAAATTTAGGGGGTCGTGTCGAGTTACCCAATAGTTCTTTGATTGCGCGTTCACCAGTAAACAAACCTCAAAAATAATATATCGGAATATAAATATTTTCAAAAGTGTCGAAGGTATTTTGTGAAACGTAGTTACCTGCTGCGAAGGGCTCGTGTCCGCTTCCACCGCCGCATAATAGAGACACTTTATTCTTTCTATCTTCGAGCTAAATGATAACAATAGAATTTAAGAAACCTATGTTTATACGAAAACGAAAAGGAGAAGAATCGTAATACGAGTAGTTTTTTATTCAACCGGTTATTAGAACTTAAATGCTATACATACATTTGGCATTAAAAAGACTTTATGTGCTTTGTCATAATCAAGTTGAGGATATGCATACGATAAACCAGATAGAGTCTCGGTGACCGCATCATCGAGCGAATTAACTAGGCTCTTCATGACACTGAATTAAATTAAAGCAGCAGTCGCAATCAAACGGTGGCTCGCGGGATTGTGATGCGATGCACTGAGACCTGGGATCAGGGAATGTCTCATTTGAGAAGAGACCAAATGCTAATCTTTGTTTGAAGGTTACAAGTTATCACAGACTTATGTAAGACTTTATTATGCATTCGTTTGACCGCGTCAGACTAAACGGTCAATAAAGTCGGTCGCGAACATAAGCCATTCAAGGAGCGATGATCAATTGATCTATGACAAATAAGCGCACAGTGGAGGTAGGTGTGCATGATCCTTCCTCTGTGATTTCAAATGTGTTATCGATATTGAATATTTCTTGTTCTCTATGTAAGTATAATTTTGACCTTTGGCATGGTACTAAATAGATTATCGTCTAACGATGTCTATTCATGATTGTTCGTTTCCACTTGTTGAAATAATGCCATTTGTAGATAACCCGATTGCGCGTGATTGTGACTTACAGAATAGTATTCTTTTTGTAATGTAAACCAAAGATTGGTCATTTATTGAGTTCTTTCTATTACATAAAATTATTTACAAAACTAATAAATATAAATAAAGTGCCTTGCAAATTTTATTATGCATTCCTCACAGATCCTTTGACGATTTTTATATCGTCCACTGGCCTGTCATTCTTATCTGTTTCAACTAAACCAATTCTCTTCACTATCGCCATACCAGAATGGATTCTACCTGTTGAAAAATTGTCGTTATATAATACGTACTACAGTAGTTATATTTAAGTAAAAGCATATGCAATGTTTACCATCTAAAAATATTCACCTGATCATTTCTTTCAAAGGCAAAACATTAGAGACATTAAAAAAATTAAAAAACATCTTGTTCAATTCTTTAATGTTACTACAAAGACAACTACATGCCTGTGTGGGTTCTAAACTGGGTTAAAACTAATCTTGCAATTAATCCAAACTATTTTTAGTTTGTTTAAAAATCCAGTCTAGTAATTATACAAAATATATAATACCAAAGATTGATCACACGGTAAGAATGATTTTCAATTTAAATGGTTAATGACTTTAAAAACTCAAAAAATCAATTGTCAAAAAAAATCATTATTTGTTGTCTAAAATTTTATAAAATAAAATATTGTTTGTATTATCATAGTATAGAAGGCGTTTAAATTGCTACCTTTAGATGATACACGTTGCATTTAAACATTATTCACAAAGCATACCAAAAGTCGTGTGTTTTCCATCTAACCACTGTGTAGGTCCTAATGTAATAAAAAATTGTGATCCATTTGTGTCTGGTCCAGAATTAGCCATAGACACTATTCCAGCACCTGAAATAAATAATCAATTTATAATATGATCGTCTTTATATATGATATAATACGTATATATTATATGAATAATAAGTTGTACATTTACTAATTTATAATAAATACCTGTATGTTTTAAATCATCATGTATTTCATCATCAAAGCATTCACCATAAACAGACACACCGCCTTTTCCTGTCCCTGTGGGATCTCCACCTATAATGACAATTATATAGAACATGTTTAATCTATATATCTTTAAGCAAAATAATATGACAATAAAAAATAAATAATGGAAGAGCATGTGTAATGCTTGTAAGTATGGGTCAAATTTCAAATTTCAATTTTAAATTTATAGGAATATTGGCAATATAATAATACCTTGTATCATAAAATCTCTAATGACTCTATGAAATTTTGTCTCATTGTAATATCCACGCCGTGTAAGTTCTGCAAAATTTCTACATGTAATTGGTACATGTTTCCAATAAAGTTCAATGACTACCTCACCCATGCTGTAAAGAGTATTAATTATAATTTTGGATATTAAGAAATATAAAATATAGAGTGGAATCAAAATTTTAGTAAATTGCAATGGTGGCTATAAAATTTTTAAGTCACTTACATATACTGTAAATGTACATTGATAAATACTCTTTAATCTATAACTACTTTTGAAATAAGATTCAAACTCTACTATTATATTTCTTAAAACAATAATATATCTACCACTATTCATTTTTGTAGATTACTTGTTTCATAATACATTTTAATTAATAATACAGTATAAACATTTTAGAAATTTTTTCAATCTATTTTATGGATTTTTGTTCTTTATTTTTTTTCTTTCTTTTTAGATTTTTTCTTAGAACCATGAAATTCTAGAGAATTATTGAAAGAGTATCTCATTTATTTCTTCTTTTTCATAAAGAATATTGTATATCTATAAGTAAATGTAAAAATAAGTGTATCATAATATTTTGAATATATTTACTGACGTTGTTTCGAGGGCTACAAATGGTGGTTGCCAGTGTTTATCAGGGATTCCCGATATGTTTGCTAGGGCCATTGTTTAATGATTGCGTTTCTCCTTCCGTTTTTATTTTGCTTTGCCTAACACACAATGTTAATAATTGATTAAAAATAACATAGAAACAGACAGAATAGTAAACAGTTACTATTTTTATTTTGTTATATGGATACAAATGATGTACTGAAAAATATTTTCAATATTATTAAATGAACATTTTCTGTCAGGGGTTTATAGTATGTTTAATATATTGCAAATCCGGGCTTTTAGTTTTATGACGTTTACCGAACGAGGTTATATAGCAACATATGTTAAATTGTATATTATCACTGCATTTTCATTGTTATTTTCTACAAAAATTTTAAAACAATCAATATTAAAAAAATTACAAACTACATCATTTTAAGATTACAATAAATGTTACCACTTTTAGAATTTTTTCTAACATTACTTTTCTACATGTTTTATGTGTTATTGTTAGTTTAGTATTTTATGTTTTTTACCAGTTTTTAAGTAGTCACAATTTCGGAATGTTTTTATGATACTTTTATGTGTTTTATCATATAAGTTAGAACTAACTAAATACAATAAACACAACAATGATCACATCAAACAAAAACAATGCACGCTTGAAACCTAACTTACGGCACACTATATATGTATATATACATATAGTCATATAGATGCGTAACTGCGTTCAGCCGCTGGAATTTAAATGGAATACAACATGAATAGAAGTACATAGGTGTGTATAAATTTATCATATTTCTAATATATTTTCAAAAAACATATAATAACAATAATGTACAGACTTTTCTTATTTAACATTTAATATTTAAATATCCCGGGCTGTTCGTCAAATCTTAATACTTCCGTATATATAGTTTCATATTGAAAACAAAACTCTGAAAAAGGTAAGTAAACACTTTGGTTTACTCTATTATTAAAAATTTACGTATGTTTTTGAATTATTTTATTTTGCATAGAATATTTTAGCAATGTTGGCAATGGATATACGCAATTAAAATGAATAAAGTGATGTGAAAAAGATAAATGAATTTATAGATATAACCTATGTACTTGTCAGTAATTTTTGTTATGCAAAATTTGTAAATACATTATTTATTATATTTGTTTACTCATTTTATCGGTCGAAACGTGTTACATTAATTTAAAGTTACAGTCAAATATGCCTCCAAAAAAAAATCAAAATACTTCAAAAGGGAATAAATCCAAAGCAACAGAAGGCAGTAATGCGAAAGAAGAGAAGAAAGGAGGAACTGCGGTAAAAGTACGTAAAAATATATATATAAATTTATTTGATTCTCATTCTTCTAAGCCTATTATTAGATTTAGTCAATGATGATTTATTATTTTTTATTAACGCTAGTTAATAAGAATAATATTACTAATATCTCTTTTATTACAAAGGTTAGACATATATTGTGTGAAAAACAGTCAAAAATTTTGGAAGCTCTTGAGAAATTAAAAGCAGGACAAAAGTTTAACGAAGTTGCAGCTACATATAGTGAGGACAAAGCACGATCTGGGGTAAATATATTACAGATATAGTAGTCTCCTATGTGGACTACATATAAGCATGTATTATATTACAATATCATTATTTTATTTATGATCTTTGCATTACATCTTCTAATGATTAAGTTAAGTACGCTTAACTTGTGAATAAAAAAAAATGTACACTTTACTTGTAGTTTTAAATGAACAGGTATTTGTTTGCTAGTACATATATACAATGCATTTTAAAATTATTTTAGGGAGATCTTGGATGGATGACGCGGGGATCAATGGTTGGTCCATTCCAAGAAGCTGCGTTTGCTCTACCTGTTTCTTCGCTTGGTTCTCCAAGTTACACAGATCCACCAGTTAAAACAAAATTTGGTTATCACATTATAATGGTGGAAGGTAAAAAGTAGATAGTTTTAACTATTAATACTTTCAATTCAATAATATTGATCATGCTGTGAAAGTAATAATTTTTTTTTTTATAACAAGAACCATGTATATATATATTTGTCTATGAAGAATACACAATACATTTTATGTACTACTTATCTATTATAATTAAATACTATTATACTAACTATACAAATTTAAAATGGAAAAAATTATGCAGGAATAAGTACTCATGACTGTTTTAAATAATCAAGTGGCCAAGAAGAATTGTAAATATTCATAACATATGTCTGTATAAATATTCTTTATTTCGTATCATTTACAATAGTGATTTTTACAAGATTGTAATGATATAAATATTTTAACTTCTAAGAATCTTATAACCAACATAAATAAAGTATACCTAATATTTTACATTGATGTAGTACAATGGCAAATGATTCTATACATAGGACAATAGAGAGAAGAAGATGCATGCAAACTGAAATCACCCATAAAACAATATCTATTTAAAAAACTCTAAATACTAAAAACAAGGAAAATACAATCAATATTACCAATAAGTATGCAAGAATTATTTGTAGAGAAACTTTTAAGAAACCGAAGCATGTAGAAAGCAAAATTTATAATACAGTCATGCAATATTTATAGAAAGATAAAATGAAGAAAAATGAATATTGCTTATCAAAAGTTTCTGAAGTGTAACAGTTATGAAATAAATATGCTCTTTTTAACTGTTACTAAGAAAGATACTTTCCGAGAACTCTACTGTACAGAGAACTATACTATTATTTTTGATAGTATACTAGTTAGAAATCTTTGTAAAATTTGGCAATTGTTTCTTAAATAACATCAGTTATTCAATTCACGTTAAAGTCATTGCAGCTGCTCTCTTTCGCTAGTGATGCTTATCTTAGAGACGAATATTTGGATTGGTGAAATGAACATATTTCAACAAAGAATCATTCTCCTCGCAAACCCATGGTTTTTTATGATGGCAAGCCACATCGTGCCAGTTAACTCCGTCATTATAGAATTGATTAAGTACAGCTAAACAATTTTCTGGTGCACCTGCTTGCTGAATAGGCTCACGATTGTCGGGTTGAGGTTTTCCAATGCTAAAAAAAGTGATTATTATTGCCGAAACTTAATTGAAAATATCAAATAAAACATATACAGCTACTATTTCAGACTGTTTATCAGCCTATTAAATATTAAATTGTGACAAAATATATAATATCAATTTACCCGCCAGTTTCGGACCAATCATTTTGTGACCTATCAGTAGTTGGTGCAAGTTTTTGTAATTCAGCAGTCCAGAACCAGCCATTAATGTGAAGAGGCTGAAGATCAGGTCTATCGCAGCCTTTGAAATCACAAAGACGTCCGGATGTCCAAATGTATTTTACCTTATCTAAAACCAGTAATTATTGTAAGTCTATCATGCAAGACTGTTATTGAAGTGTAGGAAATATGAATTGCGTTAGTATCTACTTTGAACAATGCGGCTTTTGATGAATTCATTTTCAGCAGAGGTTTCCAAAGATACAAGATCCATACACCTTTGTCTACAGAAATTTCTTCCTGCCAACCAGTCTACTTCTTGTCCATTTGTTCTCGGATCAGCCCATGAATAGTAATAACCCTTGCCATTAAAACGTTCATGAATAATCCCTGAAACATAAGTAAACTTGTAAATATTTAAGTTTAAATTATCACGAAAAAGTTGAAAAGTTAGCAAAATTTATTTTTTTTAAATCTAACTTTTATAACTCCATTAACATAAGTGATACATTTTAAAAATATTTTGAAATATTATAATTTTGTTAAAAGTTATTAGAACGACCAATATTGCTGGGATTGTTAAATCAACTGTAAAAAAGTTAAACAATCCCAGCAATATTGGTCGTAGCGTAGAAATTAACTTTTTTACAGTTGATTTATTATAAATGACGTATATTTCTACGCTCATAATTGTTATAATAATAAAGTGTTGACATTACTTGCTATGAAAGACTCATGAAACTAAAAAAGTTGGTATAAAGAAAAAATATTTTGGAAATTTAGTAAGTATCTTGGAATGACATACTTTGATTTTAAATGATTGATAATAAATTCTAAAAAAAAGGCTGACATTCTTCTTAATTAGCATTCGTATCTGTGTTGATGAAAGGTCAGGGAACTATTTAACATAATTAACTGTTTTATGATCTTTAGAGATTTATATGAATAATTTACTCCACTTTCCTATTCCTTCCATAGTGTATTTATGCAAACACTGAAAGGATTACACAAGTATTATTGGTTCTTTCTCTCTGATACCCCATTTAATAGAAAATTTGTTCAATTCTGTCCGTAATAACCGAACCAATGATTTGCGATTCTGTTAATACCTTACTTTCTTCAAAACGATTAAATATTTAAGGGACTTCCGTAATTTTTTCCCGACTTACCATCGTGTTAAAGATTTTGTCTTTCAGGGTGAAAGTTACAAAATCAATGTCGCTTGTAAATTCAGATAGTCAGGGCACGGCTTAAAGATTGACATCGTTCGGTGTATGTTAATTTGTACAAACTACTTTCCCAAAGAAAAAGAAAGAAAGTTTGTCACAGTTTGTATAGCATATTTA
Organism: Agapostemon virescens; assembly: GCA_028453745.1. NCBI lineage: Eukaryota > Metazoa > Arthropoda > Insecta > Hymenoptera > Halictidae > Agapostemon > Agapostemon virescens. The sequence goes on from CM052092.1 coordinate 17,851,832, forward strand.
AGATGTCCCACCTAACACCGAGCTAGTCGTTTTCACCAAGAAGACTACTTTAAATAGTATCGGCAAAATATTTTCTTTCGTGTCACGTCGACTGTCAAAGCCCACTTACAAGTAATTTCAAAGCAATGACCTTTAATAATCATGAATTTACTAATTGTTGGGTATTACGTATATTTTGTAGCTTTGTGTTGAACGGACGTGTGTTGACGTAATAATGGAGTAACTGATGAATTAGCATGTTGTACCTTGTTAGGTTTTTACATAATTAATGTAATACTCGCACAATAATAGTAAAATTGGTAAAGTAAAACCATAATACTTCTTTATTTTTTTTACGCATACACATTAGAGGATAAAAGAGATTTTAATTAATCAGATAACAAATATAACGTATTAATTCGGTTATAGTGTGTGTAATAATCTATAAATAAATATTTTACACATTTGACAATACTGCTCCTCTTATTACAACTAATCTAATAATACAATTATGAGTTCACTATTAAGAATATAATTTTTTAATAGAGAGTACAATTGAGGGACAATATTACGTTTTATCGTTTCTTCATTTCATAACATTTTTATTTATAAAATATACTTTTTCAATTTTCATTGCAAACTCATATAACAAAATTCTATAGAGCAACTTTTATTATTTTTTACGAAATTACGATCTATCGTAGTTCGCTGAACAATATTTTGAAATGCAAAATTTAAAAAGTAATTACAGTTAAAGTTTGAACGGAAACTTTTTTTTATTAATTTGTATATAAATTTATTATCAATTATTTCTGTAGAGCTTATATTTAAGGGCTGTAATAGTAAGTAGAATAAGCCCGCCATAGGCAGACACGCAAGCAAAGTCAACATCGACTTTTCAAAATTATTAGCGACAATGTTAAAGACAAGTTTAAACAAATTTCAATTACATTTTGAATTCGTTCTTTCTTGTGCAATCCTCTAGAAGTATTCTACACAAAATCTTTCTATCTTTATACATATATTTATATACTATACTTCTTTAAGAATTTGTTCGCATTTTTGTGGACTAGTATATTTTTAACATTTTCTTGTTTTATCTTAAAATTTAAGAGGCTAATAAATTTGTATAATAACTGATAATAAATATTACACGCCAAAGAAACGTAAAAAATATTATATAGTAAAGCAAAAATTAAAGTACAAACTAAAGTGAATTCTTGAAATAAATAAATTCGTCTTCCATTTAATGCGAGGTGATCCCACACGCTTTCAGTGTGTTTATACAAATAAGTGTTTTTCGTACTTACTTTGTGCACAAAGAGCAGGAATCGGTGGTTCCAAAATCCTTCCGGTTGATTGAAACTGTGCCATCGACACAGCAACAAGTGTCCCCAGGATAAGAAATCGAAACATGTTTCTTTATATTATCTAAACAAATAATAAACGTATAATAATATTTAAAACAATTCTAATTAAATATTACCAGTACTACAACTGTATGAAACAAACTACTAAATATAATTTAAAAACAACTATCTAAAACTCTAATTTTAATAATTTATTTGGTTTTGTTATTATAGGTAAAATTAAGAACCAATACTATCACAATGTTATCTTCTTTTATGTCTTTACAAAATTAAGATAATTAAGAAAATAATATTAAGAACCAATATTATTACAATTTTATCTTCTTTTTGTGTCTTTACAAAATTAAGATAATTAAGAAAATAATATTAAGAACCAATATTATTACAATGTTATCTTCTTTTTATGTCTTTACAGATTCTTAATAACTGTAATTTTTATTTATCATCGCGTTAAACAAATCAATGTAATTTTTCTTTGTAGTACAATAATAATGTAAGAGAAAGAAGAGCCAAATTGGCCTATGTATTTTGTAATGCCAAATCGACGATGCTCACCTAAAGACGTTCTCCAAAGAACTGAGGCGCTTTCTTCCGAAGCATCCCTATATATACATATGTATGTATATTACAACGGGGACATCGTGTCAATGCTTTTACGATAGTATAAGCATTTTCGAGGAACACCCGAATAACTTCGTTTATCCCTTGTCATTCGAATAATTTTCACCTTCTCTCCAGATTTTATGGACTTCCGACAAAATGAAGACTATTCTCATTCTTTCTTCGCTATCTCCCATAAAATAGGTTGTCCGTTAACGAGCCAGCTATTCAACACTGCAAATAATAATTTACATTAGAATTTTTTAATCTAAAAGAATATTATATTCGTAATTCATTGCTGATGATTCCAATATTTAAAAAAAATTATCAATGAAATAATGTTACAAGTAAATATATATATACATATATATATATTTTTATTTGAAAACCAAAATCAATTAAAATTATATTTAGAAATTATAAAATTAATTTACATTCCTGCAAAGATTTGAAAGATAAAACGTTCGCTTTAACGTTGAAAATACATTGCTTAATTCCAATTAATGAAAAATTAATTTTGTCTATTGCATACAATATCATATAATATGTTTATAGTAATGCAATCTTAAATACTACCTACTACAAGTAATTTTTATTAAAATCGTGTTAAATTTTTATTATGGTTATCCATAATACCCGCCCAATTATTACTTATGTAAACAAATCAAAAAATTAAAATTTTTAGTTGAATCGTTAATATTTGAAGTTATTATTACGTTATTATTACGAGCATCTCGTTTGCATTGTCCAACTATTTACTACTTACGAGTGACTAAAAATAAGTATTTGGTATAATATTTATTCATTAATTATAAATTGATAAAACGAATCGTCCCAAAAGAAAGTTTAATTTATTTCGTGATAAAAAGAAAGAAAGAAAGAAAGAAACACTTTAAGAGTTATTTTCACTTTCATTTTGATGTGTATCTTAGTAGGATTATTGTTCGTTATTTGCATAATCAAAACACTGCTTTGCATATAGAAGTCATTAAAACTGACATATACCTATAATCTTAAATTATGTGTTAGAGAATTTCAAGAAAATGAACACTTTCGCTCAACCATCCCTAAAGTTCAAAATCAGTCGCTATCGTTCTCTGCTGAAAATTATATAACACAACGTTAATGTTTATGAGCTCCCATAAATGATATTAATGAACATACTAAAAGTAATATTGTAAGAAAGTTTAACGAGGGAATACTTTATCGATAGAAAGTAGTTACAAAGTTAACTGACACACGTACTCGTATTTTTATGTTCGAAAATGTTCTACAAGAAAATTGATTATTTATTATTGCGTTTGTTCATATTTCCAATACGTTTTTACATTAGTAATCGAGAACGTTTCATGTACCGTTAGACATAATAATTTTAAAAGGTGATGTAGGTGACCTGGAAACCCAAAAAGTAAACCACGTCGATTGGTCGAATACGATTTCTTGGGTTCATAAGTTTATTGGTGAATTAATTTGAAAACCTTTAGTCAAAATTAGTGTCTAATTAGTTTTATACTCTATCGAATTTGCACAAAGAAATATTTGTATGGGTATGTACAAATATTTCAAATACAACGCGGTAAATTACAACATATCGTGAACAAAAATTTATAAGAAGCTTAACAAACGAATAATCATTTCATCATTAGGCTATAAATTTATAAACATTGTATTACACACTAGTTATTAATTTTTATAAATTTATCGTTTCAATATTTATATTTTTAAAATATATTTAACATCGAATTAGTGTAAAATCTGAAATGCAAATATATATACTACAAATTGTACAGTAATTATTTTGGTTACATTTAAAAGAGATCTAATCCGTTTAATAGTACAAACAAATCTCCCACTATACGTCGAAAACTAGAATCTAGATTTTTTCTGATAAAATAGTATAAATAAACAAATTTGTTTATTTATCGTATCGATTAAATGCTCAACATATTTATTGACATCGTATATCTAATTTTTTAACGAAATCAAGATAATTTATTAAATATTTTAATCGCACTAATTTACATTATATTATTTTCAAAAGAACGAAATTGAATTTCTCAGAAGAGAAGAATGTAAAATATTCAGCAGAATGGTGCTAGGAAAATAGGAAAGTTCTTTATTGTTATCATATAATGGTTTGGCCTAGAAGATGCGATTACCGGTCGGGGGAAAGTGTTCGCGAAATAAATGCAACCGCAACATCACAACACAATTTCTGTACTTTGATTAGAATAAACTAATTTGACAAATTACATGTTACTTAATTAGCTAGTTTTAGTAGAAGAAAATAGATGGAATATTAAAAGAGTAATTCCGAAGAGTAAAAGTTAGCTTTGCTTTGGTTTGTTTCTATTCCTGTTAATTTAAAAGCACCTTGTTTTTACCATTTCTTTCGTTTACTTTAATGTTATTTATATTTATATTATAAAACATTGATTGTCGCTTTTCAATCAAATAATCCAAGTGGAGCTAATCTTTTGGTATGGAATTAATTTTTAGAAGCACCTGCTACTGCAAAAATAAAGGGCCCAACATTTTTGTGATTAAGAGGTAGTATTAATATTTTATTATTGCGACAGCTCTTCTTCAACTATGGATACTCTGATCATTTTTATTGTACGTAGTTGTAGAGTTACAGCAAACAATTATTATCGGACAATGTTCACTTTGATTACAATAATTTTTCAACGGTGTGTTTGGTAAGATACTATTTTCATTCCAGTTTAGCATATATTACAGACTTACGCCTAAACATATATTTATTTATATACGTCAGTTACGAAAGCCTAAATCGACGCTGAAACGGCCATAGTTTCGGTTTCGAAATTACGTAAAAGGCAAAAATAAAGCGAATATGCGACAGGAAAAATCGAGAAAGTAAATATAAAAGTGAAAGAGAAGAGCAAATAGCTTTCGTTGACAGTTCGAAACGAAACGAAGGTTGCACCATAGTGACACCCTTTTACTAATTGAAACATGCCTTCCTCTACGTGTGTGCCTAAAGAGGCCATGATGCATAACGATCGTTTTTCAGATTTTCTGTTCACCTACTTTCAGCAGCTATGTCAAAATATCAATAACTTTACAGTGTTATAATTCGGCACCGTGTTTAATTACGCAGCGTTCATAGTTAATTTGATAGAGTGTTAAACATTTTAAAGTTAAGATACAGAATTATTTAAGTTCCATAAAAGTATCCGATTTAACCCGAAAAATAAACTATACTTTAAATATGTTTCTTTTTAAAGAAATGATATAACGTCTATAATACATGTAAATAGGTAATTGTATCACAGGTAGATACAGTTACTATTATTGTTAGTTAATAAGTAAAACTTAGATATTTATATAATGAAATACTACATATATGTAATAAATTTTGTTATAATAATGTTTTACTTAATATTTTAGCGTTTGTCAAATGAATTGTGGATTAATAGATTCTTGAGAAGTAACAGTGATGACTGATAATAATCATTGAAACAATAAGCTCCCTTAATACAATTAAATAATTATTTCGTTCTACAATTTTTGCTAATTCTCATATACTTTTCAGAAATAATTGCATTAAAGACTTTAGGATTTTTAATACTTCAGTTGATAAATTTTGAGTTAATAAATCATGTTTAATTTCTAATGTCGTATTTCGAAGAAATACATCTTACAATGTAAACAGAAAAAGATCAAACGTATTGAAGTATGTAAATGAAGAGAACAAAGCGAATTTTTAACCTGAATAATAATTATTATATTCGGAAAATATGGTACACATATATTTTATTTATTACAAATATGTGTATATAAAATAATGAAAATATTTTTATATATTTTCTGTTCTGATTCGTTAAAACAATTCGCTTCAAATTAGCAAACACAAAAGGTGAATAGTTTAATCAGAATAAATGAACGTATGTTTTGCTCGAATACACTCTTGAGATAAATACAACTCTGTTCAAAATTTGAAAGTTCCCGCGAAACGTAGGTTTACTACGGGCAATGGTGTGAAGACTACTTTAAGGGAACTCCTGTGTACAATACATATATATATAAAGAGGCAATATATGTGTGATGTATTAGGCAGTGCTTTAGATTATACATACTTACAGACTTGACTTCATATAATTGTCTTGAAGCCAAGATTAAATCATCTACTAAATAACAGTTGTAGGTAAAGGGACATAATCTGTTGAAAAGTCGCAGCATTTTTAAGCTAAAACGGTAAAAAGAACAGGGTAGTCATTGTCTATTTTAAAGTCGTAGTAAATTTTAAATAATGCTGCTCACCATTTTGAACTATCTTGTAACGTTAGTTGTGGGTACTTTTCTCCGTTATCTTGGCTTCACAGCGTTCCTTGCATATCTTATACATGTGCTGAATCTATAACTATATATGGTCTAAGTTTCTGTAACTTGGTTATAGCAGGTTCACAAGAGATTCGTATAAATACTTACTCCTTTGAAGATTATTGTATTAATACCACTTATGGTATATCTTTTTTATTGTGATTAAATCACAGCAATTTGAATTCTTGTTATAACTGATATTTAAATGTTTCTTTCCTAAAATATTAATGTTGAAAAAGGAATTTTAATTAAAAGTTTGTAATAATTGCACAACTTAGTGATGTATAGTTCTTATTGCGGGGAATTATATTACCACTACTGAAGGGACCAATCAAATTGATGAATATGTAGATATTTCCATTTTCCAAGCATTATACAATTCTCGCTATTTATACAGAGTCTTCACTATTAAATATGATTAGAAAGAAATAAAATATCATATATAATAAATAACAAAGTATGCTTCCTCTTTAAAACAATATCACAAATTAATTTTTATAAAGTTAATATTTATATCAATTCTTTCAACACTGATTTAAAATATACTCTGTTAACAAATTAGAGACATTCATTACTCTATTATAATGATTCTTACAAACACTTGTTTTTTATCGATTCTTCGATTCCGATTTTGTCAGAGAATCGATTCTCATATTTCGATTCTGAATCGACTCAAAAATCGATTAATTGAAGTGAATCGAACATCCTTATTGTGCATGTATGTGTGGGTAACTGGTTCGTACATGTAAATACTTACGTACGTAGCAGCGCAGAGCGCAAAGTAACAGTATACACTTTTCTAAACAAGCATAATGAAATAAATGAGTGCTTTTATTCAGATATGACATAATGGGAAGTCTAGCGCTAACTATTTCCTAAAAATCTAGCATCATTAGCGACATATGTATCAAGACAAAATCCATTAAAATAATATTTTCTATGTGCACTGAAAAGCAGTTTATATTTTTATTGTGCAAAGAAACAACATGTCCGCTATCTTGTTTGGCGTCCGAATCAATTTTTTATTTATCACATATCGCAGTGTAAATGTGAGATGATGCGATCAAACCTTCAATTTTTGTGACAATGTACTGTACCGCGATACATACCCCCAGATTTTGTATGTGAATAATGACGGAGCCGGAACTTTGCCGGCTCTGCGCCGAGACCAAAGAAAATTTTATTGGAATTTATGATGCCGAAGGACAAAAATTAGCTATAGAAGCTAAAATAAACAAGTGTTTGCAAATTCAGGTGAACATTCGTATTCTTCGAAAGTTTCTATTTAATGTAATAAATTTGGTATTCTGAGAAATTCTGTCTGTCATTCTTATTCTTATTAATTAATAATTTCTCGATTTTAGATAGCCTGTGATTCTATTTCTTCTTGTTGGTTTAACGTGTACATACATTTTACTTTTTTAATAAGTATGTCATATCCAAGTGAATGTTTTCGCAGGTATTGATAACCGATGGATTGCCACTCACAGTTTGCATAGACTGCTGTATATTATTGAATCAGTGCAATGAATTTTTTGAAAAAACAAACCAGGCACAAACATCTCTCAGGCAGTTACTCATAAATACTAAGTCTGAACCACAGTCACTGGAAACAAATATAGAGTACATTCAAAAAGCAGATGCATTTCCGAAAGAGGAAGAAGACGCTGGAGACACTGTCACAAAGTGTCAGCTCTCGAATAATTACATTCATGAGTCTAATGTGTCACATAATTATTACGTTGAGGAAACAAAAAGTATTAGTCAAAAAAAATATGAGGTTAAGGAATCAGAGGGCAATACAAAAGAAAAAAAATGTAAAATACAAATGAAGAAAATATTGCCGAAACAGACAAAGAAAAAGCTAAAACGTAAAAGCCAAAATGAAAAATTGGGTGATTCACAGTTATATATAAATTCTGATTTAGAAAAAGAACATAATAATATGAATCTAAAAACTAATATTAAGATTCCAGACAATTATATGACAGGTAAAAATATTCTTAAGACCGATATAACATCAATATATAACTAATAGAAGTATATAAACACTTCAAAATATTGACCATCCCATGATTAGAACAAATCAAGATGAATCAATTTCTCAAATATATCAAAATTCAAGTTCTTTTAGCATTCTGAATTCTGATTTATTTGAGAATCTCAATAATTCTTGGGAAAGCTGATATATTTGAGAATACACTAAAGGAGTCTTAGAATGAAAATGCCTTTTAAAAAATTTATTTTTTTCTGAACCTCAAGGAATATCAAAATATGCTTGCACAAGAATTTGGTTTATTATTATATAATTTCTACATTGATGATGAAGTACATACATTGATTGGGGTGTGCTGTTCCTGATACAGGTACAGATTCAGATTTAGAAATCATTGAATCGCATACATCAGAAGCATTAAAGTTTGGACATAATAGAGGAGACAGTATGGATAGGTATCCTTGGCTTTGCACAGACTGTAATGATAAATTGCCAAGTTTAGAAGGATTAGAGGAACATCATGAAACTGTTCACAATCAACAAGCAAAATACATGTGTGTTTTATGCTGTAAAGTTTACGATAAATATTATGGTTTCCTTACTCATGTCAAACGACATAAAAATAAAGCAAAATTCAGGTAAATATAATTTTTTTTAACTAAAATACGTGACTACTTATTATTTTGTATAGCTTGTTAACATACAATACATTTTCATATATAATATATACGGTGCACATATATACGCATGTATGTATGTATATATGTATGTATATGTATATATACTTAGTTGCGAAGATTGTGGGAAATCATTTGTACATAAAAAAGTATTAGATTCTCACAAAGCAATTCATAGTGAAGAACGGCCTCATGTATGTCAAACTTGTGGAAAGGCATTTAGACAACAAAGTGCTTTGTACATCCATAGTCGATGCCATTTACCGGATACAATGAAGAATAGATTTCCATGTGATCAATGTGACAAAAGGTAATTCCTAGTTAAATATCATAACTTCCTATGTTTACAATTTCAAATCTAAGTGAATTTCTTATTTACATTATATTTCTCGAATATAAAAAGATGAAACAATTTTTCCAGATTTTCAACAAAGCCAAACTTAGTTACACATAAACGCATTCATTCAGGCGTTAGGAATTTTACTTGTGATCAGTGTGGTAAAAGTTTTATTCAGAAAGGAAATTTGGAGGCACATTTTTTAACTCATTCAGCAGATAAGCCTTACAGTTGTACTCAATGTTCGAAAGCGTACGCTTGTATTTTAAATTATACATATAATTTATGCATTTTTTAAAGATAAATGTAATAACAAAGTTAAATATAATTTCCAGCTTTAAAACTCCATTACAATTGAAGAAACATGAAACTGTTCATACTGGAGCTAAACCGCATCAGTGTGCTGTATGCGGAAGAACATTTAGAGAAAAAGGTACATTAAGAGAGCATCATAGAATACACACTGGAGCAATGCCGTTTACATGCGAATTTTGTGGTAAATGTTTTCGCTTCAAAGGCATATTAACTGTAAGTTAATTTAATATTTTCGTTTATATTGTACAGGGTGTTCACACTGCTACTAGTAATCATTTTTCTTATAAACAATAAACATTCGAAAGAAAAAAACAGAGAAGAAAACAATACTACTTTTTGCATGTAATGCAATTTGCATTATTTTTTTAAGAAATAAAAATGATCTTCAAGTTTTCATATCAAAAAATGACACACGTCATTACATTGCCTGCATAAACAATATTATTTTCTTTGAATATTTATTATTTGCAAGAAAAACGATAGCTAGTAACAGCGTGAACATTCCATATATGAAAAATTCATGTGATAAAGTACTCATAATTTGTTTTAATTTTAGACTCATAGAAGACAACATACAGGCGAACGTCCATACAGTTGCCTTGAATGTCAACATCATTTTACAAATTGGCCGAATTATAATAAACATATGAAACGCAGGCATGGCATTAATACATCTCACACAAAACATTTGTCACAATCTCAGCAATCACAACAACAGTTACATCAACAGCCACAACAATCAGAACAACCACAAACAGTCCAATCAAATACATCTGAAGATCCTTTATCTGCTATATCTCATTCAGAATCGTCAACAGTCCAAGTAAGAAATTATTTTCTGATCATATACATTATTTCATACAAAGTATTCAATTCTCATTTGTAAAATATATAGCTAGTTTCTTTCTTAGTTAGTAATACGTACAGAGTGTCTTAAAAATATTATATTCCTTTGGAAGGGGAATTCTTAAGGTCATGCGAAGTACCTTTTTTTTTACGAAAATGTTCTTTGCGGTTTTGTTAAAGCGTTATTAACACGTTAAGCGCCACGCCGAATTTCTGTGCCTTTCCGTTCAAGCTACGGTTAGCCGTCAGGCGAGCCGCTCGCCGATAGACGAATCAATGTATAAACAGTCGGGTAACGTAACGCGCGCCGCGATAGCAGAACGAAAAATCTGTTGCCGGTCCGTAGGGACCGACGAGGCCTGAACGGAAAGTCTCGCGCCGGTCCCTAGGGACCGACGAGGCCTGAACGGAAAGTCTCGCGCCGGTCCCTAGGGACCGGCGTGGCGCTTAACGTGTTAATAAAAAAATAATGATCAATCAGAGCGCAGCTATAGTTGAACGTGGCAGTTGGCATTGACCAAGCTAGAATCCGTCCGCTATAGCCACTTTCTGATTGGTTCGTGTTATTTGTTAATAACTCCTTAACAAAGCCGCGAAGATTTTTTGAAAGGAAAAAATAACTTCAAATGACTTCAAGAGTCTTCCCTTCTCAAAGACGTACAACATTTCTAAGACACCCTATATATAAACATTATTTTAGAATCTGTAGCATTCTAACCTTCTTCTAAAACTATAAAATTTTATTAAATATTAATCCTGTTTGAATACCTTGTATTGTGTTTTATATCATATCCTTTAATATTTATTTTCATTCTGAATGTTCATAGGTAATACAAGCTGTATCACATGCATCAGCATCTCAACCCATTGTTGTACAAACTATTCCAACTACAGCTATTCAAAATTTTCAATCTGATGTAACAGTTACTGCACCAGATGCTGTGTTTCGAGAAAGAAATGCAACATACTTTAATGCAATGCCCGCTGCACTGCAAAATTTTTTACCACCCAACTTACCATATAATTTTTATAATATATCTAATGTTACATACCGCGAATGATTTCGTTCGATATGGAAAGGTTAGTATTGTGTTATACAAACCAGTTATAAGTAACTATAAAACAATCTATAATTACTTCAATATACAGATGTTTCGAATATTAAAAATTTTGTTTATGAACTCAACGAAACGGTAATAATTTACCTCTATAAATTATTTAAATCATTTACTTTTAACAGTATAAAAATTATATGCAAATAATTGTTTCATGTTAACATTATGCGATGAAAATGGTTTTGTTGTAGATAATAAGTGTACAAATGTTTTAACTATATCTTTCACTTTAATTAGAATTATACTTTAGAAATAAATAGAAAATAGAACTCATTATCAAAATAATCCTGCTAACTATACAGTGGTATATAAAAGACTTTCAAACAAATACTGATATTGTTTTACTTTATTAAAAAAAAAAAAGAAAAAATGATAACTTTCGTATATACGCGAGAACAATAAAGGTCATTTTTTTAATAATGCTTTAAAAATTTGTAACGTCATCTTGAAATACGTTTTTTATCATTTCTATTATTTATTTGTAATTTGTAAATTGAAAAGAATATTGATGAGAACTCTATTATTGTAGAATTAAATTTTGGTAAGTTGCCATTTTCTGTTTTTATGTACAAACTGTTGAATAATTCTGTTAAGCAATATCGAACATAAACGAAATATTATCACAGTCATTTTTCCAAGATGAAATATACTACATGCTTTTTTCTGTATGAATCACTTTCTATTTAATTTCATCTAATTTTTTAATAGTTAATTACAATAGTTAGTTTAATATTAATTACGACATTCAATTATAGATTTATTTTGTACAGCCAGTATTAAAGACTACATTATGTTGATATAAAAATTATATTATGTTTAAATTGAAGACAAAATACATTGTAAAGTCGCGTTAACTGCTACGGCCTTGGGTCCGAAACGTTATACAATAAAGTTATTTCAATTACTCGAATAACATGGTATTATCCCCTCCACTGAATTTGAATGTACCCTAGTACAGTACTAAGTGTCTGTACACAATAAGTACAATGTTTTGGATTTAAGGTTGTGACATCTAACAGGATTTTACTGCATTATTATGCTAATGAAATGACAAAAAAGCTTGACATAGAGTCTTTTAGTAGCGTTTTGAATAGATAAAGTGGTTCAAGTAAGAAAACCGTTAATATTATAAGAAAAATTGTTTACTTCTTCAACAAATAATTTATTTTTAATATATTTATGAATAATGAAAACATAATGATGCATAATTAATAAATAATAATACTCTTCCGGTCTGATTTAATCATCTGCTTTACCTCATAATATAATCACTTTATCTATAAATAAAGTAAGTTTTTATAATATAATACTTATGATATGACATACATATTACATTTTTTTAATAACTATTTATGTTCAGTGCGCGCAAGTAATATGTTGGTCATTTTTATTGATTATAAAAAGATAGGAAATTTTAGTTTTATTGTAGGAATCAGTTAAATTAGTATTACTGATTTATGTCTTCTACATGATTTACAAAAACAAATCATGATGAGAATCTATTAAGAATTAATGTATAGCAATAAAAAAATTTTAACAATTCACAAAAACATCAATTACCAAAAATATAAATATGAAATCTACATGTAATAATCAATCATTTTTAATATTCATTATGATATACAATTAAATTTTTACAACTACTTAATTTTATTCTATTTTATTACTAAATAAATTAAATTACATTTATAATAGAACATATTTTTATGCAGGTTTATTAGAAGCGAGCTTCTTAATGCATGTAAGTACCTCGTCAGACTTTAAATTTTCTAGAGAAACATGCTCCTCTTTGCCGTAATCTGAAACACGTTAGGAATACATAAATATGACACTTAATTAATAAATATGGATTGAACTTATAGCTGTAAAGTTGAATTGCAATCACAGCCAGTAATTTATAATCTATGACATTATGTAAAATAATTTACTATATCATTTACCATATCGTGCGTGAATAATTGGTTTAATTGAAGAACATTCTCTAATTAAAATTGGAAATTGTGGATTACTTTTTTTAAGAGATACATACTGCTGTTGGATGAAATTTCTGAAAAAATAGGTTAAGAATTAAACATCACAATCATAGATAAATGTTAAACTTTCTAATGATTCTAATTTCATATTTAAGATAATATTATTACCTTACACCTTCACTACTCTTAGATGTTTGACATAAATGAATTCGTAACTCTCTTAGATACGGACCAAGTTTAACGGCAGCCATTTTTTATTACTACACAGTGTATACTGAGAATACAGGATTGCAAATTGCTATTTAAAAAGTTATATATAGTTTAAAGTTATCGAAGTTATTTAAAGTGTAACAAAGCTTAGTATTTTTTACAGTGTTCTAAACATTATGTAAATAATTAAAATCATTTATTAAATCTAATTATTAATCATAAACCGAACATAAGATGAAAGAAGAACAGAAGAAAGAAACTTAACATAGATTCAGTGTACACATTATGTAATAGACATATTCAATTACAATGAATCTTACTTAAATAAGCATGTAGTTAAATTAGAAAATGAAAAATGTAAACATTAAAGTTTTGGTTTAGTTTTCAAATTATTACCGATATAAAATCATTTTAGTGTGTCTAGTTGGTACGAATGCAACAGTAATGTGCACATGAAGCGTTATATGAATAAAGAGTAGGGGTTGCACCCTTACTCTTTAATGTGATTATACGAACGCAAGTAGTTATGATAGCCCTACCATACTTAGAGATGGTGTGAGTAGTCACTAACCATGGTTTATCACTGTGATCGCAGAATCACGATCATGATCGTAAAAGTAGTTGAATCACGACCGCGATCGTGAATGAAGTTGAGTCACGATCATGATCGTGATGTTTTTGTTTTGACTAAATTTAGTGTAATGATTGCATGTGAATTACATCACATGGTTCATTTGATTCTAAATATTAATTGATGAATATTGTTTTTTATAAAATGCTTCAATATATAGTTTATATGAAAATATGCTTATAATAATTTATTTTTAAATTAAAAAGTAACAGATAAGGCCTTAAATTTTGTATCGTCGAAAATTTTTCCAACAAATATTGTTTTTATGTAAATAAAGCTATTAGCAAAATCTCAGTCAAATAGACGCGATCGGTTTTGGGAAATACAGCTAACATTCTTATAACAAATTCTTGGAAATATTTAAAAAACAGTTATTAAATTTAGGGAACACCCCCTGTATACTTTATTTGTGTATTTTTTGTACACTTTATTTATATATACTACACGTATTATATACTATTTGTACATTTATTCAATTTTTTTCGAGAGTACAAGTTAATTTAAGTATAGTCTAAAATATTGATAATCATCTTTTATGTCCTCACATTGTTCACAATGTTATTTTGTTACATATGTAATTATTGTTATATATGAAATTCTAAAATTTTCAATTATTTAATTTAACTTTGCGGAAAAATTGATTTTTAATCTAAAAAACAATTTTTTTCATTATTACCATGTGTTATTTCAAGTACCCACACTATGATAAGAATGAAAATCAAGGAAAATAAGCTAAGATAACGGTAGATTCAATGGACGGCTCCAAAAACTTTCAAGCGGTGTCGAACAATATATCCGCTTATTAACTATTAATATGTATATTGCAAAAATATTCTTATTTTTCATTGCATTTTTATGTGATCAACATTACTTTAAAAGAAAACTTTTTGAAAAATATGCAGGCTACAATACACACTTTTACTTGTTTCATAGGATAATTATACTTGATTAAAAAGTAGATAAAGCATTTATACATCATTATGAGAAATTTTCAAAAATTGACAATATATTATTATTCAAGAAATGATCGATTAAAGTAGTGTACACATAAGATAGAATTAACAAAAATAAGTACTTTTGTTTAAGAAATTTTTGTAGCCTATTAGTTATTGTATTGTAGTATATTATTTATTATAAAAATACAAGCATTTTTTGTTAATATCATCTTATGTTGAGCAAACTTTATTACAATATCTTATTTCATTTATTTTATAGATACATAAGTTTCTTTTTAATTTATGTTTTAAAATGAAATACATTTGTGTGATTTTGATCTTTTGAGTTTATTTTACAACATTTTGAAATATTTCTATCCATTTTGTTAAAAATGCAAACAGTTCACAATAAACAGCATATATGTTGAGAAAATATTCTGTTATATTAAAGTTTATATCATACTTCTATTATATTATGTACATATTCTTAATATTTATCATTTTGTACTAATATGAGAATAACTAAATTATTAATCATAGTTGCTTAAATAGATACCATCTTATAATTTTCTATAAGTATTGTAGAAATATAAATTTAAGAAATGTACATTTTCAACAATTTAATTCTGAAAAACAGAGTCTAGAATCTAATGTAATTTTATTTACATGTCAATAAAAGTAGATTTTATATTATATTCATACTATGTTCATCTAAATATTAAATAAATAATAAGTCTAATATCTATTTTAAATAAAATTTACAATTATCAGTTACAAGCCATGGATTCCAATTAATTTAAACAAATTTTAGTTTATAAATTAGTTGTTGTGTATATTATTAATACATTTCGCATTTCTTTTGTTATTCAAATGTTTCTTCCCCAGTTACATATAAATGTGTTGTAAATACGATTCCATCAGTAATTTCATGTAATGAATGTTTAAATACAAGTAATATTTAAAAAAGAAAGG
This sequence comes from Agapostemon virescens, assembly GCA_028453745.1. Lineage (NCBI taxonomy): Eukaryota > Metazoa > Arthropoda > Insecta > Hymenoptera > Halictidae > Agapostemon > Agapostemon virescens. The sequence goes on from CM052092.1 coordinate 17,868,132, forward strand.
AATACAAAACCACATATCTACAAAGTACATTTACAATTTTATAAATACATAAATACTTATGTTGTACTAAACATAAGTATTAATAACAGAAAAGTATAAATAATTATAAGTAAAATTAAAAATATTTATCACATCATTGAAGATTAAACTATATGACTTTAAATATGTATAATATTTCACAACGATTTATCCTATTCTACAATTTCTTCTAGAAGAAAAAATTCGTTGTTAAATTTTAAATCATTCACAACAGTGGTGAAGCGTATGTATGTATAATTACATATTTATATTTCTAACTAAAAATATTACTATTCAACAACAATATAAAATAAAAATTCATCCAAAATATTAATATGCTACAAAAATGTTCTAAGTTTTATGTGCAAATACGTATTAATTATACTAATATATCAAATTTAATAAATATATTCATTAAAGTGAAAAATACGTAACATATATACTAATCGTTCACTACAAATAAATTCGTTGATTAGAAAAAGAAAACTAATTGTATCTCTTAATTTAACGACATATATTTTGCAAGACAAATGAAACATGGGTATATTTCTTCTAACACTTAATTCATTGTAACTATTTTAAAAATAATATCTATATTGTAGTATTTTTCGAAAGTAAACACGACAGTGTAAACAATTGTTCTATTCTTATCATTTTAGATTTATCACAAGTGGGTAATAGAAATTAAACGAATAAGTATTATTATTGTTGACATATTGCATGCAATATGATCACTATATTGTTAAATACAAAAGAATCTTTTCAATGATGAAATTTGAATTTTAAAAATATTTTAGAAAAATGAATTTCTATTTAATTTATTTTATAGTTCATACAATTATTAAATGTTTTCTTGCATTATTAATAACAAATAAGATGATTGAAGAATCTATCTGTAGTGAACTAGGAAGAAAATAATAAAATAATACTTGCTATACTATGTCTTCCTCGCCAATTTGCAATTTTTCATATCAAATACTTTTTATAGACTGCTAGAATTTTTTTCTTTTGATCTTAAATATTTTAGATACATAATTATAAGATGTAGTGTATGGCACAATATGTATTCTGACATAGAGATAATTTTTTTGCAACACTACAAGCACACTTCTCTATGCAGGTATTAAAAAACGAACAAAGTATAATAGGCATATGTACAAGACGAGTACAAAATGAAACCGATACATAGAAGAGTATTAAAGTATAAAATGTAATAGAAAATTACGAATTATGTTAAAAATAAAAAATGGAATAAAATATTTTACTTTTACACGGGAAATAAATTTATTTATACTTACACAAACTTAGTTTTCTAAACTTTTTAAAATGGCATAATATAGATAATTTATGAGTGATAAAAATATATTTATTATTTTGTAATATAATTATAGATTAAAAACCATAACTTTTTATTTCTATAGTCGATAGATTATTCTGAAATTATAGAGATGAAGTTTTAGTATATTTGTTGCATAAATTGTATTAGTATACTAGGTTCTTGCATATGAAATAGCTGATTTTTAGCGGTAACATTTAGCAAGCACAATTTTATTCAAATAAACTGATTGCTCAAAATAAGTAACATATTCTGTAAAATTACTAAAAGTTTTTTGCATATATTATTGTAGAAATTTAACCCTTTGATTATTCACGTTCATCATTTGTCAGATTACCATGTCCACTTTGTAGTTTTTTTTGTCATTAATCAATAACGTTTTGCTTAATTACCTTATTTTGACAAAACATCACATAATGTTGTTTTTTTCTAGTCTTTAATCAAAACGTTTCATAACATTTATATTCTAAAATCGGACATTTCATATGCAATAACCCAAAACCTAGTCTCTGTTATACTACATACCACATATTAAACATGACATTTGACAATGTCATTTGAATTGTCACACATCAATTTGTATATCACTGTCTTCAGCTTCACTTTCAGTACTAATCATAGCATCTTCTCCTACTAACAAGGCGGCAGGTAGATTTTGTGGTACATTATCGATATCTAATCTTGGAGTTGAATAAACATTTAATACTTGAATTGTTGTTGGAGAAGTTGAAAGGCATTGTGGTACTGATCCTAATGGATCTGAATTTAATGTATCGCAGTCCAAAGGAGCTGACAGTTGTAACTGTAAATTATGTAACTCAGGTATATGTGGCCGAATCTGTAAAAATAAGTGATCAATGTTTAAAGAAATGTTTAAATTCATTTACACCAATTATCGAAAGTTTTGTTACCTTTAATCCATCTGCTGTGTGTGGATTTCTACAACCTCTACATCTACACTCAACACAAGGCTTACTTTCGACATAACAGGGACACCGTTGACCACAACAAGTTAGTTTTCCAGGTATTGCTGTAGCATTGCCGCATCTACATCCTTTTCTTTTACTTCGAGCAGAACTCGACCTTGGTTTCTTAAAGCCAGATGACTGCTCAAAATGAAACCAGTTCTATTACTGTTAATTATTATAGAATGTTGACAAAAAAATAAGAATTGCAGACTAATACAGATGTAAGTAATATCCGATAAATATATACTACATATATTGTATCATATAATGAAAATGACATAATCTCTCATCTGCATTAATCTTATTATGGGACCTATTAAAATATGTATTTAAAATTTATTTAGATCTAATGTTAGTAATGAAATGTGTTAAGTATTAATGAAATTATATAAATTATTGAAGACTGTTAATTGTTATATGAATCTAGAAGTACAATTCTACTTTAGAAGTGATTAATGAAGATGCGTATAAATTGGTGTTTAAATAAAAGTTATAGTGCAATGTAAATATCCTGTAAGGCATAAGATTAATCGAATATCTATTGAAATTACTTTGCTGCCCTTTGAAGATTTTTTCTGAGAAGGGGTCCCATATTTAAGGTGGGAAGATGGAATACATTTTACCCCTCCTACAGAGCTGTGTTGACTTCCATCCATATCCTGCTGTCCTACTTCCGTATCTTCTGTTGCAGCTGCTTTCCGTTTTATTGTTATTTTGTTACCAGACCCAGCATACATCACAGAGTATATTGAAGATCCATTTGATACAGTACGAATAGCAGGTGATTCTATGTAATATATGAATGAATTGTATACATTAACAGTTTTCACATTTTTCTTCCCTTTTGTGCAAAATTCTTTATTTAAGATAACTATTAACATATTTCAAAATAAATATATAACTCTTTTAGATAATAACAGTTATCAAATGAAATGAGGTAAATAAAGAAAGGAAAATTCGATTTAATTTCTTTAATATAGTGTTTAATATATTACCCACACAGAAAAAATAAAATAATAATAATCTAGAGAAATAAGAAATTTGTGGATGAAGCAAGATCATAAATGAAATCATATTTTGATTATCGCGATAAGTGATAAAAAAAGGTGGAGAAACTGAAACCTTATTTACAGCTGTACAAAACATTTTCATTAATATAATTAGTTTCTGATCAAAAGTTTTGAGATATTTGAAAAATACTATACATGTATTTCGTCCGTTTGATTGCTCCTTAGCTGATATTTAAGATCTGTTTCTCTCTCTCATATTATTTAATCAAAACATCAACTATTCTCCGAACATTTATTTCACACATATTTCAATTTCAGAGACTTCTAACTTGCTTCTATCGATCACGTGTGGTAGGAGAGATTGTTTTTACTTATGCGAAACTAAAGTCTAAATATTTTTGAAAAAATCAGAAAATTTAGATTAATACTTTTTACAAATTATTTGATTTCATTCAACGTGGTTTAGAAAGAGAAAAAGTAATTATATTTTTTAATTCTTCTTAATCTTCTTAGTAAATGTATATAAACAGTTTGAACAGTCTTTGAAATAATAAAGAAATTCTTCTGTAATCATTTTTTTTTTAATTTAATAGCTATGTCTTTCTTTCTATATGTATATATTCTACAATTCAGCAATATACTCTATAGCATAATGCTAATAATATATATAATGTTATACAGAATGTTAAAAAATTCACAGAACAATACAAAAATAAAAAATAGCATACAAAGTATGCGAATGTCATTTATTATATTCTTATAGCATCTTTAGGTATTAAAAATTTGCTTGCACACATTATACAAACCCATGTCTATGATGAAGTAGTCATCTAAGGGATTAATCTATGTCACAACTAGTAGGACTGCTCAGGTGTTATACCCAACTCCAGGTGTTATACAAAATTATGTATATCAAATATTTTAGGAAGTGATTTTATAAACTAATTTGAAATGAAAATCAAGAATGACAAGTTGATGCCAACAATTTCATTTTCAAGAGATTACCGATTATAAACTACAAATAGCACTATATGAACTAGCTCCCTGTCTTACATGTACCACTATTGGTGAATCACAGAAGTTTCAAATCGAACCACAACTAGAAGAAGAAAATGGAACTAATACGTATCAGTTAATACTGCATTGTTTAAATATTCAATTTTTAACATCTTTCAAAAAGTTTGAAAGAATATCCATATATAAATAAATAAGCCATTCGTAAATTATATTTTGTGCTTATAATTACAAGTGCTTAGGATTGTGCAATAATTTCTACAAATGTGTTTATAAGCCTGTTTATACTTTAGGTTTAAGTTTAATGATTTAATTTAATCATATTTTTTAAATTATATTAATTCACATTATATTTTTATAATATACTAAATAAAATATTAAAATATAGAAAGTAAACATATGTGTGTGTGTGTGTGTATATATATATATATATTTTTTTTTTTCTTCATTAAATGGTAATAAATAAAAAAAATGATCATAAGAAAGATTAATTCCTTTATTATTATATCTATGTTTTCGAACATTATAAATATTCGTGTAGCATCTTTTATACATATTACATATCGTATGAATAAAATTATAATATGAATAATGAGAATTCATTTATTTATTTATAAAGAAGCAATATACTATACCAGATATACTTTGCGATATTGTTTCAGAACTTTGTATTGTGTTTCCTTGGGTCTGGGTTGAAGTTGTACTTGTGTAAACACATGGTAAAATACTATACGCAGACTTTGACAAACCAGCAGTACTTTTAAATTCATCTTTGAAGCCAGAACCTTCTTGTATAAGTTCCATAAGACTGGTAACACCAATAGCTGATGCACTATTGCCTGTTTTATTGGAAGACACTGAAAGTATTAAACTTCGATAAATGTTTGTGTTTGTCAAGTATTCACACAGTTTTTTATAACACTGTAACAATATTCGTAATTGGACATTTTCGACATATTTGTCATAGTCCTTGCACCAACCACACGAAGGTTTAAGTTTTTTACGTCCACCTCTACACCCACGACACACATGATGTTGACAATTAGTTTCAGTCGGCGTATGAGGTTCAATTAATAAATTTGAACACACTGTACAACTAAGGCTTTGTCGCAAATAAGGAACTAGCCTATATAGATCTGTCCATGAATTTGGATCATCGGCGTCCGCTTGTAAAACTAACCGACACGTGGATACATATAGACTCGTGGCGTTCATTTTTTTTCGAAATTTACCACGAGCAATACGTATTATTACACCGGAAAGTTAACTAAACAAAGCAACACGACATTGTCAATACACACAAACAAAACATCAGCCATATTTAATTTTCTATCGTTTACATTCATAGGGGGCTCTTTGAAACTACTTCGATTATCAAATATAAACAGATAGGAAAATTCTGTAGTGAAAAGATTTACACGCCATCTAAGAATATATTTGTATAACCTCAGAATTCCGTACATCCAATACGCATGCGTACGCAAGTTTGTATTCCATGAATTTGTTTAGAATTACTTATATGATTTACAAAGAATTCTTATTTACGTGAGTCACCTAACATTTGCACCTCAAATATGTTTTTAAAGATATCTTTAGGAGAAAGTTGAATGGTTCAATGAGATTCGTACAATGTCAGAAAAATATTTGTCTTTGTTTTTCTACTTTTAGATATGTTAAGATTAATCATTTTCATTTTTTAAATGAGATCACCCCGTTTTAAACACTTACGATAATGATGGTTTTATTAAAAATTTAGTAACTATAATTATTCAAGATCAACCAAACAAATGAAAGTGACTATGATATTTCTAAAAAAAGTAACAAATACAAATATTTTTTTGATATTATGTGAACTCCATTGAGTTTGAGATACAAGTGTTAAATGACTCACCCTGTATTTTACGTGTATGCTCAATTTTGTAACACTGAAATGAACTATATCTCCTTATTTTTGTTAATAAAATTATGTAAAAAAATTTAATTTCCGGAAAAATTGATTGTTTTTTTGTTAATGGAACAAATAAGAATTTTATAAATTGTCTACGCTGAAATTTGCAAGAAGCTGTATGAAGTTTGACTGATGGATCCTTAGACGAAATACTTATTTTCCTTTCATTTTAAGCAATTGTAATTACCGCCATAAAATATACAAAGAATGTTTAAGTTATGTTCATAGTATGCAAACTTATTTACACATACGCACTTGCACATGAAATTTTGGGAAGCATTAGAAATTGGTTATTGAAAAACGCCAGAGAATAGTCTACATAAGAATACTCTATGGTAAACAAGTTTGTCGAATCCTTGCTATTGGCGGACTTTAATTATAAACAACTTAAAAACAGAACTCCTATTGCAATTTCATCCCTTTTGACATTTATCTTATTATAGTCTATGAAATCATCTTTTAAAATATTGACCATGTCCAACAATTTCTATAAAATAGAAAAATTTGTATGTATAAATTCGGTGTCAAACTAGGTATTCCTCAACGAGATAATAATTATTTGGATGTTAATAATTAAACATCTACTAGACATTTTGGTGACAAAATAAATCTGAAATGAACATATATAGGAATTTGCTGTCTACTATAATTTTTCGCACGAAGTATCCTCTTTTTCCTTTATGCGTTGGACTAGAGAAAGCGAAGTTGTAATAGTATACGTATGGAAGAAATTATGATTGCCTGATGTAAGGACATAAACGTTAAAAGATTCGCTAGAATTTTGCCTCTAGTATGTATATATTTTCTGTAAACAGTGGTCCGCACCATAGAACTTTGTGTCGTAGATGGGAATACTGATTTTCGTATCGTTTATTGAGTGACAAAAGTGGGGTGGACAAGTAATATGCTCAGCGGTATACCTACGTTATTTGTAATCATTTGGTTCTTTAATGTGAAATGTGTTTTAACACAAATATTTTATGAAGTATTAAAACATGCGTTTTATAATAATGCCTGACTATACAAATTTTTGAAGACTTCGTTTGAAGGCTGTTACCTGAATAAATGATTATTACTGTGTTTTTTACGATTTTCAATTCTTGCAAACAAAGTAAAGTATCCGTATATTTATTAGAAGGCTCAGTATCATTCATTATTGATTTCATTCGATATTTTCTTTCAAAAATATATTCCATTACTACGTTTAAGATTATAGTTGAATAATTGTTATTCGATAAAATTTTATTCATACATGTCCTTTTCCTATTTTAGGTTAATATATCTACAGATGGCAGACAAAGCTATTATGAAGGTATAATTGCATAAATTACTTTTATGTCGTATTGCAATGCTCTTGGAGTGGAAACTATTATAAATGATAATTATTTAAAATATTTAGCAAATTGCTGAACAGAAGCTAAAAGCATTTTCTATTGGCACAATGGGTAAAAGACCATTAAGTAAAAAAGAGTTAGAAGAACAGCGTAAAAAGGAACAAGAACAAGCTGCAGCTCAAGTATGTAATATCAGGAACGCTATGTTCAAAGGAACAATTTGTATGATTATAATTATGAATTCGAATATTTATGTGTATAGGCATTTGAAGAGTTTGTAGCTACGTTTCAAGAAACACCTAGTAAAACAACAAGTAAAGTTTGGGTAAAAGCAGGTACCTACGATGCTGGCAAACGACGTAAGTCTATTATATTAATTGTTATTTATATTTATTACTCTAATTTATAATCATTTACTATATTTTTAAATAATTAGAGTTAAAAAATATCTGATAAATAAAAAGACAAAGTTTTCATTAGTCTTATACCATTACATTAATGTCTTTTTAACAGAAGAAGATACAAGAGAAAAAGGAAAGCTGTATAAACCTCAATCAAAACTATCAGACTTGGTCGATAGTCGATCATCAGCTGAACAAGCACAAGAGTATGCAAGATTACTTGGATCAAATGAACGAAAATTAGACAGATTGGGAAAAAAGAAAAAAGAAGGTGAAAAGAAGAAGAGCAACCTTGAATTATTTAAGGAAGAATTGAAAATGATTCAAGAAGAACGAGAAGAAAGACACAAATATAAAGGCGTAGTAAAAACTGTAATTTCTGCTCAGTCAGAGGATCCAATGATGGCAGCTTTAAAATGTGTTGAAGGTAATTATTTTATAATTTATGTATAGCTGTAGAATTTTATATTCTTAAAACATGTTTTAACCATTTAAAAGTATATACTATGCAATTAATATGTTGCTAATGTAATTCTTGGCAGCTTATCAGTTATGTATAGTAAATTGTACAATTCATAAATTTTTAATTAACGTAATATATTAGTAAATGCTGACAAATTTTTACCTGAAAGAAATACAAGCTTTATTATTCAATTTCTGATTCTGTTTATATTATACAGGGTACTTAAGATAAATTGAACCAACGTTTTTCTTGTAAACTGTTCTTACTATAGTATATTTTACATTATTTTTTGAGGAACAAAGTTGACCTTCAGTTTTTTAATTGGAATGTTATATATTTTGCAATATCATTTGAAAACACAAAAGATAATGTAAATATAAAAAATTGATAGTAAGATAAATAGTAAAATATAGTCTGCCTTTTCTCTTCCACTTCTTTTAAATACTTTTGTTTACTAGAAAAACGTTAGACTAGTTTAATGTAAATACCCTATATATGATCAAATTATTAAAATTAGCAACTTTTCTGAAGTCAATATCGTCTCTTTTTCAATGTATTAAATTCTAATACCCTATTATTATAAAATATGTTACTAAAAAGTTCAATATCTCTGATCTGTATGTAAATTTTGAATGTAAATTCTTTTTAATATTATGGAATTTAAAGTGTATAGAAGGCAAAGTGTTACCTTGATAAGTATATTATTCTTTAATATTTTATTTAACATTAGAAAATTATATAAGATGATTATTAGAATCTTTATTTTCAATATTTAAGAATACAATTATTTCCACTTCCATCGCTTTATAACTTTTCTATATGTAGTATTCTTTTTTAAATACTACATACTTTCTTATAATTATTGTGGGTAAATAAACGTGATATAAGTTATATATTTTTTAAAATTAACAATCTGAATTTGTTAAAACTTCCGATAGGTATGTCTTCATATCCTGATCCTCGAAAGGCCAACTTACATAACCTTATTGACGATCCCCGACTCCTAGCCCTGATTTATGAGGGTAAAACAATACCCTTTCATTCGTTCCCATTGTTTCTTTTTATAAATATGTGACATATATGAAAAATCAAAAGAATTTATCTTTTACAGATGGATCATTTGATAATGGCGATCCCAATACCACAAATTTGTATTTGGGAAATTTAAATCCAAAGGTATACTTTTTTTTTATAATTAATGTATGTGTTATATCTCATATTACGATTTTAAATATATTTTGATTTATTATATTGGCATAATTAATTAAATTACTATGAATATTGCAATACATAATTACAGTAATACAGTAACACATGGAATGATTGTTAGAAATAGTTATTATTTTAGGTGAAGTACAAAATTATGTAGTAAAGATACAAACAAAAAACTCGATACTTTTCCGATCCAATCCCGACCATCGGGTATCTAACATTTTTGAGTTCTCGCATACCACTATCTAGTACATAATAAATACTAAATAAATTAATTTATATTACTTTTATATGTAATAGATTACAGAGCAGCAACTAATGGAAATATTTGGAAAGTATGGACCATTGGCTAGTATTAAGATTATGTGGCCACGTAGTGATGAAGAAAAAGCTAGACAAAGAAACTGTGGATTTGTTGCCTTCATGAGTCGTAAAGATGGAGAACGTGCTCTAAAAAATCTTAATGGTAAGTGAATTTTTTAGATCTACAGTTTTTCTTGTTATTAAAGTAAAATTTGATAATGAATAAAAATGTGTGTGTATCATTTCATAAATATTTTTTATTATAAATTTATGTTATTTTTATTCTGTTATAGGTCGTGATATTATGCAGTACGAAATGAAATTAGGTTGGGGAAAGAGTGTGCCGATTCCACCTTATCCTATTTATATTCCACCTGCTTTAATGGAGATCACGCAACCACCACCTCCATCTGGTCTTCCATTCAATGCTCAACCACATCGTCGGGACAGACATAAGGTATATAGATTAAATGAATATATAGGCAGGAATTTCTACCGAAATATGAAATATCAGTATTCTTCTTTTACACCTTTGAAACGCTTATAGAAACTGAAATACGAAAATATGGGTATGATGTCATGCGGCTATGTAAAAAATACCAGTCTATTTACTGGTATATATTGATAATTTTTTCGGTTGCCCTATTTTATTATAATTCCCAAAGTATTTTTAAACATAGATTTAGAACCAGTATTGTTTTATTATCAATATTATGTTAGCACATATCAAAACTGACATGCAAAACCACAACTACCACAATACCGAAATCAGAGTAATTACCAGCATGTTTATGATGATATATCTTATAATATAATATTGTGATATCGGTATTTCCAGCGGCTGAGGCCACTAGGTTTCAAAAAATCAAATTTTGTACTTTTTTCTTGTGGCGGCAGTTATGCTATGATTTGGAGGCAAAAGGAAAATGAAGAAGGCCTTATTAGTGAAATATCGGTATCAGAATCATACCGGTTTTAAGTCCCTGCATACAGGTCGAGTCACAAGAAATAGAACATCCAAGCAATCGTTGATGACATTACATATAAAAGAAAAACTCTTTAAGACAAATATTGTACCTGCGAAAGTTTAAATATTTTGAAGATTATTTAAAAATCACTGATGTTTTAGAACTGAAATAGATTTTCTTTTTCCTCTAAATAATATGTGATTGATATATACTGGTATTTCCTTTGATCGAAGGTAGACGTTTTAATTCAAAGTAATCTCAAGATTATAGTACACAAGATTAAAATACACCGACAATTTTAAATAATTGCGAAAACAACATTATACAAAGAATTCGTTTACTTCACCATATTTTCCTCGTAAAACAGTATAATTTTTGTTTTGAATATTGAAAGCCAACAGAGATATTTAAGCTGTCTTTCTCATAACTTTCCCAATGTACCATATGTTTTTATAAGTTTCAGCTTTACAGTAATGAAGTGGATTTGATTTATAATACATGACAATTTATCATACAATGTCAGTTTTAATTATTCAATGTTACTTATACTCATCTATTTTGGTTATTTATTTATATTCTTTTCTTAAGATTTTAGAATTTAGATTTTTTAAACATTTCTTAAATATTAGTTGCTAATATTTAAAAATATGAGCCACTTATTAAATCCTCTATCCTATTTATCCTTTTTGAAAATTTAAAAAATAGTACATACATATATAAGTAATATTATCGATTCTAAATATGATATCAGGTACCTCGTATTCGCAACCTTCAGACAACAGATCCTCAAGAAAAGGAAAACTTTGAAAAGGTAACATTATTTTCTTTTAATAAAATAGTGGTTTTATTTCAGTGTAAAAAGCTTCATTGCAATAAACCTTTAGACAGGCATTTTATCTTGAAATTATTGGTTTTAATGTTTTTCATTCATTTATTTAATGACCACTACCTTATCGTAGTATTTCATATCTTTAAAAAAATTGATAATAAAAATTAATTCAAACAATCCTGACGGTTATTAATAACTCCAGCGAATCATTATAAACCAGTCTATGTTCATATTTCAATTTTTCCTAGTAAAATTTAATCTTTAAAGTAAATTAAAGCATCCTACACCGCTCATTTTTTAAGTAAATAAATTAAGTACTAAAAAAATAATTACTACTTTTATAAGTACTTCTGGGTCAACACATGTAATCATTATTAAATAAAATATAAGAATAAATGTGAGGAGCATTTATTTTATATGATTGTCTTTCATTAGTATATAAATAATGACCATGATCTAAGTATTTATGAACAATGCAATTTGTATTAAATTGGCGGGTATTGTATATGGGATGGATTATTTTGAATTGGAACATCTACTCAATTATGCTATAATGGGAATATAATGGAAATTGTCACAGGTTTTGCAGAATGCGGTTGTCAAAGTGGTTATTCCGACAGAAAGGTATATTTTGATTTCAATAATTTGAAATTTATACTTCAAAATATAGATAATCATCTGTAAAGATAATAAATACTTACCCAATTTATGACCAATTTTTAACGAAATTCTGTACTGTAGGAATCTAGTTATGTTAATACATAGAATGGTAGAATTTGTAATTCGTGAAGGTCCGATGTTTGAAGCGATGATTATGAATCGAGAACTAAATAATCCGATGTTTAGGTGAGTAAAATTTCAATCTGCATAATGAGATATATAGAATAACGCTTACAAAATTTCAAACTCTATCATATCACTTATATTTTCAGATTTTTATTCGAAAATTATTCTCCCGCACATACTTATTATCGGTGGAAATTGTATTCCATACTACAAGGAGATGGACAGAAAGAATGGCGAACAGAAGATTTTAGAATGTTTAAAGGAGGAAGTGTATGGAGACCACCACCAATCAATCCATGGACACAAGGAATGCCTGATGAATTAATTGAGATGGAAGAAAGACAAGAACCTAGAAGAGGTAGTTTGTCAAACAGGTAATGATAAATATAATATAAAAAAAACATTGATTATATAATTGTTTATTACATTGCTCGAAATTTCTATAAAGTCGCCATGTTTTTTTGATAAATTCATATTATTAATTTATACCAATGAAAAATTTGGGTTTAGTACCATATTACAATTAATTAAATACATCATTTTAAAAAATAAATATACCGATTATATTAAGAAAAATATAATTGAATAGAAACGAAATGCAAAATTTAATAAATGAACTCAAAATTAAGGATTATATTTTCATTATTAGTTGATTAATAATTAGTGTAACCTTTATTTTGTTGATTAATTGAAAATATAATTTGACATTGATGAAATTAACTTTTGTACATCTCTTAATTGAGTAACCGAGTTGTATTGTTTATCATTGTTATAGATTTTTTATAGAATGCTACTCCAAAGATTTATATTAGGTCATGTTAAAATGTCAATATACCTTTTTAGGAAATCTAACTATTCCGTATATTTTCTCGTATTCATTTTATTCACTTCACAGATTGTGCCAGTAATATTTGCAGTTATCTGGTAAATCTAAATTAAACATTTTTTTATCCGAAAAGATAATAGATTCCCATCTCTTTGTTCAAAATATGTATACAATTTTGCAATGTGCAAAATGTGCATGATATTGAAGGTGGCTTTATAGAAATCTCGGATAGTGTATGTTATCATTTTCATTCAATTATATTAATATTTGATTGATACAACATTTCATATTTATAGTCAGCGTGATCGATTAGAAGATTTGTTGCGAAACATATCACCCGAAAGAATAAAAGTTGCAGAAGCAATGGTATTTTGTATAGAACATGCAGAAGCAGCAGAAGAGATTTGCGATTGTATTTCAGAATCACTATCGATATTACAAACTCCTGTAAATAAGAAAATTGCGAGATTGTATCTTATATCAGACATATTACATAACTGTGGCGTTAAAGTAAATAATGCTACTATTTATCGAAAAGCGTAAGTTATATTAATTAAAGATATAGGACAGTCTTATAGTATGATTTGACTAATTACATAGGTATTGTATTACCATTACTATATGAATGTAGTTCAGAAATTTAATATTATGAAACTTGCTTATAATATAGGTTTGAAACCCGATTATTGGATATATTTAGTGAAGTTCATCAAGCCTATAAACAATTTGATAGTAGATTAAAAGCAGAAGGATTTAAAGTTCGTGTAATGAGAATGTTTAGAGCATGGGAAGATTGGGCAGTTTATTCACGAGATTTTCTTGTTAAATTACAGAACACTTTTCTAGGTCTTGTTTTGGTAAATTAAATCTTTTTATACGATGATGTTTCTTATTAAAGACGATAAAAAAGAGAACAAGAATAACTGTATGTTTTTAGATGGATGAACCTGAGCCAGAAAATGATGAAGATATTGACGGAGCACCTTTATCCGATGTGGATGGAGATGGTGCAGAAGATCTGGATGGTGTACCATTAGATGGTGCTGCTCTCCTTAAGGGTGCTATGAAACATGGTCTAACTCCACAGACGACTTCTAATTATGATGATATTGATGGCGTTCCTAGTAAGAATATTTTCCAAATATTTATAATTATCAATTTGTAATTTATACATACATAATTTGCTTGCTTTTAATGAAAGAAAGGCATACGTTAGATCAAACTTGCTTTGTATTGAGTATAGGTTTCTAACTTTTATATAGGTGAAGGCATAAAGGTGTTATAAAGGACAACCCTGTTTTTTTTTAATGGAATGATATGGTTTCTATTTACATACTGGTAGAGTGTTCTAAGACGAATACAATGACTTGTTATGAAGGTCATTCAAAGTCACTTTAAAGCAGCTGCAATAGTAAATAAATTGTTTAGGGGCACCGTTCAGACAACTTCAATGACTTAAACATGGATGCAGTGACATACCAATAACCAAACTAAACACAAAAGTGTTTGAAGAGTGCTCTGGGCCAATTTATTTTCTATTGCTGTTGCTCTTAATAATATGTTATTGTATTCGTCTTGAAATGTTTTATCAAAATGTAAATAAAAATCATATTATTTCATTTAAAAAAAAAATAGGGTTAACTTTCATATCACTTTTAATTTGATCTGATTTAAGTGCTCCATCCTGTATATTTATTATTACATTTTTATTGTGTATTAATATTTTATACATTTATTTATAGTGGATGAAGATATTGATGGTGTTCCTATGGATGAAGAAGATTCCTTAAACATTCGAAATAAAGATGATGATAAGAAACCATCTATTCCTGCTGGTTTTGTACCATCTCGATGGGAAACTGTAGACCCTGATCAGGTATAGGAATACTCTCAAAGTTACTGTTTTTCAATTAAAATTTTTTACTGTAGTATAACAAATTGCTGAACACTAGGTAGAAGCGCAAGCTATGACAACCAGTAAGTGGGAGGAGTTAGGTCAAAACGATGACTCTAATTCTCAGGATACTAGTATGGATTCCAGGTAACATACATATATAAAGAAACGATTCCAACAGTTTTCAAATCTAAGCATAACGATAAAATTAGTTAATTGTAACAATATAAATTTACAGTGGTAGAGATTATAACGAAGAAAGAAGAACAAGATTGCGTGAAATTGAAGTTAAAATAATGCAATACCAGGATGAATTAGAGAGTGGAAGAAGAACGTTAAAATCTGGTATGACAATTCAGGGACAAGTAGAACATTATAGAAAAAAACTCATAAGAAAGGTAAAACTAAGTATGATTATTTTTAAAGGTTTTCTGATGTATTTACATAATTTAATAAAATATGTTTTTCTATAGAGCGAAAGAGAAATGAAGGATGCAAAAAGTGAAGAACGGGATGATGAGAGACGAAGAGAAAAGAAACGAAGTACAACTCCAGAATCTCCCAATCATTATAGAGATCGACGACGATCTTCTAGTCCATCGTCTAAAAGTAACAGATACAGGTAAAAATATGTTATTACAAGTTACAGAATTTATTAGAAAAGATTATAATATTTGAAATTCTGTATTATCTTGAATTTATAGATTCGAAGTTCAAATAATAATATTTGATAAAATAAGTAATATAAAATTATGTAATATAATTATTTCAAAATAATATAATATTGGCCTGTTTAATTTTTGACAAAAGTATAGAATTATAGTATTATCATGATTGTATACTTAGTAATATTATAATGCACGAACGTTTTTAACTTATGATACTAACATAGATTTCTTCTTAGGTCTCGTAGTAGATCACCTCGAGGAAAACGTAGATCACGTTCACCATATAAAAAACGAGTGCCAGTGACGCCATCACCACCACGTATTCGACGGACACCCTCACCTTCCTTTTCATCTAGAACATCTCGTAGATCACCTGGCAACGAACGAAACGATAGAAAAAGAAGAGCTAGATCACCATCACTATCACCGCCACCTCCTCCACGTGCTTCGAAACACAGAGCTAATAGTCCGCCGTCTCCATCTCCACGTAAACATAGACACAAGCATAAGTATTAAGTTATATGATTTGCGTTTCTTATATTGTTATATAACAATAAATCAATCCATTAATTCTGTAATGTGTATGTAGAAATTCATACGATTACAGAATATTACCATTAATAAAAAAAAAAGAAACTTAGTTAATGCAGTAATAATTACGCATTCAATACTGTAAGATATTTTTATCCGACTCTAAGTATTCTAATACTCTTTCTTTCTCCAAATCCTTTTAAACTATTTTATTTTATATACATAAATTTGTATTTGTGATAATATGATGAATGTGTGAATAAGAAACATAATGACACAATTTTTAAATACTATGAGAATTGTGTATACTTATTCTGTATTCTTAGTATGTAATTATATTAAGAGTTATTAAAAAATATGTACAGATCTAATATTGAAAACATGGTCTTTTTATTCTTGTTTATAATTTTATTATACTATATGTTTGGAATAGAGAATTGGTCAAACTGGCGCGATGAACATTTAAGAAAAATGTATAATCTGTTCTATTTCACAGAAAATTTTTAAATGGGAGTGTTTTTTACAATGATGATATCTGCGAGATCTTAACATTTTCAAAGAGTAGATTAATAATTTTAAAGACATCTTTCATAATAAATTTTAATATGTTAGTTTTTCTGCTTTAAATAAAAACATAATTTAATTTCTGTTTAAGTTTTTTTATGTAATATACACTGTATCATACAGTTTAATATTTTTTAAATTAAGTTGTAAATTTTCGACAAAGTTTTCAATTATTTTTCTATAAATTCAAACATATACGTACCAAGCTTTTCATGTGTATTTCATTAAAGAGTTGTTATTAAATACATAAATCAATTCTATGCAAATACGTTCTTTAATAAAATACTTCAACAATATCTAATCGAAAGGGCAATTTCATAACAAAATAAATAATATAATATATTATATATAGATTCATATACATACATCTGTATGAAGAAGTCAACTGTGGAAATATTTATATACATTTTCACACATGGCATTAGGTAGAAGCAATGTTATTTCTTTCTTCAATATAATGTTGGGGGTATTTGTAAATACATTACACTTGTTCCTACCATTAATGGCAGTAAATAATATAAAATCAGAGAAATAATTTGTTATTTTGCTCCTAAAAGGAATAAAGAATATTACACTTTCACAATATATTCAATTATATTGTATGAAGAAAAATCTACGAAAAATTGTTTATAATTGCCAAAATTATTTTCAAAATTATGACTAACCTGATATATGCAATATAATCACTGACTTTCGCTGTTCGATACATTATGCACCTGAGTGCTATTTTTGTTCTTCATAACATTTTCTATCTTCGTATTATCATTAGCTTTTGTTGTAGCTGTAATTTCTGCTAATACATTTATGGATGCTGTAATGACATATATAGAACAATTATGCTCAGTTAAACATATATATGCATACGCGTGAATATATATACATAGGTATATTTACATATATATATTTATGGCAAAAAAGCAAACCGTTTTATCGTTTAGTAAAATTTTGTTTAATTGATTGATTATGCAAAAATATAACACATCCTCCATGCTCGCTAGAGTATAGCAAATTTGTATATAATTCATATTACGAATGTACAATATAAGTTATACAATCTTAAAGTCTGTTTTTAAACTTTATACACATATATTTTATAGTAAACGTACATGTAGCCTAAAACATTATTAATTACGTTTTCTTTTCGTTACGTTTTTACTTGACACTACTTTCTCTTCTTCCGAATCTTCTTCGTTTTTTGGCACAATTTTTAATTTTCCGTATTTAGCTTCAAGTTTAGCAATCAATTCTGAGTCATCAAAATTTTCAATTTCACTTTCTTCTTGGTCTTCTTCTTCTTCTGATTCTCTTTTCTGCTTTTGATTTCCTCGTCCGGTTCTTAATTTTTCTTTATATGCAAACTCATTTTCTTCGTTCCATTTCCTTTTTTTATTGTCATCTTCTTCTTCTTCTTCTTCTTCTTCTTCTTCTTCTTCCTCCTCTTCCTCTTCTTCTTCCACTTCCTCTTCTTCATCTACTTCTTCTTCTTCTTCCACCTCCAAATCATCTTCTTCTTCTTCCTCCTCTTCCTCCTCCTCATCTTCTTTTTCTTTCTCAGTCTTTTTATTTTCTTGTTTAGGCAGTTGTTGTTTAGAAACTGTTATTTCTGAAATTTTTTCCTTCTCTGCAAGTATTTTCTCTTCTCTGTTCTGCTTCTCAGATGAAGCTACTTGAGGTTCAATTTGAACTAATGCAACTTCTAAACATCAGAAAAGTATACCATTAATTAATATTATTTCAGCATTTATTTTAGTAATCCTAAACAATAAAATTGATAGTATGTAATATAAATAAACATTATTTTTACTTCTTGAGTATCGTAATTATGTCCATTATATTTGTAAAAATTTGTTATTCTTTTCCATTTCGTTAAATATTACTTCAATATTAATATTTAAATGTATTTTCTATAAATGACGTTAGAACATGCAATTACATTTGAAAATAGTATTAACTGAACATAATATGCTTTCATTTTTAAAATAGAAATATGCTCTTTCTATATCTGTATGATATCAATATTTTTATGATAATAAATTGCATTGCTGTATTTTTAAAACATAAAACGACTCAGATTGAATTCATTACTGTATGAAAATAAAGAACGTGATATTATATAAAAAGAAATACAAAACATGATACTACATAAATAAGTACTGAAAGAACATAGTTAATTAGTAATAATTACTTAACTTTTCAATTCATAAAAATAAGGTGAAAGAAATTTTTATTAATTATACTTATGATTATGACATAACACTTGACAAACGTAACTATCACAAAATTTACCATTATTCCACCGTTTCACAAGGACAAAATGTGCAGCAATAACAAGTGCCACACCAACTCCAAACTTCATCGCCACTGCAATCATTAAACATTATTCTTCATTGATGCTTGAAAATTATAGAAAAACATCACAAATATTTGAGTGTTATAAAAATGACAATACTTATGTTAATTATAGGTTTATATTTGCGAAAACATATGAGAGCATGGAGGATCGTGAAAGTATATAATTTTTCATATACAACCATTCTATACGTCAGTGTCTCTAAATACTCATGTTTAACTTACCATTAATGGATTCTTCTTCTTCTTCTTCAATTTCTTCTTCATCTTCTTTTTGTGGCTTTTTATCTATATCACTAATATATTCTTCAGGGTCTATACTTTCTACCTAGTACAAAAATAGTTAAAAACTACGTTATAACATATAAACAATTGCATAATATATACTAAGGAATAAAGTAGAAGTATTACAATTTAATATATTTTATGAAGAATAAATGTCTTTATTAAAAGGTATAGTTTATTAATTAAATAATATTTTGTAGAATGTACTCTGCAAAATCAATTTTTAACATTATTAACATTCCAAAAATATTGTTTGTTATATTAAAAATTTATTTATTCAATATATATATATTAATCTTACTAATTTTTTCTAAAATTAAAGTCATAATAATGAAATATATTTATAATAGCCTTACCTCTTCTAAGGGTTCAATATTGTCGTCATTAATATCATTAATACCAGGAATGTCTACAAATCTTTCAAACACATCCTCACTTGCAAGGGGATTTATGACTTCTTCAAATGGACTGTCTGATTCATATAACATACTTTCTGTACTTTCTTCTTCTTTACTATTATCATAAATCTCTTCTAATACGTCGGTATCATAAAAATTCTGTGGACTAATATTTTCATCTTCTTCAATATCTTTTCTAAAGTTTTCGTCTTCATATTCTGTTTGCTCATCTAATTCTGTGCTAATATATTCTGTTAGAATTAAAATTTGATAATAATATCTTCAATTTGTATATGTGTTTATATTGCTATGTTTTACATCTTAGTACCTTCTTTATCCAGAGAACCTCTACTTTGTTCTTCATCTGACTCATTTTCAGTTGCCTCTTCCTCCTGCTCTTCATATTTATTTATTTCTTCCTCACTTTCTTCTTGAATTTCTCTATCATATTCTTCATGCTCTTCCTCACTTTGTTGTTCTTCTTCCTCTTCTTCATCATCATCATCATCATCATCATCATCATCTTGATTTTCTTCTTCTTCTTGTTCTTGTTCTTCCTCTTCTTTAGAAGTTTCTGCTTCTGCAGACTCTAAAGTCTCGTCATGCTCGTCTTCTACATCATCTCCTTCAATTTCTTTACTTTCTTCGTGCTCTTCTTCATCATGCGAATCGTCATGTAAGGATAGCGAATCGTCTACCCACCCATCAAAAATGAATGCCCAACGTGACGACTCTAATGGCGTGTCGACTTATAACATGAAATATCTCATATGAATAATCTATAATCCAAATTGTCATATTCATATTGCAAGTATATTTAAAATTTACTTACTATCTGTGGTGCCTCTGTGCTCGAAAATAATTACACCAACTAAGCCAACAAGAGCAGCTAATATAATAAAGAATATAATTCGTGCACACCAATGTCCACCTGTGATACTTTCTTTATAAATATGAATAGTGACGTTGTCTGAGAAATTTTCTGTAGGGGTTCCAACAGTAGGTGCAATTGTAGCACTATCATCCTCATCTGAGTATAATATAATACATTCAACAATAATTATTCTACAAAAGACTGTGAAAATATTTTGCTCTTATTGTAAGGAAATTGTGCATAGACATACATATAAACATACAAAACTAAGTTTTATTTCATGTATTTTGTAACACATATTATATATATCTATACATATTGGTTACATTTTTTTAATATTATTGTCAGTCCTTAATTATATTAATATTTATAGATTGTATAGAATATTCGACTGTAACTTGTAGATTGTAATTAATTGTTCCATTTACATAAAGCTTTTTACAATTATTTCATAAATAAATAATATATTTTTTGTGTTACCTAAACTTGTAAATTATTTAAATTTTACAAGATGAAATTATACAAAAGTAATATAATTATTTTTTTTTAAAGTAATATTAATAACGTGTTTACAAAATTTCATTGTAAGACAATTTTGATGATTAGTCGTGGAAAAACATATATGTGTATATATGCTTGTATACACAAAAATGTCTGTATGTATGACACTTGCATCTGTTATTAATAAATGTTTTTCTCGGTAACCTTTATTGTTAAATATTCGCGAGTTTCGTTAAATTTATGTTTCTAGATTATTGAACAAAAATATAGATTTTACCACATATTGTGATATTAACAAACAAATTATACGTTTAGTTGTAAATAATAGATCATATAGTATTTAAAAAATGTACAACAAATACATGTATAAGACCAATATGTTTTTGGGATGGATATTATAGGTTGTTCTATTTTTGAAAGCTAAAAGCTAGGCTGATCAAGCTTCTAAGACCCTGTATTTTCTAATTTGAGCAACATTGCCAAATATGTCTTAAAATATCCGAAATGTCAAACATAAAATAATATTTCTGAAAAGTTTATCTCAAGAGGATAGTAAATATAAGTGTGTGCGCGACAGTTTTGTTAATGAATATCGAATTAAAATTTCGAAAATTATACTAATTTTGCAATAAAGATCATAAATTTAACATTAACACACGTGGAATAATACATTTCTTAAATAAAATAGGAAAGATATAATGTTAAACTAAACTGTTACTTTGAATAAAACTGATTTAAATTAGTAAATTAGTTGCATAATAAGGCGAGAATAATTACATTAACATCTTTATATTACAAAAAATCGACATGAAAATAATTGATATATTAAAATTACATCAAACTAATAATACAAACCACAAAATTATTGAAAATTTTTTCAGATAAGATGTCTGTAACTTTTGATAAAATTATCAATGATTAATTTTATAAAATTATTTTACGTATACATAAATTTTATATATATATATACATATCAATTATGTAATATTTAATGGGATACAAAAAATAATTGTAATAAATAAAGAAGCTGTGTCATTTACATATGGCTTTTTTAACTTAAATTATATACTAATATACATATATGTATATATAAAATACGTATATGTGTATATGTACATATAATCAAAAATATATATAAATATGTATATATATAGATACAAATCAATTTAACAGATGAAGAAGAATCAATATTTATTTTTTTTTTGTGTTTATATAAGGTGTGTAACATGTATCAGCAAAGCCAAAAATAAAAAAGTAAACATTGCTAAAAATATTGCGAATGTAAGAATCGAAGTTAAAATAATTCTCACACTATTTCAGTAGTCTGTTTTTACCCTTTTTACGTCTCTTCTCTCTCCGTTTTCTTGCTTGTACATCCCCAGACATCTTCTACGAGGAAATGTACCTGTACGTATTGCAAATAAACGAACACAAGGAATTTAAATTTTTAAAACGATCGAACACTGTGCCGCGTCTGCGATAATTTGATTTGTAATGATCTTAACAAGTGTTGACATAATGTGAAAATCCCTAGCGACTTAAATTGAACATTTCCTCCCTCCGTATTCAGTGTTTCCCAAGTTTTTGTTACTTTTGCAAAATTAGAAAGACTCACGTATAGTTATTGAGCATAGAATAACATGAAACATTAGAAATGCTTCACACTAGAAAAGATAAATGTCAGGAATAAAATTAAATTTTCTAACTACAAATTATATATTGAACATTGTCAGCTACAAGATAATGCAGTTTAGGAATTACTAGATTGAAATATAGTAAATAATAGCAGCTTCTTTATTAGACATAACGTTAAGTATGATATATTATTGGAATGTGTGTTTGAAATAAAATACAATATTACACGTCTCTCTTTATTAAAAAAAGAAAATATTTTTTCATTGATACGCTTCATAATAAACATTTTATTAACATTCCGAGTTACAAAATATAAACTTAAATTCAATGTTCTAAGAAATATTTACTTTAATAAGCATATGTACAACTTTAAAATACATAGTACGTTTAATACAAGACATAGCTCAGTTTTAATTTCACTAAATAATTTACAAAATACAATTACTTATGAAATTTTTAACTATTAAACATATTTGAAAACACAGTCATATTCAAGACATTTGCCAAAGAAAAACGAAAACTAACTAAATGAACACAATAAAGAAGAGTACAAAAGTATGGTTAAAATAATTAATTATTAGTATGATTTCAACATATACGTATAATACCATTTGTAATCTGAAATAGTGTACATAACTATAGTAAATTATGCAAGAAAAAATTACCGTATTATGTACAATAAAATGTATTGAATAGAATTTTCAAAATGCTATTATATGATTCAAATATTGCAATCTATATCATTTTAATACAATGAAGAGAAATTTTCACTTTACAAAATCTATTTACTATATAGCTCTGGAAACATTCATTTATAAATTTTCATTATTAATTGTTATCACTAGTATGTATACATTTAAATGAATCGTATTATAACCAGATTTTACTATAGAAAGAGCTGCAAAATACAAGTCTTTATTTTTATATGTGCAAAAATTGTTTTCATTTTTAACCATTTATACAAGTAATTCTTGTGCCCTTATGCCATGTCATGATACTACTATAAATTTTGTATAAATGTTAATTTATAATATTCTGATATCTTTACTACTTGAATGCATTACAATCAGAGAAATCAGAATATTAATTCTGTTTTTAAATTATCAAGCACTTCTGATACTTTATACTTTATTACGATAAAGTTAATATCTATTCCTATTGAATAAAGTTTGCAATCACTACAAGAAACCATTGTGTCAATGTGTGTCAAACTCTAATGTTATACTTCGGTTTAAAGTTATATACAATTGTTTGATATTTAAATAATTTAGTAATTTTACAAATTTGACAAATAATCTATAACTTCCTTAATCTTTATATTCAACTTGCATCTAAGAAATTAATGAAAAATTTGATTATAATCCAATTGTTAATGAAGTATATAATTGCATATACTGTACATATAAGACATATAAATTATGTATTATTTATAATATATTATAAACTACATACATTTATGCACTAATTTTGGAGGGATATTTTAGTATGGCTTGCTATAAATAGAAGTACAACATTACTTTTCAAATACCTAATTATTAGTTATTTAATATAACATTTGAAAATTACGGAAATATTACTCTTTTATTAAAAATAAATATTATAAAATTTATTTAAAAGATTAACATTACTTATTACTATTTCTTAAATTCTGGAAGCATAAATACTTTTACTACTTGTAGATTAGTTTCATGGTCTAAGAATGTTAAGAAATAATTTATATAAATTTAAATGTATATTTTATTTTCTTGGATTCTTTTCAAAAATTTCCTCTGCTTTACTCGAGGTAAACAGATCATTAATGCAAAAATAATATTAAAGGCTGATTTTACAAAAATATTTTATTAAATAATGAGCAAATACTATTGAGTTTATGTCCTTTAAGAGAAAGGTGTCATTGTTCATATCTACAATACCTATTGAGTATACTGATAAATGTAGTTTATGAAAGACGAAGTTTTTTACTAAATGCCAATTACATATTTTGTGTACCTATAGAAGTAAATTATATGAAATTATCACAATGTACGTTAATGAATATTGGCTGCAATAAATGAACTATTAATCCTTTACACTTAATAAACAGAATAAAGTTAAAATAATATAATTATGTTGAAGTAGCAGTCTTATTTATGTTAATAAGATCAAGATTTTATGATATAATTTTCGTTTTACTGTAGATTCTTATTTTGCCAACAATGTTAAATGTTAAAAATGATTTTATAGATAACATAATAGAAATTTGCACATACAAACTTTTTTGTACAAATTTGTCACATGTAAAATTAGAAGACATCAATATAAACTCATTTTAGGCAATTTTAGATACTTGTTCGATTCTGAGTAAAAATATTTTCACAAAGATAAATGCAGTAAAAGATCATACTTTCATCTCAAATCACGTAATGCTTGAATAAATATGAGAGAAGCAAGACACAGTGAGACGCAGAAACATTTCATGTTCCATAAAATTTAACGTATTTTACTAAATCACTGGAAAATTGAAAAAATTGCTATATTTAAATACGTTTGACATATCAATATCGTATGCAGATATAAAAACAAATTTGAAAATCATGGTTATAACAGTTTTTACAATATTATTGTATATACATAAAAATTCAAATTTTATTTTCGAGAATGATATAGCACATTTGTTGTGTTTAATTTGAGAATGTAAAAATTATCACGACCAATGTTAAATTTTTCTAATATTCAAGTACTATCATTAGTATACAATAGTTTTTTTTACTGTTATTTACAAGGACCTAGCAGTAAGAGACCTATAAATAGTACTATTTACTAATAGCATATCATCAAGTACAAAATGCTATAATTTTATGCAATTATAAAGCAATCATTCAATTAATGTGTAATACATTACGAAATTTATGCGACGCTATGCACATTGTGCATAAATTAATTTCCTTATTATTGAGATTACAGATTCAGATTATTAATAATTTAGTTTACTACTACATTTTATGCACATGTATCTCGGACATTTCAAAATAAGATATAAATAAATAAATAAAAGATATCTTCATTGACAAAATATTATATTATATGTAGCATAATAATGCGAATCAAGAAGTACGTTTATCTACCTCCTAAAATATTGCTCGCAACATATTTTTTAACAACTTGGCTTAGTAACATAGAATTTACGCAATCCAAAACTAAGTTTCATAAAGACATGTGCATATAAATAGAAAATATATGACTCCTTATAAAAGGAGAGTCAACAGTATACTAAACAAAAACAATTAAACAGTACGTCTAATCTTATTACAATAAAAAAGATTTGTAGGTATTTCAAATGTAAAAGACTGTTCGCACATAAATGACCGTTTCAAAGGATAAAATATGGTAATGAATTTATACCTTCTATATATCGGTTTGTTAATTCTTAAACATTGACATTAAACCACCATTGTAATTTCATAATAAAAATTAATTGAAACGTTAATGCATTATTCCTGATTATTGTATGTACAATCTTAAGAATAATTTCCTTACTCGATTAATATTAATCACAAGCAGTGTTAATAAAATAATAACAATTATTATTATTATCCAATATTTTGCAACATGCAATATAACAATTATGTAATATTTAACTAATTATTATGCAACATTACATTATTGCTTGTGATAATATGTTATATACAGTCTTGGAATGTATAACGGAACTGAAGCAACAGAAATATAGTTTCATTTAAAAAAAACTAATGTTTTGTGTTTTAGTTATTATTCATTGCCATATTTTTCCCATTAAATCTAGCACCTTTTATATAAAACAGTTATTTACATTTTCCATATTCTGAGACATGATGCACATATACCTTATTCATCAGATATATTACTTTAAAAAATATGCTTTTATATAATTTAAATGAATTTAAATCTACATTCTTGTTAAAATACAAATAATGTAAACGTATGAAAAAAAATTTCTTAGGAGAATTCATAGGAACGTATTATTCTTATTTTCAAATTTTAAATGAGTTATTAATTGGCATGTTCGTTTAAAAAAATTATAAGATATGTCGTTTCACGTTGTCATTCAATTCTGTCACTGTATATTCAATCAATACCTCACTATAAAGACGTGATAATTGTTGGTCTTTTTGTATATTAATCAGATACATTAAGTTCATCATGTGGTCAATACCGTGGAATTATCCAATCTTCTACTGTTTTCTAAACTTGCAGTTTTTTCAAACTTATCTATTCTTAACGTATTATGTAAACTATGATCGTATTTCTTGAGATTATTTTGGATACTTTTTATGGTGTCAGTATTATTTTCGTACCGTCGTAATAAATTGTTTTCGTTTTCATACCTACGATGCATCGAATCAGAATCTAAACATTTACTAAATGTCTCATCGTATTGTCGATCATCTATTCGCCTCGAAAATCCACTTTCATAACAATGTTCTGTCTCTATGTAATGTTGATTTAAATTATCCATTTCGTAAGCATACTTTGTTAACTGACTCTCGAACCCAGCTCTGGCAGCTAAATGGAGGTAATTGTCATCTCCAATTGGAGCTTGTCTAAAATTATAATAATAATTTTATTTAGATTTTTCTCTAGCTCACTAACTTGCCTATACAATTTAATTGCTTTTTTATAGAAGTTATATAAATTTATTGATTCATTTATTTACAAAAATTTTTGAACGACTATTTCAAATAGTATTTGAAATATTTTTCTCCTAAATTTTACCGAACTCTATGGCAATCTAAACGTATCAATGAGTAAATACTGGTGGTGAATTACTTGACAATGAGGTTAGGGTAATTCCTATAAAATATGTTTGTATACATTAATTTATTTTATACTTACTTGCTTCCATATTTGGTATCGCGAGCTAATCTTCTAAAATAGGCTCTATGTTCGTGTTGTAAAGCATACGCTGCTTCTCTTAATGCAGTTAAAGTTTTAAAACAAGAGGGTACATCTTCTATAGGAGATCCACCTCCTGGTATAACACACATATCACTAGCGCCATAAACAGCTTGACATTCACATGCACTCATTAACGTTTCAAGCCTTGGCATATTTGTAAATATGAGTGAATGTATTCGCTGTAAATCTCGATCTGGATCTAGAACCATTCGTAATCCAGCTTCTGTACCTGGTGATACCTCACTACATCCTGGAGCAATTTCAGCCACTGCTTTACAACTGTAACAAACATTGATTAATGACTCGAACATCTTTCATATACATTAAAATATTAAAATAAATTATTGATTTGAAAAAATTTACGAATACTCAATTAGTGCACACAAGGTAGCATTTTAAAAGACGAGTCACTTCTGTTGAAAATATTTTTAAAAACAATTGTTATTTGATAGTTTTTAGCCATATTGACTACCAAGCTATATATATTTGTTCAAACAGCAAATTTAGTGTATTATACATAAGTGATGAAATAAACATACCAAAGCCAATGACCGTTGATGTATGCACTGGGATGGTATTTTTCTAAACGATTATAGTTTGTACGACAAATTTTTGTTAAAATGTCAATCCATTCTTTTTCTTCAACACAGTTCCCAGCTTGAACGTACAATGCTCTTTGCGACTGAATAATTTGAAACATATTTTTCATTTTAAAAGAATTTTCTTGAAGTCTTTCAACAGCTAAGATATCTTCAAGTGGTATTTTACATAACGGTTCTTTACCTAAAAAATAGTAGACTATGTATAATATCGATTAATACCTTATAACTAATAACACATTGTATTCATAATACGTTTATATTTACCTTTCGTTTTAGAATAAGTTAAATCTTGAGTAGTAAGTCTAAAATATCTTTGTTTAAAATTTTTACGTCCAAATCGCTTTCTACCTTGTGCTCTTTTAATCATAATTCTGTAATTAAATAATATAAACGTTAAACTCACATTTCCATACTCATCATGTACTTTAATGTAGCAATCATTAAATGTCACTACAAACCTCTTATCACAATCAGCAGTATGCATGAAGAGAAAATATATTCTATTAGGAATATTTTCTATTAATAATACTTATATGTATACATGTGTCAGTAATGTTAAAAGGTATATTATCAAAAATTCATTTCACTGAAAGTAATAATCTAACACACAGGATGCACAATTTAGTAACATAAATTATATTATGCAAAATACTTAAAAATATTGTTAATTTTATAGAACTACAGTAAGCATAGAAATTAATGTAAAGGAGCATGGAAGCTTTGAATTAAAAAATTTCAATATAATTAAATGTACATACCCCTCTTTTAGTACAACTGGTTGTTCTTGCTGGGTACTGGGTCGTTGCTTCGTATTTCCGCTGTTGCTACTAGTCGATATCAGTTCCAGAAATTGTTTAACTGCTTGTATATGCTTCTCCGTATAAAATTCTCTACAAAATTAATCTATGAATAATACATGAAATCTGTTTATTCATAAACTAAATCCTGAAATAATTTTATTTCTGTATACCTATACACACATTCCATGTATTCTTCTTTACAAACACTACCTGCTCCACCCCGACAACTTACTAAATTTCCTAAACTTTGAATAGTTTTCGAAATCAATGTCAAAGTTCTATTGGTTTGAGAATCCTAAAATGAAAATAATAATACTATTATTACTACAAAATGTGTTGTTATTTTGTTGCTAATGAAAATGCTCTTACAATTTGCTCGGTTGTAATATCGAATAATCTTGGACCCAATATCGCAGGAGCAAAAAATCGTAGAAAAATAAAACCGCTAATCACTGAATATCTTACTTCCTTATTTTTTGGGAAATGTGTTGTTGCAAGCTCTCTTAAGCACCAAAACATTTCGCACATCAAAGGCGGACATCGTACACCCGATGTTGTAATAGCGGTAAAAACTCTTTCAACATATTCCTGTTGATTGGTACAATAATGTATACATGCACAAGTTAACTTAAATTTAAAATTACCAAAAAATATTAATTTTACTCTATGTACCTTTAAGTTTGATAAATTCGTTTGAATTGTATTTGCATCCTTTACTCTTGTTGGGTCTATTTCACATGATCTTTTCTCTAAAAAGACTTGTTCCATAGCTGGTCTTAGCGTACTATGTAGATAATGAAGGCCAGCTAATCTCATACCCTCATCCATCATTTTACTTACTAATGTGTTACCACGGAATATAGTTGTTGGATCACTATTAAAAAAATGCATTATGTAGTACGAAATAGTATGATTTATATTGTATTGTATTATTAGGAAGGGTTTATAAAAATTTAAGTATTAATTCATTTCTCTTTTTTAAATAAATGAACATATATTTTGTATACTTACGTTAATTTCGAAATTTCATGACTAGCTAAAGCTTGCATTACGGAAACCAATTGTCCATGATGCACTAATACTCTAACCAATGGTTGTGCAGCTTCCATTTTACTTGCTACAATTTCTCCCAAAATGTAAACAGCGGATGATGTTATTGGTTGAACATTAACACTTTGTAATAATAAATTTCTAAGTCTGTCATACATTGCTGATGGAAAAACATGATCAGCTGTATAATGTATTTTTAATCTTAGAGATCCTAAACCTGGTAGTGCACCAGTTGGCGTAGAAGTGCTTGGGACTTTGCTTGGGCGATGTTTTGCTGCTCTAGGTTGTAAAAAGTACCTACAGACAATAATAACTTTGTTAATTAATCTTTCTGTAGAAATAACTGTTTCATAATGTCTCACAACTCTACAGAGAAGTAAACTATCACATTTCTTATATTTAGCATCAATAAATAATCAAATTTGTTTTATTAATAAGAAATGTAATAAATACCACGCAGTTGTTGTACTAGTTGGTTGCTTTTGTAGGCCTCTCAATGTAACTCTAACTTCACCAAGAAAAGCTGGTTGTTCTCCCATACCAGGAGATGCATGCCATAAACCTACAACTACTTCACCTACTTCTCCACTTTCAATAGGGTAATGAGAAACATCCTTCTCTTTGGATTCTGGTATTTCTGGCTATGGATAAAATTTAGAAAATTATTGTACAATTGCAACTTAAAAATAAACCTGGAGTTTGTTAAGTATTAATATTTTTAGCAAAATATACATTCTGTGATGACTCAGATCCTTTTGAGATGTTAGACGAATTAGTTTACTAGCTAATATGTAAAAAAAACATTTATTTGAAATTGCTATTGTTTGGAATTTCAGAGACAAAAGCAAAAAGCACAATTTTTAACATTTTTATCTGTATCAATCATGGAAATTTAAAATATGTCTTTTACAGATGTAAGTAAATTATAAAGTGTCATAGAAATTGGTTGATTGATTGAAAGTTGAAAGAATTTTTTAATTTTGGGCTTATGATTGATTTAAATTACAGTTTCCCACAATTTTTGCTATTACTATCTATTTATAGCTAGCAGCTACCTTAATCTATTTGAATGAAACTTTATGCAAGCATATGACTTACTTAGATCTACAAAAGGCATGTTCAAAATTTTTATTATAGACACAAATAAAAAAGTTAAAAATTGTGACCTCTATTTTTTTTTAAAGTTCGAAAAATGGGAATTTCTATTGAATTAATCTTAATATTAAAAAAAAAACTCAAGTTATTTGGTAATACTTTTAAAAAGTTATTAGTTTTTAAACAGTGTTCATTTAACTTTGTTCCTCAACTGTATATACATAAATTTGATATAAACGAATGAATTTATATTTAGTAAGCTTCTGTAAATTACAATTTCTATGTAAAACCTAATTTATATATGCAATTAATGTAAAGAAATCGTTAGAATTTACCTCAAAGACAAATGTTTCATTAAAATATGGGGTCACTGTCTTCTTCTTAGTTTTTGTGCGTTTTATTATTTGTTTACCATTACTATAGATGACCATAACAGTTGCATATGGATCACAGCCTCCATTTTTAACAGTTAATTCACTACATTCTATCACTCTACAAAAATAACAAGTATGAAAATATTGGTCTTCAGATGATTATATGCTAGACATTTGTAATTAAATAAAAATAACCAAAAAATATTAGAATTTTATAATAGAGTAGAAGGAAATTGTTACTAATTTAAATTATATTTCACTATAATTTTAAATTTGAATTGTCTTTTTGGTTGTAAGAATGCAACAAAAAACATCAGAAATCTATATACAGGATTTGCACTCCAAATTAATCCTTTTGTAGTTCATATTCACTTTTTTGCCCTCCAAACTAACCATTTTAAAAATCAAATTCATCTGTTTGTATATAAAATTCATCTTGTAGATGAATCAAAAACGAAATAATACAGACAAAACACACTTTATTATTTCTATCATCGTATTTTCCAATGATGAACCCTATTGAAAAAGTTTTCTTAAAAGTTATATTCTGTGCAAAGAATATTTTGGCTGATTCTTTAAACTGTGGACACTTAGCGAATGTTATTAATATTGCCATAATTATTATATTATATTACGAATAAGACTTCCAAATGAGTTAATTTAGAAAGTAAAAGGATGAATACTATCTGTAGAAGCATTAATTTAAAGTGAAAAATTTGTATCTATAAAGTATAATATTATAAAAATATAATTGAGTTTTAACAGTTTGTGTATTATACCTCACAGTAAGTTTAGATTGAGCATGTCCAATTTGCGGTTGGAGAGCGAGTTCCAGATGTGCTTTGCCTTGAACCTCAGAGTCAGCATCAACTGGCCTCAAAGGAAACCAATGTTCCTTATTGTGATATGTTGCTAAATCTTCTCTTTTTATTGCAACTTTACCCAGAATTTTATCTTGTTTTAAATGTCTATCTCGGTCATATACATAAATGCCAAGATAGCGAAATTTCCTAGGTACTTCGAATTGGAATTCTTCTCCAAAAAAGGGGCTACACAAAATATTCTTTTATAAATATTTTGCATCGAGAAATTTAACAAAGCATTACACTGTACTAAAAATATATATATATAAATCAATCTTACTTGAGAGTTCTTTCCATTGTTGTTGTTCTAAATATTTCTTCTTGATCAAGGGATAATGCACAATACACATCTCTTGCACCTGGAGATCCATGACTTCTACTTTGTAGATTTTTCACTTCACCTGAATACAAATGTCTATTATTTGTATCTTTGTAAATAAAAGGATACGCTTTTCATGTACTTCAATATAATTTCCAGATTGAAATTATTCAATTATGAAAATAATATATCTTCATAATTTCATAGTCAACAAAATTCATATTTTAATGTAAATACATGACTAAAATATTTTTGTATGTAAAAAGTCAAAGTAATGCAAGCCATCAAAGGTTGCATTAATAAATAACGATATTGTTTATAAAATGAAATACAATACACCAAATACTTAATCACAAGCAATGCTGTTGTTACCGTAATAATTCATTTCACGAACAGTAAATTTCATAGAAATAATTCTCTATATAACATATAATAATTTTTTTTTAAATAATACACTGTATCCGATGCTTTTTCCATTTCTAACATAATAAAACTATATTACAAGTGCAGAATAATATGATACATTAGATGAAAATATTAGGTAAATGGGAAAGTCATGATTTTCGTTTGTTGCAAACGCACTGAACACTTTTTACATTTAATTATTAACAACATAATATTATCGCATTAACCAGGACAGTTAACATCATTGAATGGTAACTATGAAAAACCATATATTCCGTGTAAGGACAATAATGCGTGGGAGTCAAAAATATACGCGTACGCGTATATGATCATTAAAATTTCAAAAAAACATCACTATATTGTAACTGTACAACGGATTTGTCGGTAGCACGGAAGAAAACGTAAAATGAATCGTAGATTGATACAAGAAAAGGGCCAACGATGCTTTTCGTTTAGGTAGTAAAGTTGAATAATCGTAGGAGACAAATTAGGTGACATCCCGAACGAACAGTAGCACGCGAACATGAATATATCAGGGTTTTTGAAACAACAAAATTCTTGTGGTTCATGCACAGCGTACACCTCGATCAACTTTCACATTGTTGTTAAACGATATTTCTGACGAGTTTGCGTACCGATTTTAATCCTTAATCTTTCTTCAACGCGAACTAGGCGCGTCTCCTCGGCCATGTTAACTCCATGACACTACTGAGTAACTACATGAACAGAATGCAGGCGGTTCGTTCATTCTGTGAATGGATTCTAGTCAGGGCCGTACTTTTCTTACTCGAGCACCTGTTCTGTATTTATTTATGAATCAAAAGCTTTGAAAAAATTTTCAATTGTGTAATAACATATTATTTTTAATCATCACGTGTAAATTTGAAGTCACGATCAAATAATATGGGACATATTATTACATGGGACATATATATACATATAATATATGTATATATAAAAAAAACTGCTGTTTATTAGAATTTAAATATTAAATAAGAATTTAATTATTTAAGTGTATACCAAGGAAAATTTTTAATATTTGTAACGTACAATTATTCTAATAACAATATACGTCTATAATGTCGATTTTTAATGATATATAGTTAATTCGTTAAATATGTATTACGGTTAAAATGTTATAAACGAATATACGATTAAAACATTTTATTATCACCAGCAGACAGTATAAGAAATTAACTAAATTACACCAATCCAATTACATTATTATACAACTTTACTATCAACGAATTACTTTATTAAATTTTTAACGATAATATTACTTAATAGAAAAGGGAATAAAAAATATTCACCATTCTAACTTCTACACCACAGACAACGAGCAATATATATATTCAGCAATATCAAGATCACGCTATAATCGTTTTCTGTCAAAAGCACGAAAAAAAACGTAAAGATACCAAAAAAATTCATGGTGCAGGTGCCTAATGAGTCAACGGGAGGGTCTTCGCAGAAGCTGAAGTCATCGTAGGATTAATTCATGAATCGATGAATGGGAAAAAAAGAGAATGTTCAGCTACCTCGTGGAAGATCTTTATTACGTTAAAAGTAAAATAAAATACGTTTTTTTTTTAAAGAATTACATTTCACACGTTCCCGTGTGTACAAACGTATCGAACCTGCACGGTCTTTTGATCAGCCGTTTTAGGGATGTCATAAGAGTAGACTACGAACGGACGGGGCTGTGTGTCCAGAAGGAAAGATTACTTCATTGAATTGTACTAATGCTAGTGGCATTGCGATATTCAAGTACGGGATTGTCATGTGCCCAGTATTCGGTATGTAAAGGCATTCTCCCGATGAGGTCGATATTTACACATACAGGATAAAACCATCATTCGCGCGCGTTCCCTCTTCTTCTCGTCGCGCCACTCTTTTGGCCGGTGCCTATATTCCGTTCTTATCTCAATGTGTTAAGTTTGCTGCTTGTGGTGGAATGGGAGCAAACCTCTGCGTTGGAACATGTTAGTTAACGACACTCGTGTAAGTGGTGAGCCACTTCCTCATGGCGCAATGGCCCGCTTCCTCTCCTCTGCGCTTCTCTTTGCTCCTCACTCTTTGTAGAGCTCTACAGACCACATCGCCTTCCCCTTCTCCTCCTCCTCCTCCTTCTCCTCCTTCTCCTCCTCCTTTTCCCCACTTTTCTTCCTCTACGCTCGTTCCTCTTTGCTGTCCCTTTCTTTTCCCTTCTTCCTTTTGACTTTTCACGCTACTACTGTTGTAACATATTAATAAACCAAAACAGAAAGAAGAAAAGATGATAAACAAACTAATTTTAATACTTTCAAATAAGCGAACGCTAATCGATATTAATCAATATAATACTCTTGCCTCCTTATCGCGGAACTATTGCTTCCGATTCGTTTGTTTCTTCAAGTCTTTTAATAGTAATTAATTAATAAAAATTAATAATAACGTGATTGCATCTATTAAAACTTCATACGATTCTTATCGTCACGTGTACGTCATTGAAGAAGTACATCCAAAAATTTTTGATGAAAACATTTTTATAATTTTAATAATTGCAAAAGAAAAAACTAGGGGCCAGTCAAAATGACGGTTTGGTAGTTCTAATGTTAAATTAACACTGCAGAATTTCTGAACTTTGTCGACATGGAAGTTTGATCATCATTAAACCGCGAAACTTTATGCACGTGAATTTTGTAAAGTTAGAAATATTTCTTTCCAGCTATCATTTTATGAAAGTTATTTTTTAAGTCGTACAAGATGTCTGCGTCAATTTTAAAAGACAAGAATTACACATTGTTTCGTATTTTCAAATGTGTTTTTTTATATTTTGTATTCAACTTATCTATTGTTGTTGGAAGTAAATTAAATTCGCAATGTTCATCTGAATGCTCGTTCTTATTTGATATTAATTTTAGAAAAATTATTTGTCAACCAACGGTTGGAAATTAACGCTTACTAATGCTAACTCGTTGCAGGTTACCGTGAAATTGTGTTTTCGATTCACACGTTTGTTGGTGTCGTTAAAATTGGCATTGAAAATTTATGATCATCGCCGACACTGAAGTTTCGTTGCCATAAATTAGTAATGCGAGTAGCGTTCACTACGAACGGAAGTCTGTGGGAATGTTTACCTAAACATTAATTTCGTATAAACTACGTTAGAGAAATTATTCCAACTAGCGAAGAAAACGAATTTTCATTGGTCATCGTTATATATAATTATAGAACGATATAATTAACCACTTTTATTTCGCAATGTTTAACGAGGTCTATGATAACAAAAAACAATTGCACGATACTTCCTAAACGGGTGTTTATTCTCAACGGTTGTGCGTACGCGCGGTTGTGAAGAAAAAAAAAAGAAAAGAAAGCTGATAATTCATGATAATACAATACACAATGAATTCTTCTTTGTTCACATTGTACAAGTAATTTATACCCAAAATGGTTTTCTAGCGGTGGTCTCACTAAAGCATTACCACATAATAAGTTAGGGCTTCGTGAAACTTTCACGTTGTTTCTCACTCAAATGCACGTGCGTATATAGTTATTATACCTTTCTTAGATAAAGAAGACACACTAGTGGCAAGAATAACAGCAATAATAACAAATCATACAAGAAAGTGAATCCACCATTTCTTAATTATGCGTATACTATTCTTTAGTTATGGCTCACCTTTATACATTTTTCGTCTCGTAGTGACAAAATACTGTACACATAAAAATCTAACAAAAGCTTTCGATTCACGTTCCCTTATAGTTGTCGTAAATAATTTACGACCTTCCTCGCGTATGTGTAAAACATGCGGCGATTAAGTGTTCGGATAGGTTCAATGATCTGCACTTAATGATCCATATTATACCACGGTAAGATAAAAAATTTAGCGATCTGTTGCAAGCAGTAATGTAACGTTCAAGATCAAAGCAAATATTTTGCTGTTTATTATTACATATTTGCGTTACATCTATAAAAAGACGTGTACATTTAAATTAACATAAATACTTTTATAATCTGCAAAAATACCTACCATGACTGCAAGACGAGCGAAACGAGTGAAAATGTGTAATTTTCACTTGTACATCCCACTTTCTCCGTATGGGATAGCATAAACGCGTTAAACCGATCTATGAGTCCTTTGGAGCTTTGTCATGTGTACGGTACATTATATACTCTCGCGTACACCGTTTACAAATAGTGAGACTATATTAATATGCAAATATCTGATTTTTTTTTTGCAACAACCGTCTTTCAGTTTTCCCCACGAAAAAGGTGTTCTACCAGTGCGAGATGTGCCGAGTGAATTGGCTATGATGTGAACCTATTACGGCCAATCCAATGACTTGAAAATTTCTCATTAAGTATTCGTGTTACAGCACATAAAGAATGAGTTGGGCAGTCATTATGTTTGCACTACTTCGCGGTATGTGTGTTCTTGCACGATCCTAAATTTTTGAGTTCAAGGTCATCCCGAAGTCACAGTAGTGTACCAGTATAATTCTGTCTGTAACGATGAAGATTACATGGACATTATATGGAGTTAAATAAATTGATTAAGCATCGGATGATGCTTCTTGCATTTGCAATGTATATCTAATAAAACAAAAATGTTGATAATGTAAGAATAGCTTATGTATTATATTTATATATTATATATTATATATTATATTTTTATCGATTATGCTTAACTATTGTATATATGTTTTTATCGATTTACGTACTACTCTGTTTCGTTCATGTTACCACATTTTGATTTTGTTAAATAAACGTCAGGGACAGTTCCCCGCGAGCAAGCGACCAAAATGTACGTATCAAAAGTACGTACAAAAAGTATTTTATGCGTTCATTTGATATTTGGCGTGGTCTTGTAAAATCTGATAAAATGATATAATGCTAACGAACAATCGTTCTTTTCGTTTGACTGACAAAGAATAAATTACTTCTCTCAGTCATCAAGTACAGGCACGATCCGTACCGGAATACGGAAGTTCATTTGTTCAATTGCTGGCAATACTTCTCAGAGCGAATAGTTTCTCCTTCTTTTACTGGTTCATAATAAACTGGGCTTCTTCTATCCCACCATATACAATGAGCTGAACTTTCTTTCGATGTGATTCAGCCTTTGTCACCGTTGCAACCGGTGTTCCTGGTTTACAGTACTTCTTTTCCTGACGTAGTATTGCATTGTAGTATTTCCGATGTACCGTTTACCGTAAAATCGATGTAAATCAATTTCTGAAATGCAATATCGATAATTGTATATTAATCCTCGCAATGCAGCAGAGTCATTGAATTAATTAGAAGACAAAATTTTTTAATAACATAACAACCCCTTTGCTGTGTCGAATAATATAACAATCCATTTTCTATGTTGAAGCATTTATACATTCTATATTTGTTCAACAACTAATTTATCATTAATGTTTGTTCTAATATAAATATATTAACCCTCACACGCTATTTGAATAAACATTCACATACTTTCTAATTCAATGCATTTGTTTAAAATATGAGACTATGGTTAATAGACATTTAGTCGCATTGAAATGTAAAACGAAAATGGGTGAAAAATATCACAATGTAAAAATTTCTAGTGTATATCGATTCGAAATTGGATATTGAGAAGATTATATATGAATACTTGTTCATAAATTGGTATTCTAATTTATGGCTGCTTGATTGAAACAAGAGTTTTGGAGAAAACATTGACTACGTTGAGAATAACAACCATTAGGTAGAAAAATAGATGCTAATAAATAAAATAAAATAAATATGAGAGTGAAACAG
Organism: Agapostemon virescens; assembly: GCA_028453745.1. Classification (NCBI taxonomy): domain Eukaryota; kingdom Metazoa; phylum Arthropoda; class Insecta; order Hymenoptera; family Halictidae; genus Agapostemon; species Agapostemon virescens. The sequence goes on from CM052092.1 coordinate 17,907,442, forward strand.
CAAAACCGCCCCTTTTCACCCCTAAACGGGACCATTTATGTTCGAGCTTGCGTGGAAAGCTTTAAGCAAAGCTTTGGATTTCTTCAATTTCAATGAAGCTTGCGTAAAACAACCAGCAATAATAAACACGCATTTATTCAGCTGTGATAATTAATGTTAATCTTGCATCTTCGATATTTAACCCAGACCGAATAGGTCACAATGACTTATTACTGACATTTTCTTTCACAGTTATTGTAATTACAAAAATGTTCCTACGAAAAATTTTTAAATGAGCTTTTTCAGTGATGTACATATTAACATGAAAGTTTTACGAAATTTGAACGAATGCAACCTAGTCATTATTATACAACAGAGTATACTCGTCAAGTTTAGTGCTCGGTAGTTCCAGCGTTAACACCGAACAATAAATCCAACGATATACATTACTTTGTAATAATAACAAGACTGCGTTTATTAAAACTTCATAAAATTCTTATTATAACGTGTACGTCATTAAAGAACTACATCCGAAAATTTCTGATGCAAACATTTGTATAATTTTAATAATTGCAAAAGAAAAAACTAGGGACCAGTCAAAATAAGCTGGTTTGGTAGTTGTAGTGTTAAGCGTCATGCTTGTAATCCAAATACTAATGGGATAGCATGTGCTCGGCTAGGTCGGAAAATCGAATTTCCAAAACGTACGTTTATGCAAATCTGCTTTTCATCGAGTCGCATGTGAAAGGGCGTACGCAATGTTTAATTTACCTTTAAACAATGCCTGTTCATGGTTTTCTGTTGAAACAAAAGAAAGCATTGCAAAGAAATTTTCTTAGGAAAAATAATATAATTTCTGTGAAACAATTGAAAGTCTGTGAGAAAATCTCATAAGGGTGCAACGAGGTCATCACCTTGTTTCGATAATAGTTCGGTGGGAAGTATTACACCAGGGAGTGCCTTAAATTCACTTTTGTGAAACTAGGATCTGAACGTCGTTGAAATATAACTATAAGAAACATTGAAGAATATCTGAAAACTACGTAACGAGCAATACGTTATATCATGGAAACCAAAGTACTCCATGAACAAATTTCTTCACTCGTTATTCGCAATTCTCGTTCGAAATCTTTAAAACGAACATAATAATTATAACGAAAAAGTAGATAAAACATGATAAATGTAACAAAGCAAAATGCATAATCAGAGGAATATTAAAATAACAAAATAATTCTCACAAATTAAATAGACTTTTTACTTAATTTTTGTAGTAGAAAAGAAAGGTAAATTTGCTTTGCATCGATACACAACTAAATTAATTTTAATAATAAAATTTCGCTTCGTTTCCTAGAATTTAGAGCATAATATGAAAAATTTTACGAGGAAACAAAAGGATTATGAAAGTTATAGTTTTTATTAAAATTCTTCGTGCATAAGAAATATTCTGTAAAAGTAACGTATGTACATATAAACAACATAATAGCTAAGAACGCAGTCTATAAATAGATCCAAAGGACACTTGGCGCGTGAAGGGTTGCTATAGAAGTTAGTGTTAATACAAACACAAAAATTAGACCTGTGCTAATAGAATGTTATGAAAACTGCGTTGATGAAATGCAATGGACCAGTGACAATTTTTTTTTTAATGGACACTCGTTCAATGATTACGATTTAATAATAAAACACTGCAAATATCTTTATAAATTAACGTACCGTAGAAATGTTGAAAGAATTGTTTGAACTATCAATAAATAGTTTTCTCTTATCCATTCCTTAATTCATACATATTTTGGATATATATATATATATATATAATTTCTTATACATCATACACAAAATAATGTGTACTCTTTAATTGTTTTTTATAACAATTATATGAATTTTCGCGCGTCAATCGCGCTATAAAATCTAGTTTTATACATAGAGATATTACCTTTCTCCATAGAATACAATGTAGAAACGAAGATCCATGGTTGAACGATAATAAATTTTCAAGGCGCATGCGTCTGCACGAGTTCGTGGCGAATCAGCTTCAGAACTCTGTATTTAAGCATGTGGTCTACAGATGGCGTGGTCAGTCAATAACCGCGATTTGTCATCGTGATCTTTTTGTTTTGATTGAATTCACACTATGTGTTGAATTACTTTTACATAATCTAAATTTAAATAAACATAAAATAAACATAAAAATAAACATAATAAATATAAAATATATAGTTTGTATGAATATCTGTATATAATAAGATACTTTTAAATTACGGGCCCCACCTGTGGGAGACTTCAGAGGTGCGCAGGGATGCGTGATTCTGCCCACCCCAATTAATTTTGGTAGATTTTGATTGTCGTAATAGTAATTATCCATATCTTTATTATTTTAAACTGTATAATGGTTATAACAATTGTTTTTGTTAATGATGTCGACAAGCATTCCTTCTACTATTTTTAATTTTTTTGTAAATATATGTATAAAACTCGAGATACAAAGTAATTTTTAACACATTGTGACGGCAACTGAAAGGGTATGGTGGGGGAAGAAAAAGAAGAAAGCATTCGTCCTGGGCCTGCTAGAGGACAAAATTATGTCTTTCGATAAGGATAACTTGTTGAACACGCTTGTAAAGCTCGACAGCATTAAAACATTAAAAGTTAGTGTGAATAATTCATTAAAATATGGAGCTGTAGTTGGAGCAGTAACAGCTATGTCTGGAATTCTTGGTGGACCTGTAGGAATTGCAATTGGTAAATTTTACTGTTTACTTCAAATATTTCAATTTAATATTCATTTAAGCAATCTATAATACAAATTAGAAATATAAAACTTTTTTTGCAGGTGGTACAGTGAGCAGTTTCATAGTAGGTTATAAATCTTATGGAAAATTCAAATCTGTTCCATATGTACTTTTATACGAAACAAATTCACAACAGAAGAAAGAATTAAATGCACAACTTCTTAAATTAATTAACGCAAGAAATATACATACTCTTACAGAATTAATACTTGCAATGAATGCAAACGAAAAATTGGTGCAAATTGTAATAAAAACAATAATAGACTTCTTAGCTAAGGAAATGAACTATAAGGTTTAATATTATATTATGTTTAACTTAAAATAACCAATTTATTGTACATTATATATTAATGTCATTATCATTGTGCATTATAACTAAATTTGTACAAATACAATTATTACAAATGTAGGTTATAATTATTGCATCTGTTTGAATATCGATACAATACGTGAAATGATCTGAATAATGCAAAGACCCCAGTAATGCAGAAAGGAAGTTTCCCATAATTGGAAAATGTTCTAGGTAAAAGGAAAAATGGTATATATGTGGAAGTTTTTTTTTATGGTGTTGCATGGAAGTGTTTAATAGACACTAGGTTAGCAGTCTCACTTGTCAAGGGCACATCACAGGAGGATACTGGGAACTTCAACTTGATATTGGTTACAGGAGACAGAGTTAGAGTTTTCGGTAAAAGTAAAGGTCAAGTTAGGATCGGGAAACTTAGTATAAAACATGTATTTTACTCTGTCGAAATGAATGACAACTGCATCTTAAGTTTAGATTTCTTATCAGAACATAAAATGTTTGATAGATTTAAAAAAGAATAATCTGTTCATAAAGAATTTTGGAAAGATCAATTTTGAAGGTTACGTTTCAGAAATGATTGAGAAATCGATTATAGAAGAAGTTGATTTTTCATTTAAAATTAATTGTGAGACTTCTTTTTTCTTTCTTTTCTTTCTTGTGAGAAATTGTTCATTCCTCTTGAATGTGAACGAAAAAATTATAGGAATGACAAGAATGTGAATATAGATATTGAAGTTGCCAAACTTGATGTTGTTAAAGTAGGAACTGATATTCCTACAGAATTATTTGAATGGATTGAAATCAATAGTTACTGCACAGCCTGAGTTCCCAGAATTTTTAAAACCAATATTTCAGAATAATTCTATGAATTTGAATTCTGAAGAAAAGAACGTGTTTAGACGATTTTTAGACTTTGTTGTAACTGAACGTGTGACACATTTCCTTCTCTTATAATAAAGATTATTTCAGTATTAACAGCGTTTTTGATAATGCAGCGATCACGGAGCCACACATGAAACGAATATTAGTAGAAAAGTTCAAATTTCAGTGCTTGTTCCATTAAATTCCTTTTAAAATTCTAATTTAAAATCCTATTTAACTTGAACAAGAAGAACGTCACCCATATCTGAGAGACAAGGCCCCTATAGAAACATACTCATCACCTAAATATGGGTAACGTGACGATGAACGTGTTAAGTAGAATGTCTTATCTATTTCATATAGACATTAAAGAGTTTGAGAATTAAAACAGATATGAACATAAGATGTTACGTACGATTTCTAATGTATAACCTCCACAAGAAAGCAAAACAAAATAAATTGATTAATCAGCATTTATATATAAATAAGAATCAAAAGTAATAATAAATAGTAACACAAAATAAAACTCTTATTTGTTCGATTAACAAAACAAAACAATTTTTTCGCATATTAAATGTTTGTTTACATTATGTAGTAAGTATCTATTAGTACTATATTCACACCTAACCCAACCTAACGTAACAAGCTCTACCGGCCTTTCGGTTTCCCGCTTATCTCTCAATTATTTATAATAACGTAGTCATTAAATCCTCTGAACGTTATTTATATTAACTCTATAAAGCCTTATTTTTATATGTGGTAAATTTATTTAATTAATAATAATAATTCAAACAACGAATGTATTTGATATTACTCAATTCACAAAAATGAAAATAGCAGTATATTTTTTCATCATAAAATTGAATTTACGAGAAGAGAATTGATTAAAAACTATAGTTTTAAATTGTTTCATCTATATCGCCTTTCCTTTTTCTCATAGCTATTATTTCCTTTTTAGTTAAAATCTCAAATTGTATATTCGAAAATTTTACTTCTGAAAATATTTTTTGTTTTCTGTTAAGCGAACAAATAAGATTTGTGTACTTTATATTTCTTGTAGGTTTTATATCTTGTTTACGATCAATTTTGTGAGTAATTCTATGTAGTTTGAATAATGGATCCCTAGATAAAACGTTTCTTTTACTGTCGCTTAAAATAATTCTAATCAACCGCCACAAAACATATAAAGAATGTTCAAGCTATGTTCATAGTGTATAAACTTGTGTACACATGCGCACTTGAGTATGATGTTTTGAGAAGCATGTGAAATTTATGATTAAAAAACGTTAGAAATTCGTTAATATAAGATTACTCTATGGCCAACAGGCTTGTTTCAAACCTTGCTATTGGCGGACTTTAATTGTTAACATCTTAAAAACAGAACTCCTATTACAATCTCACCACGTTTGGTTTTTATTTTATTGTAGTCTACGATATCGTTTCCTGAAACATCGACAGTCAAACAGTTTCTACAGTATAGAAAAATTTGTATTTATAGATTCGATGTTAAATCATTCTTCAACGAAGTAATAATTATTATTTGGTTACTTAATTATTACAAGATCAACGAAAGTATAACACGAGGTTAACGTCTAATAGACATTTCAATAAGAAAACAAATCTGAAATAAATGTATTCATAAATGCTTGAAAGTAAAAGTGCCTACAAGTGTGGGAAACTATTTTAAAAAATGATTGAAACATGTTCTGTAAACAACTGTAAACATATAATCGATATCAGATAATGTAATATTACCCGCATATATAAATTGCTCGTTAAATTTAGCAAACATTCTAATATTTGAAAATCTGTCATTACAAAATTTCTTTAATCCCTGAATTATAATTCTATACAATATATATTATTATTTCTTGGTACAGATCTTCATGAAATATTTACTGTAGTTTAAGAATTTTAAACAATATGAAATCATATTTTTCATAATTCATTTGTGTTAAATAAAAGAAAAAAAGAGGGCGTAATAAAAATTTATATATATATATACACACACACGCATGCACGCACGCACACATGCACACACACAAAAACATACATAAACGGAAAGGGTTGGAGTGAGAAAGAGACTAATGTAGTGAAGAGTAGAAGAGGGGTAGAAACAAAATGTCTGCGGTTCTCGATATGTTTACTAGCAAAAGTTTATATGCAACGAGAGATGCTTGACATTACTCAAGAAATGATTAATCAAATGATACAAAAAGTGTGGCGTGATGGCCGTATCTTTTAATCGATATCTTATTTTACCGGAAATTGAGAAAAGTGAATTTAAAATATCTCAAGAAAATAAACACAAATATACGGATGAGAATACTATCAGAAATTCGCCTAATGAACAGAAAACCTCCGTGACAGCGGCAACTGTTCCCTTGTGTGTCTTGGGTGACGTTCAGTTGCGTTTCCTCTGTCCGGACGACTTAGAAGAAGTACGAGCACTTTGCCAAGATTGGTTCCCAATTGGTACGAGGTTCTCATAAGTTATAAATTCAGTTTTACAATTTGATATCACGTGCAAGATAAGATATAGGTTTCTTTTGACATAACTAATTTTAAAAAATTCTACATACATTGTTACTAAACTTTACTGTTACGTATTTTATTAATTTTTAAATTCATTGAATTTGAAGTCCTTTTATACTAAATAATAATGTAGTTGGAAACATACACATTTCAGAGCTTATTGCATTATATGTTATCTTAAATCAGTTATCATAAAAAAGTATGTCAACTGCATAAGGCAAAAAATATGCTTTTTATTTTGATTTTTAATCTTATAATCTATCATTAACTATATTTTAATTACTTGTTAAATATGTAGTAATGTACAATATTGTATTTACATAAAAATTATGTTATATTAATGTACAGTCATTTTTTAAACTTGACAATTATCCATTGTTATACAGAAAATATTTTTTTGTATTATGTATTTTATACAAATTCTTGCTTTGAGAAATAAATATATAAATTATCAAACATGATATTATTGTACACTTTTTAAAAGCTATTTATGTTTTATGGATGTTAACATATCAATGGCACATTATCTAATAATTACATATTAACTAAGTAACTTATTAATTTATGAAGAATTAACACATCAAAGTAATGCAAAAATAGATATAAAGTTTGTTATGTATTAATCATTTTTATAAATTGCTTACTTTTAATATGTGTATTAATTTATTTTGTCATAGATTACCCTTATTCATGGTATGAAGATATAACAAGTTCCTCACGGTTTTATGCACTTGCAGCTGTATATGGTGGAGTAATAATTGGGCTTATTGTTGCGGAAATAAAACCCTATGCTATACTGAACACAGAAGATCGTGGTATTTTATGTTCAAGTTTAGGGAAAGATTGTTTAGTAGGTTACATTCTTAGTTTAGGAGTGCGTCGTGCATATAGAAGAAATGGAATTGCTTCATTATTGTTGGAACAATTACTTGCACATGTTACCGCTCCAGAACGTTCTTCCGTAAAAGCAGTCTTCCTACATGTATTATCTAGCAATTCGCCTGCTATTTTGTTTTACCAGAGATGTCATTTTCGATTGCATAGTTTTTTACCATATTATTATTCAATTCGTGGTAAATGTAAAGACGGCTTTACATATGTCCTTTATGTTAATGGAGGACATGCACCATGGGGTATCTGGGATTGGTTACGTCACATAGCAAGTGCAATGGCTAGTCTTGGACCATGCAGAGTTCCACGATGGATTTGGCAGCGTCTTCTTTGGGCTACTACTATTCTTTCATATCAGAGATGATACATTTTGACAACTACCAATGTTAAACCAAATACTTGTTTCTTTTTATGTTTTGAAATGTGTACGTATCTGCCAATCAGATGCTATGCCTATTCGAGCAATAAAATTATTAACTTCACAATTATTTCTAAAATCTTATAAATTAAGTAGTTGTAAAAATTAAATTAACATTGATGAGACAATACTTGAATCAGCAAGTATTAATTTTTATTTGGTTAATGATATAACTGAAAATTTGTATAGTAATTTCTTTCGTAAAAAATAACGAATTTGAAATTTTGTGATTCTTTCACCATGGAACATATTAAATTATCTATTTTACTATTTAAGATAAATGGACATACAACATGGAACATTTAACTGCCAGGGCATTTGATCAGTTCAAAATAATTTTATCTAAATATCCTTTTATGTATGATACATGCATAGTATAAAATTTTATATTTTGTTTATTACAATTACTGGCTGATCTATAAGATTAAGGCACAATTGTAGAGATGAATAAGGGATATACAAATAATGAAAAATATCATATAAGTACAAAGACTATTTGAACTTACTACTACAGTTCAGAAACAAGATGAAATAGGACAAATTAGTATATACACTTTTTTCATTATTTGTATGTGATTAATTAACGCATGGACTCATATTTACGTATTATAAAAAGCCCTGAAATTAAAATTGATTAGAAATTAAACTGAGCATCAGATCACAATTTCTATGCAAATTTTAATTTTGAAATCACTCATTACACTAGTCTTTCTCATCTATGCTGTCATTATGCAACATTAATAAATTTGACAGGTTGACACTTGTGACTGTTGATACAACAGACTGTCCCCCTTTTTTTTATCACAACACTATGCTAATTTGCTTTTAATGTGTTCATCATAGTGCCATTATTTAAATTAAGTTCCCATAGTTCAACTGAACTGAAATGAACTGAATTGAACTGAACTGAACTGAACAAATTGGTGATCATATTTTTCATCAAATGATATTTGACTGTGTTATAACATATTCATTTCACTTAGATAAATAAAAACTTTACCTCAGAATATTTTAACTAATGCTTGCTTGATGCTTCGTTAAGTTGATTCTTTGTTATGTATTATCAAATGAAAGTTTTTACAAACAGTTTCATAATGTTTTCTAGATTTTCAAATTATTCCAAAATCTATATTCTATAAACACAATCTAATATTATAAGTTCCTTAAAGTCATCACTATTATTTGTTACTAAGGATATGTAATAATCATGCTGATAATATTTGATACAAGGTGCTGAAATCAATATTTCCATTGTGTTATTCTCAGAATATAAGCAAAATAAGTCCAATTCAGTTACGCCTTTTTAAGTATTGATAATATTAGTGTATCTACCTTAATACAATGTATTTATATTTGGTTTTATAATTTTTAAAATGCTTTTTTCAGTTGTCCACATAATTATTTATTAAACATGGTTTGCAATTTTGACAATTAGAACTAATTCTAATTAGAACTTTTGCAGGAATTAAATGTTTGAATGCAATTTTATGACCGTTTTTTATAATTAATTAATGAGATCAATATTTAAAACTATTACTAATTTAATATTTTTAAAAGAAATGATGTAAACACCAAATTAATGAATGTTTCATGACTTTGATAACTGTCATTGACATTACAGCTGACACTATATTCAAAGCTATGTTTCTTAATTTTATGTTATAAACGTATGCATACAGAAGAAACAAGAAAGTATAGTAAGATTTATTTCCCAGTAGTCTTGAGCAGCCAGTAATTTTTGCTTGTTCTATAAATATAACTATTTGTCTTTTGCAGAAAATAGATTCATACAATTTTTTAGTACATTCTCATATTTTCTATTTATGGCAAAGATTTTTGCAATGTTATATTTAATGAGATACTAGGTAGTTTATTTTGAGAGCACAAAATGATCATAGTCATTTATATCACAATTTATGTCACAAATAATTTAATGTTACCTTTTCATTTTTAAGCTATGACACAGCAGCAAAAAAATAAAATTTTTATGTACTTCAAAAAGTCCACAATAATGGAACGAGTAGAGTAAAAATACTGTATCCGATTAAATTTCTCTTTGCACTATAAGATATATAACGTTCATGCTAACATTTCTGTCTTGAACTTTTGATGTAGTTTGAAATTTTTCAGATTACTGAAAATATATTTACTTGCATAGAAAATGGAAGTAAAATTATAGTAAAGAATAATTTATAAATATTTATAACATTTTTCAATTAAAAATAAAAACTTGTCTTAATTTTTTTTATATTCTAAGACCAATTTATATGTTATTTTGCTATTGTGGAGACTGTTAAAATATTTAAAGAGAAAGATTTAGATATATTTAATGACTCTTGCATACCTTTGATAATACTGTCTTTTTATTATACTTTATAATTGCAAAACAAATAAGATATGTTGTTAGAAATTAAGCAAAAGTAAATAGCATATACAGAAAATTTTGTATCTTACCAGTTTATTGCGTAATTGTGTATAAACAAGTATAATACAAATAAAACAGAATGTGCAATATATGCATATTCTTCAATACTGTGCAAATGCTATCAAGTATGTTTCATGTGTGTAAGAAATACACAAAGGTTTTCATGAAAGAGTTAGGGTAATGTTTTAAAAAAAAAAATTTATTTTACATGAAAGTTTTATAGAAATTATAGTCAATGGTGATTGAAAAAACTGAAGAACAGTTACTTCTTGTTTAAGGCTGTGCATGTATTCTTTAATTGAAAATAGTCGAATTTCTTGTTTCTGTTTAATCATGATTGATGGTTTAAAATCAATAGTGTTATTTACACCTATATAATCATTGAGAAAAGCTTTTATATTGATAACATAAATATACGAATGTGAGTCACAAATGTCTGCGCATATTCTTTATATAAAATGTACATATATGTATACATATAAAATGTATCAGAGTAGCTGTACATACATATTAGTGTATTGACCTTGTTTGTAATAAATTGACATGTTATAACTTTTTTGTACTATTTGTTATTGTTTTTCTAAAGTACTCTAAAATATATTAAACTATCATTGAAATAATTGTACAATCTTTAAATTTTACAAAAAGGCAAAGACACGTTCAAAAACTTTTTATCTCGAAATAGGAATGATTAGGAATAATTAATACTAGGAATAATTGAAGTTAAATTATGAATATAATAATATTGAATATCAAATCAAACGGGTTCATTGTAATGAGTGCTGTAGCATAATAGTGTTTTTATAAAATCGAAAGGATTTATTTTATTGAATATTATAGCATGTTTTGATTTCCTTTTTTTCAACATTTTCGAAACTCAATCATGTTTGTGAATCTATTTAAATTTTATTTAGTATTTACAGAATTTGATATTCTTTAGGTTTCGATTTGCATAAATAAACAAAACGTAAAAATAATTTATGTGTAAAATCGTATATTTAACTGTTTTATTGATTATTTTTTATAAGATATGAAAATCATATAAATATATTGAAACATATGCTGGAATTTATTATATAGTTTGGTCTGTTTTTATTTAGTATATATCAAGAATATAACAAAAATTTTACAAATGTTTGATCAATTAGATAAAATTAACTATGTTTCTTTAATAATGTCATGAAGTTTGGAGGATAAAGTGCGACACTAGAGAGGGAGGGCGTTCAAACTATATACTAATAGTTTCGATTGTCTCGAAACGAACTGAACCTCTTTTTTGCTGTCAAATATTTATTATAGCAAGTAAATAGAAATATCAAAACAGGACATTAAATGATTATAAACTAAAACAAGATGTGATATATATTATTGATTTACAATAAATGAAAATAGTAAAAACTTCTGTTACTGTATCCTTGATAATTCTTTTGTAAATATTAATTAATAGTGTTGCAAACATTTCTTATCTTTAAAATGTGTGTGCGCAACTAATTATTACAGTAACAAAATATATCATTTGCATTATTGTTTCAATGTCATCCAAGTCAAAGATTTTAATTAGATAACCATTTAATATTAAATAGCATTATGTATAATAATCTGATGGAATATTACTAACCTATATGTTTAATCTAATTCTGAAAATGTGCAAATAACAAACGATTTAAAAGAAGCATATGTTATTAAAATTATATTTTTCAAAAAATAGAAAATATGAACCTGTTACCAAAAGCTCATGAAGAATTCAGTCAATTCGAGTATTGGAACACATTTTTCAGAAAACGTGGTAAAAAAAGTTTTGAATGGTATGTAATATTTGTATCTATAAATAATTTATACATGTAATTTATTAAAATTATGAAATTCATGTTTGTATTTAGGTATGGAGAGTATCCAGAATTATGCAATATACTGTTAAAGTTTATAAAAACAAAGGATAATGTTTTAATTGTTGGTTGTGGTAATTCAACGCTTAGTATGTGCTTGTACGATGCTGGTTACAGGTACAATTTATATTTAATGAAAGTATACTACTAAGGATAATTAATCAATCATTAAATTTTATCTATTTTTTAAATGTGGAGAACATTATTTTTTAAATAATACTTATCACATAAGAATCAATTACTTTTATGTTGTATATGTAATTGATAATGTCTTGTCTATGTATTATACATAAATATTTAGATTGATATACTTTTGTATTTTAATTGCAGAAATATTACTAATATTGATATATCGCATATTGTTATTAAACAAATGCAAGACATTAATGCTTCAGTGAGACCAAATTTAATTTATGAACAAATGGATGCAACACAAATGACTTATCTTAATGATACATTTAGTGTTATTCTGGATAAAGGTACTTTAGATGCACTTATGCCAGATACAAAAGGAGGTACAATATCCACAATTACCAAGTATTTCAAAGTAAGTTCATACACATTAAATAATGTTCAAGAATTTTTCTTTATACATAAAACACATTATTTTTAGGAAATTACAAGAGTTCTACGTAATGGTGGCAGATATATTTGTATTTCTTTATTGCAAGAGCACATTTTAACAGAACTTTTGTCCTATTTTCCTACTGTTGGATTTATGTTTCGCATAATACGATGTTATGAAGCAGAAGCAAAAGCTCGAATAGAAGAAGGCAGTTCAATTCCAGTTTTTGCAGTAGTTGCTACAAAATTTACAAATTTACCACATACTGTAAGCTTTTCATTTTTATTTAAATACAATTATAATATTAAATTTCTACTTGAGAAGTTAGAAACTGTTAAATTAATGTTAATATACTCTAAACGTATATAAGTATCAGAAAAGTAACATCGTTTTGCTGTTATTTTTATTAAATAATTTATAACTAGCTGTCAGATTTTCCGGTAGAATTTCGCTTAGAACTTATATTTATAACAGGTTTTAGAAGTAGCATTGGCTGATGGTCCTCCAAAGCGGTTATCTACATCAAACGATATGATAGCTGCTGTACTATCAACACAAAAATCAGCTTTAATCTGTAATAATCTACAGAAACGAAGTATAGCTGATATTGGGGAGATATCATTGGATTTACATCGTCCTGACGATGAGCATCCATGTTATACAATCTATATATTGGATAAGCCTAAAATGCATGGTATAAATACATATGCAGCATTTATAGTGCCACAGGGAAAGTAAGTTTGCTTGTACTTTTAGAGCTATCACACAAACTGATTACGTTTCTTAGTACACCTTGTACATTATGTATACAGCCAACATATTAACCAAAATTCTTAATTTTGACCCTTGTCACTGTGGGGGGTAATTTCTGTTACTATTATAAGTAGATACAATTTTACCAATAACTTATATTCTTTTAGAGAAACGGATTGGTTATTTAGCACGAAAGAAGGAAGACAAGAAGTTCTTAAAAGCTCGCAACGAGATCGACTTGCAATTGTTACCCTACGCAGGGAACATAAATTTGAGAGTTGGAATGCTGTAAAATCTGAATTGGAAGATTGCATATTGAATTTAGCACCAGAAGGTTTATCTAGTAAAAATGATATTCCTTTCTTATCTTTAGAATCTGATGTAGGACAGAGAGTTATATGTTATGAAGGGAAAAGTGAGCTGAGTGGTTCTTTTGTTGTTGAAGAAATTGAAAGAGATGGTTATGAGTTTAGAAGACTTGTTTTTCTGAGTAGTCCATGCGTTATTCAAAGCGAAGCTCGGCTCAAGCTAGGTATCGAATTTTGTTTCTATGTTTGGTCTATTATTATGTTAATTATTTTTTTTAGATTTTAATTAACTTCTTTTCCAGTGAAATCTAGGCGTGGTAAAAGGAAAAGAGTTATTGATCCTGGATTCTTAGCTTGTGATTATTATTTATACATGAGTATTGGTGTTACTGCTGTAATCAATCCTAAAGAATGTGATGAAATTATGATCATAGGATTGGGGGGAGGAAGTTTATGTACATTTTTATACAGTTGCTTTCTTAAGGTACAAACATGATGTGTAAAATTCATTTGGTGCATACTGATTATGTACGGTGTGTTTACGTTATTACCGACCAGTGTCTTTCTTATGAGTAGTAAATATTAGAGAAAAAATTAAGACTGTTTCTTGCATGAAACGTAATGTCGTATGAATTGTTTTGTTTGCACTATTCTTTTGGAAATGAAAGTAAAATTAAATTTAAATATTTTTTAATTACTATGTTTCTTCCATTTTTTTATTTTATTTATTATTTGCAAGAAAAACTTGGCCAAAAAAGAAAATTTGGCCAGTAATAGCGTGAACACTTTGCATAAAATTTGATGATTATCTAGTAAAACTTATTTTTCATTGTTGTAGTTGAAAATTATTGCTGTTGAAATTGATGCAGCAATGTTGAAGGTTGCAGCCGACTATTTTGGACTTACTCTTGATGCCAGAATGAAGGTTGAAATTGCTGATGGTATTCAGTTTATTAAAGAAACCTCGATAGCTGGAAAGAAATTTAAAGCTATACTTCTTGATGTAGACAACAAAGATACTACAGTTGGGATGAGTTGTCCACCTAAACAATTTTTAGAAATGTCAATTATAAAATCAGTGTCAGAATGTTTAACGAGCGATGGTATTTTTATATTGAATCTAGTTAGTCGAGATCACAGTATGAAGAAAAAAGTGAAGAATGATCTGATGTCCGTCTTTAAATGTATAGCATGTTATTCCATTCAAGATGAAGTAAATGAAATAATTTTATGTTCTATAAATGAAACTGATAGTTCTGAATGGAAAAATAAATTGAGAGCAGCTGCTACAACTTTAAACGGACAAGTGACTGCGAGAAAATTATTAAGTAATGCAGATATGTTTGATTTGTCGTCTTTTATGGAGAATCTATCTGTAAATTCGTAATTAAAGAATTTATTGTGGACATTTGCAGTAAAATTCATCAGGCATTCAAACTTATCTTATTCGATAGACAAGCATGTGGTTTTATTTTTATTTACAAAACATCAAGAAAGCAGTACGAAGTTTCATGAAAATTCAAATTGTCCAATACTTGTAATGATTTACTATTCAGTTAGCAATTTGCTATGATTTTGCTACCAAACTTTGGTATTAAATCCATGGCAAATCTTGGAGTCGTGAAGAGGGTAGGTCGGTCGCAATAAAAGCGGATCTGTTTTTACCTTGGTGTCATGAAGAGGGCAGATCGGTCGCAATAAAAGTGGACTTATTCTCACCAAGAACTTTTCAAAATCAAAATTATTGTAAAATTGTATAGTTTTGAAATATTTTAATTGAAAATAAGTGAAACTTAAAATTATATAATTGAGAAGCTTAAATGAAATTTTATTTTCTCTCTGGCAATAAGATTTCCTCTAATTTTGTTTAATGTTCACTCTTCAAACATGGTTACATCTGCTCTTAGTACCACCCATCCGTTCCCTTCATGACTTCAAGATTTGGCATGGTACAAACTTTGATGTTAAATTCATAGTAAGTAGAGATTAAATTTTGTTATAAACAAACTTTGACATGATATAAATGGTACCTTAATATGACAATAACAATGATATGATATAAATGGTACCTCTGCAAATGTAGGCATAAGGTAGATGTAGATGTCCAATCTTTTATACTCGATTTCAATAAATTAGTTTATTCCGAGTGTATTATAGTAAAATGTAGTATGAAGTATCCTAAGTATAAAAGTATTAAAGTGCATTTGCCCTAAAACTTATCGTTTCTGAGATATGTAAATGTTTTTATTCTATTACTTTTATTATGTAACGTATTCGAGGCCGATGGCCGACATTTGGAAAATACTTCATGAGAAAAGTGAAATATCTCAGAAACGGTAAATTTTAGTAGAATCACGCATTAATACTTTTCTACTTAGAATACGTTGCTCTATAAAACTAGAGCATAATACATGTATATCTCCTACATGTACACATCTACTTGCAAGAACATCATTTATATTTTATTATGTGTTTGCTTGCCAAGATATTTAAGTGGACAGAGTTCGTTGCAATAAAAATTGTACGTTTAAGAATTGCAATGAAAAGGATTTCAACGAAAAAGTTGACCCAGGTTTGAAGTAATATGGTACAACATTGTTTTATTTGTTGGATGGAGTCGAGTGGTGAAGAAATTCGTAGAATTCTGCGATGCCAGAACGGAATTGTAAATCAATGCCTCGGTTTATTACATACACCCGTTTCGGTACGTTCTCTTCGAGGAATCCAATGACTTTTGTAATCACCGCTAGTATCTTCTTGTGAAATTCGCGGGTTTCAGAGTCTTGGCCATACCAGGATTATGCTTTAGCTTATTTCATGCTATAACCGAGGTTTATGCGCCTCCTTTACCTTCCGAGTTCCTGCATTCGAAGTACTTATTGTTAGTCGGTGATTGTACTTCCTATTAGCGACGACGATGCCTTTTACAATTCGCATTGTTTTTCCTTTTACCTTTGTCTAATCTACTGCCTTCCTAGAACATCTGAGCAATTGGCCCGGAACTCTGAATGCACGAACTTTTCAACCGGCAACGGTTCCAGAGCAAATTTTTCAATGACATAATTAAAGCGCAGCTTGCATGAAAATAATCCCATGGAATTCTGTTATTGATTTAATTATTCGCGGTTACATCTCTTTTTCTTTTGGCCGTGAACAATTTGAACTACGAATTTAATTTAAATATTAGCACTCCAGAGATCATCTAGGGTAATTTAAAAATTTATATATCAATGAAAATATAGGGAAACTGCATTTCATTCGTGCACCAAGTTATTATACTTTCAAAAGCGAGGAAAATTTGAATGTACAATATACGTTCAAATAAAATATCGTTTCCGGTTAAGAATTACTTAGAAAAATTCAATATCCATGGGCACGATAGTTCTTCTCAAGAGTATAAGTGGTAACATTAAATCTATCGAGGATTAACCCTTAACTCTAATGGCTCCTCTGAGGCGACACTAAAAATTGTCAGACTATGAATGAAATGATATGAAATGATTTCTATTGAACAGCATCTGTACGTATACTCGTACAAAGAAAGCGCGAAAGTTGTTCCAGAATTGACTCTTTAAAGAACAAACCTTGTTATGTTAGTGTGTATGAATGTAAAATACAATAGACATTGATTAGACATCAGAATTTCGAGGAATTTCGAACGTAATGTGAACACCACTCCTTGAAAATCGAAAACAAATATAAAAAGATTGCTTCTTATTTTTATCGGTTTCGTAAAACTTTTATAAATCAGAATTTGTGATATTGCAATTATATAAATTGTATTTGAAATTGTACCCAGTCTAACATGGTACAAATGGACTATTATTATGACCAGACTATTTTATGAAAAGAAGGGATTCCATCAAAATTTATTCTTTCCATGACGAATTTAAAATATTTAAAAATTAAGTAAAAGTATTATTTCAATAACGTAACGATTCTGTGATTAAGCAGTTGATTTTTTAAATGTCAGGGAATTTGTTCAAAATTAAATACGTAATATTAATAAAATACAGATTTTTAAATTGAATAGTACTTGAACATTTTGTTGAAAACACGTTTCCAAATTTTTCTCTTAACTACCCATTTAAAAGTTATTAGTAAGATCTTTTTTTGACAATTTTGAACACGCCAGTTTCTGTTCTAAATATTTCTATTTATTTTTTAATCTCTGTAGAAGTTATAATTAACGAAATATATTAATATACACCGTTAAATTTGCGATTCACATTTGACTCTATTCAACACAACTTAATTGTACATCATTATTTTTTAAACGTAGAATGTCAATCATTAAATTTTCCACAATTCTTCGTTATATTCTTGAAGATCTGATCCAATAAACAAATTAAATAAATAAAAGTTGTTTCTGTCCTTTAACATTGTTTCTAAATACTTGGCGGTTCAAGTTTTATATAAAATTATTTCTAACTGTTTCTAAATATTTTGCGATTTCTACCTGCAAACTACTTATTTTCCAATCCAAGGAAAATAAAAAGAAACGTTCTAAAGCGTAAAACTCCACGTATTTGATGCTCAGTGGATGCAAGAAATATTTAAACAATTTTAAATCATCCACTTGATTCTATGGCTTTCTTTTCATTGTGAAAGAGGCGAGAGATCGAAGGCATGTGTTTTCTGAATAATAATTACACCTTCAACGATCAGAGGCAAGATTATTCCATTAATATGAAATCGCATTGAAATGTTAGAACTTACGAGTTTGTTTCTAAAATTGAATCCAGAGATCAATGGCTCCAAGGGAAGCAACAGAGACTCTAATGGCTCCTCTGAGGCAATACTAAAAATTGTCAGACTATTATTCAAATCAATTTTCACATTACAATGTTTGTATTCAATTAATAGTAACAAATTTTATATAGACGAAAGGAAATGAACCACGTACAATGAAGTTATTCTAGAACAAAAAATATATTGATTTTAGAATTAAAACTGCTTGTCTTATAAAAATGAACAGATTTAATTTTTTCCGATTTTTATTACAGTGTCATCGAAAATCGTTGAATAAAGAAATCAATTGGATCGATTCTTATGAAGGTAATTTTGTAACTTTGATAATTCGTAACACGAAATGTTTCTATTAAATTATTCATGAACAATTAAATACAAATTCAATGAAAATATGTTCTTTTGTTATTGTTGGATTGGTGCTGATATTAAAGACAATGTTAAATAAGAATCATTGTATTTAAATGTATAGAAGAGTTCCTTATAATATGTTAACTAAAATCCCACGTATTCTTGAGTATTTAACTTCCACTATTTTATTATAATAACACTATTATAGCATACAGGAGCTCGTACATAATCACATGCGAATTAGTTTTAACCGACTGTATATAATACGATTTTTAACCGTTTGCATTTGAAGCTATTTTTACTCGCAAAACTAAGCATTTCTTCTGATTTAGGATATTTTCATTTTACATGATTTATTTGGTTTATGCATATGATTATTTCGACTGTTACTCATCCTTGCAATAGGTATATTTTCACGAATTTCTTAGATAAGAGCAGTACAGATGTAAAAATTGTTTTGAACAGTGGTGTAGCAATTCTTTCTGGCGTTTAATATTTAAAATGGCTAAAAATTTGAATAGATACATTCTCGTTGTTCTTACAAAGTATTGTAAAATAGTCGCTTATAGTGCTTCGTAAACCTACTGTTAGTTTTACCGCTTTTGTGTTTGCAGCATGAAATTCGAAGGTTGTTATTAAAAATTACGATATATTAGACGTTTTTAAAACGCAGGGCAATTTTATACTTCACTTCTACATTAAAGAATTTAGAATGTTTTCTTATTCCTTAACTGTGTCCAGGGTAATGATTGCTATAAATGAATGGCACTAATTACTGTCTGTTCGATAGTTAACCGAATAACGTAAGACTGTTTTAGAAGATGGAATTTCTCACTAGTAAATCAATCCCCATACGTTGCCGCGAGAAACACTTAAAGTAAATGTTCTACCAAGAACCTGGTTACTTTACGAGGAAATTTTCATGGAATACACTTACGCACCCGTAATATTTCCTCTGTGCGAGATCATTGCACTTAATTTGCGTTTCCAAGATTATGGTAACATTTTTCTAGGGTCGGTCCATGTAATTGCAAGATACGTTGTATTTTTCTCTTTTCCTGGCGTCAGAGAGTAACTTTGATTTGTCTCATCGTTAACAGAATTCGACGCACGTCCATTTACGCACTTTTATGTATTACATAAGTAATACAGAAGTTAGGAAATTTATTATTAGACAGAGGATTTAATTGTATTTTTTTTGCACCCAACTTCACACTTAAGCCGCATAATCATTATATGTTTTGAGAGCTGATATAGCAAGGCTTGTGTGTGAAAAAGTCCAATTGATTCTACGCAGTAGTTTTTGGTTGGTGCCCTTTTAAATATGAAGAGCAATAGCAGCATTTTCGTCATATTTTACTTTTTTACTATGGCAAAAGGTAAAAATGCTGTTCAAGCTAGAAAGAAATTAACCGATGTGTATGGAGAAGATGTGTTGACAGTACGCTAGTACCAGTACCCAACTGGTTTGCAAAATTTAATTGTTATTTGAAAATGTAATTTGATAAGTAAAATTATTTTACATGGTAAGCTTATGGACTAAAATATTACGTAATGTTGAGTTAATTGTTGACTAATTTTTATGTAAATGATTTTTATCAAAACTATCAGCGTTTGCTTTGATTATCGGCTTGAAAAGTCGGTTTATTCGTTAACGCTTTTCTGATTCTTTGTTGTCTGCGTTTTCTCAACTTTTTGATATATATCTTTCCATTATTTAAGATTAATAATTTTTATCTTATCATTTAACTTGTCTCGTAGGATTTTCGCGAAAGTAAAAACTTGCTGGTTTTTAGTTAGTAAAGAGTTATCCCACTTTTATAAACGAGGTAAAACGTACAAATTTTCCCGTTCGAATAATTGCTTGTTCAATTATTTATTTTGAATTTTGTAATATTACAATATTTCGAAAGTAAACATGAGAATGTACAATAAAAAATACTGTGTAATATTTGTGTTAGGAATTAAAATTTACAAAAAAAAGAAATAATAAAAACGAAAGATAGTTAAACGTAGAAATTTATAGTAGAGCGTTCAATGACAATAAATATCGAATATAATATGAAATGCATATCATACTTAGAAACATTAGAATGGTATTTTTTAATATATCAATCATTAAAGAAAATCGGTAATGGCGGACCAACATTACTATAGTACGGATTCGATGGATTTATAATAGACAAGTCGGTGCAATTTAAAACAATGGAGAAATAAAAGAATTTAATAACACCGATATGTTATTTTCAATTTATTATGACTGTTAAAAGAAATACGAAATTCTAATGTGTCTTCTGTTTCTTCCAATCGACGGGGACAACATTTATTTCGTATTATTTATTTATTTTATGCGTATACGTGCGAGCCATTTGTCACGTAATTAGTTTCACAGTAAAACTCATTAATTTAACAGACAAGTAAATTAAATATGGAGTTTAAAAAATTGCTACAGGATTGCCAGCATACAAATTACACAGGTTAATTCGTTCCGGGGGAATCGCAGTAAATTGTTTTAGTTAAATTCGTGTTTTCTCTTGGATACACACGTCCGTATACGTGTACATGCATGTATACATGCGCATCAGCGAAAGTTCACGTGTTCTTGATTATTAAATGATCATTCTAAGATGAATGCTGAGCTCGATCGACATTTTTTCTCGTTAAGCCAAAGTTTAAACTCGGTGTGTCATTTGTTACATTAACGTCTCATTATCCGGTGAAAGTTCATCGTTACACATTTGCTTTTTACGCGACTCCGAAAGCAGTGCCACCAGCTGTTCTTATCTTACTCGATAAACAGAAATTATTCTAAACTTACTTTCACAGTATTCGCATTTCTCTTTTATGTTTCTTTTATTCTTAAATATTCCCTTTCCAAGAAATCACAACAACAACCGTTATCAAATAACAGAAAATAAGAGACGCGAGGAAATACAAATGAAGGAATACACGCTTACAGTAACTTAGAAAATATTTTTGAATATTTATATTTTTGAATAAGTTAGAAACAACGATATCTAGTGTAGAATTAGTGATTTTTAATACCTTTCAGGATGCAATATGTTTTTCATGAAATATTTATTTTATAGCCATTATGCAAAAATACATGCACATCTTTTAATTTTATTACAGACTCTGTGGAAAAATCTTTTCTCTATTGGTATTCTATATTTCATACTTTACTTTCCAAGTTTGAAATTAGGCGAATTACATCGCTTCGCATGTAACTCCGTTTAAATTATTACGTAGAGTATATTATTATGAATTAATGAATAAAAGTACTCGTAAATCTTTGTTAGAAGAACAATATTTTCGAATATTATTCAAAAGAATTGAAAGGTGCACACCAAGGTACAACAGACTCAACGATTAAAATGTTATCGTTGTTAACTCTCAGCACTCCAATGTCGCCTCTAAGGCAACACTAACATTGCCCATGGTGTTATATATCACTAGAACTACCAAATCAGTCAAAACGACTGGTCCCTAATTTTTTCTTTCGCAATCGGTTAAGTTACAGAAATATTTTCATCAAAAATTTTCGAATGTTCTCGTTTTATGAAATACACATCACAATAAAAATTGTGTAAAGTTTGAAAAGGTTCAGCCTCGTTATTATTACAAAGCAATGTATTTCTTTGGATCTATTGTTTGGTAGTTTTACTGTTGAAACAACTTTTTCGTCACTGTGTTTGCATTTTTAAGAAATCGGTAGAAATTGAAACGTTGCACACGCGAGTAACAGTGATAAACTTTCTATACGCGAAAGGAAATGAACCATGTACAATAGAACTATTCTAGGTGAAAAAATGTTTTAATTGTGGAATTAAAATTGCGTGGAGTGCAAATCGTTAAAATGATTC
>CM052092.1:17930521-17942506 GCA_028453745.1 Agapostemon virescens
TCTGCTACTTACAATTAATTTCGGCAATTTTTATTTTGCATAAAGATACAGTCTGTTTAGGAAATGCAAGAAAATACAAAATTGTTTCTTGGATATACGCACAATTGATCTATTGTAAGTTTCGTGTTGTCTTCCGAGGAAAAGTAACATGAGAGAAATTAGCATGACAAAAGTGTGAACTGCCTTTTGATTTTCATCTTAATACGCGCATATTGTGTGGATTTCTGAACGATTCGTTATATTTCATAGTCCCTTGTTGTCCGAATTTGTGCCTGACGTTCTCGAGACCGGGAAACGCACCATAGAATCAATGTCAAAACTGGCAAGGATTCCCTTTTTTATGCTAATCGAGGTCCTTTCAATGAATGAAATTCAGTGGATTAAATGCTTCGACGTATTGTTGGGTCAACAATGTCATAAGCTTTGCTAATGGCCTATTTGTGGTTTTTGAGAATTTTAGAAACTAATAAATTCAATCACTTTCATTTACATAGAAGATTCTTGTCCATCTCCAATTATGCGTCACCGTGCGTCGTTTATAATATTTCTCGTAAATTATATTATGTTTTTACGTTGAATTACACTTCATTGAATTACTTTTGATTGTTTTTTTGTTTTATTACAAACTATCATTTGAATATTCCCCGACCAATTCACCAAAGTAACTTGTTAATGGAACCGTATCAACAAATTTTTCTTTAAGTTCATCTAAATCTATATTTCACCGTATCCTATACTAATCTTCGTAATAGAAATTCGATTAGTCCGTAATATTAACTTACGTTCACGTATTTACGCATCTTCTTTTGTTTCATTATCTAACAAAATTATCCGTCGACCTAACGAGTTCACGTGTAAATGGAATTATTACAAATCAATCGATAATTATTTGAATTTTCATAGTGCACTTGTTACTTATATTTTTTTTCCATGTTGAACAGAGAGACGTGGAAGGAGAAATATGCATTTTTTACCATAATTGCTTCCCTTGAGATTAATTGGCCAACAGGAATTTATGAAAACTCGCAACACGAAAACGCGGCTCGCTCGGATAGACGATTAATTTTGCTCCCGAGAGAATAAAATGTGCCTCGTTGCATTATTAGAGTACGAGTGGTGTTTTATGCTACAGAGTATCCCTTAGGAAGCATGTTCTACTGAAGCGTGTAACGTAACATGAATATTTTAAACGCGGTCTTTCAATGGTTAGAATAGTTTAAACCGTAAAACATTCTATTATCATCTATCTGTACACTGCATTAATTTTCATAAAATAAATTACGTGGACGACAATAAAATTCGAGAAACATTTAACTCGTCATCGGTTGACCAGCAATTTAATAGAATTATTTAATACAAATAAATAAATACGTACAGTAGATAACAGAAATAAATGAAATAGATAATGAAAAAATCTACTGACGCTATCTAACTGTACTGTTACATCGTAAACAATAAGAGAGAATAATTTATTAACTGGTAACTAATAAAACGAGTTGGAGAAGAAAGGAATAGCAAGATTGTAGAACTTAGAGGATATCGATATGTAATCTTCCCCGACCAGAGAGTATCTTCCGTAATTCGATCGACCTGAAAATGGGCATACACTCTGCCTACGCGTCTAGTAACGTTTAACCAAAATTACAAAAGAATCGGTGATCCAAAAATTTTTTTCAGTTTTTCCCCACATTTTTGACAGGGGAGGGGGGTACCATAATTAGCCGATCTTTGCAGACGTGCCCCGACCAGCGCTATCTTCATGGTTCAAACGCTAAAATTTTCCTCAAACCTTCCTCTTTAAGATCGCAACCTCCTCACATCGAGGCTAGCGTTTCAGGGGAATCCACGAAGCTTCACTTTATCAAGCCCATTTTGCCCATTTTCGCGATTTTGTACACCCCGAAATTTCAAAGTCGCGCCACGGCCGCAATTTGGTTCCAATCGAGTTGAGATTTGGTATACAAAAGCATAAACTAACGTTTGATGCTTTTAATTCCATGGTGGTCGTTTTTAAAGAATACAATGGCGCCGGTCATCGGTGACCATTATGGTGTTAGATGTGTTCAAAAGTTTACGAATTTAATTTGTGGTTACATTGACAGCTACCGCCATGCACGAGCATCGTCATGCTATTAGGCTCTCTTTTTGCCCGTTTAAATGAATAAACGAATGAATAAATGAAATTCTTAAACCGACGAATCTTATCGAAAGAAGCAACAACGGCGTGAAAGTTTTGACGAAGGAAAGGCAATGGTGGCTGATTTCTTATTAGGAAAGGTTACTATCGAAACTGTTCACGTGGCAGAGACATCGAGAAATCGGTAGCATCGAGGAAACCGTGGAGTAGTATAGTTTCTGGAAACAGTTTTTACAACGCCTCGCCGATAACGAATATTTCGGTACAGACAGATGCCGCTCTGGTTTCCACGTCTCTGACTTTACTACCTATAATTATAGGTGCAGTAAATCCTCCTTGTAACGCAGTCGTTTGGAAACACAGCTTTTCCTTCGCGTTGTTAATCTCGCCTTGCTTCTGTGCTCGGCTTATTGTGCTTTTACGCTTCTGTGCTTTTACGCGCTTCGGTTAGATCAGCTTTTCATGCGTGAGCAACATACGATTTTTCTGTTCATTTTTCTGTTTCGTCACCGACTGTCACTTCCTTCTCGGGTTTAACCCTTTCAATTTCGAATTCCTTCTAATCTTCTTCTCGTCGACTCCGTATCGCTCTAAGAGTTCATCTAAAATGTACTTCGAAAGACAGTTCCTCGTTTGGTGTTAGTTTAACATTTTAACTGTCAGAACAACAACCTCAAAAATTCCACAAAATCAGAGTAATTTATTTGATGAAACAACAATTTAAAATTTAAAATGTACGACACATAGTTATCCTTCGACCTTCTCATATTCTCCAGATTTAAACTAAATGTAGTGCAACGATTATATTCATGTACAAATTTATTTAAAAAAATGGACAAATTACTCTGTCACCCATATGTGGGTAACATGGCAGTCAAAGTGTTAAAAAATTCTTTCTGCCAATCGTATTGAAAATAGCTAATCGCCAGTATATTATTTACCTAATTAAAAGAATTTCAATATTATTGGGTACAATGTACATTCAATTGCCACGTCGCCCATATGTGGATCACGGAATAACTTGTACGGTTTTTAAACAAATTATCGCATTAATATTGTCATTTTACCAAAACGTGGTGATCCAGAAAATGCAGCAAGGCTAGAGGACCACTAAATATCATACATTTTATTTTCCCAATTTTTAGAATTGGAATATGCCCGTTAGTTTAGCAGTCGAAGTTTGAAACTGGCAATTTGAAAACGTCGAATCACCCTCGACGAGAACTCAGAGTCGTCTTTGTATCTCGCTAAAACAAATCAACCCTTTGCGCTCGAACGGCGAGTCCGAGTAAAAATTGCAATACCATTTTTCAAAACAGTGTTCGCATTACCAAATTCGTCTGTTTTCCATAAATTTCTAAACATTCAACTGTTAAACAAGGAGACAAGGTTTAAATGCATAATACAAAAAGGATTCCACCAAATAAAAGTGTTCAACGTTGAAAGAAATGTCTTGATTTTAAAATTGCTTCGACTGCGAATGGTTAACCCTTAGTACTACAATGGCGTCTCTATAGTGACACTAAAAATACTATTATTTAACATAATTTTCACACTACTATGTTTGGCAAATATAGGAAATAAATAAAAGGAAATAAACCATGAACAGTGGAACTATTTTAGGTAAAAGAATATCTGGATTTTGGAATAAAAATTGCTTTGAGTGCAAAGGGTTAATCGTTGTAACGAGTTGTTATTCAAGATTATAAAGTAAATTTAACTGGCCAAGTAGTATTATTAAAAAGAATGTAGCTGGACGCTTCGAAAGACAGACTTTCGTCGGAAAAACTAAATATACGGTATTCCAGGTCTAATTGGAATCTAGAAGCTAGCAAAGCACGATAACCCTGCGTAGTTTTGAAAACACTGCGGCAACTACAGATTATTTCTGTTTGAATCGATTCCGGAAAATTATATGTGTAGGGAGAGGATTATTAGTTGGAAGAAACACTGCGATGAAAGAAGTCAGCTTATAGTTTATTTAGGGTACCCTCGGGGACAATTCTCTCCGGACGTTTATCGAGCATTTCTTGCGACATATAAAACGGGCGATTAAAACAATTCTTAGGAATGGAATTCCCTCATGGGGAAACAGATAAATGTTTTCGCCAGGGTCTCCACGGGAACCCATGTGTTCGTGTAAAATTTTTATTTTAACCGTCTGTTTGCTGATAATTTTAGTCGTAAGTCACTGTCGTCGCATTCTGTGGCTATTATAAGGCGGACAAGCACGCGTAATACCACTAACAAACAATTGATTCGGCTACACACGATAAACCGTGTCAGTTTGCTGCAATAAAATGATATAAGGTATTCCAACCCCTGCACTCGACAGCTACGAAACTATAACGGTGATTAAATCTTTCGGTAGAAATTTCTGGTACGGTAGAATAGTTTATGTTAGTGATTATGCGAGTGGTGTAAATAATGCATAGCTTGTTTTTAAATGTAGGTATTGTTTACGCTTTCACGTTTGAATTTACTGGAAAAATATATTTTTACTTGCAGAAACAAAATGTTTCGTAAGATATGCGATCTTCTTGGGTGAAATTTCGATATGGATGAATAATTGATTCGTTAATAATTGAATTTATGTATAATCGGCTCGGCGATAGGTTTGACAAACGTTTAAACGATTCAAGACCTGTTTAGACCGATGGATTGTGTGTGGATTGTTGAAGGGAAAATGTTGTGATGCAAATAATATTATTATTGTGTAGAGTCGCGTTAAGCAACATCAGCCTTATAAATTAAAATGCAAAGATAAAATTAAGATATTTATTCGTGGATTTGTTATTATGTCGAGCATATTGTTATGAATTGATGAATGAAAGTACTCGTAAATCTTTGTTAGAAGAACAATATTTTCGAGTATTATTCAAAAGAATTGAAAGGTGCACACCAAGGTACAACAGACACAACGATTAAAATGTTATCGTTGTTAACTCTCAGCACTCCAATGTCGCCTCTAAGGCAACACTAACATTGCCCATGGTGTTATATAGCACTAGAACTACCAAATCAGTCAAAACGACTGGTCCCTAATTTTTTCTTTCGCAATCGGTTAAGTTACAGAAATATTTTCATCAAAAATTTTCGAATGTTCTCGTTTTATGAAATACACATCACAATAAAAATTGTGTAAAGTTTGAAAAGGTTCAGCCTCGTTATTATTACAAAGCAATGTATTTCTTTGGATCTATTGTTTGGTAGTTTTACTGTTGAAACAACTTTTTCGTCACTGTGTTTGCATTTTTAAGAAATCGGTAGAAATTGAAACGTTGCACACGCGAGTAACAGTGATAAACTTTCTATACGCGAAAGGAAATGAACCATGTACAATAGAACTATTCTAGGTGAAAAAATGTTTTAATTGTGGAATTAAAATTGCGTGGAGTGCAAATCGTTAAAATGATTCGTGAACTGATTTATACTCTCACTATGTACGTTATTAGGAATCAGTAGTGTTTGTGCATTTGTTGTAAAAATGGATTGATCAAATAGAACTCTACACAGACATTAAAAGTATTCAACGACACTGTTATATTATTCTTGATTTTTACAATTATTAGAAGAGGAAATGCATTTCACATCTGCTACTTACAATTAATTTCGGCAATTTTTATTTTGCATAAAGATACACAGTCTGTTTATGAAATGTAAGAAAATACAAAATTGTTTCTTGGATATACGCACAATTAATCTATTGTAAGTTTCGCGTTGTCTTCAAGAAGTAGCATGAGAGAAATTAGCATAACAAAAGTGTGAACTGGCTTTTGTATTCGATTCGTTATAATTCATGGTTTCTTGCTGCGATTACTGTGATTAATTTATTACAGCCGGTCGAGTAATCATTTTGAAATTTTCTAATTTGTTGTTATGTATGTTAATCCTTGCCCTTCAATGGCGCATTAAGAATCGCCACATTATTACGCAAAACAACTTCAGCATTGCCATGTTTGCATTTAAGAAATCGGTAGAAATTGAAGTGTTGCTCATAAGTTCAAACATTCTATGCACGAAAGGAAATTAACCATGCAGAAAGGCAATATTCTAGATGAAAAAATGTTTGAACTTTGGAATTAAAATTGCTTGGATTGCAAATGATTAAACATCGATATGCAATATGAAATAGAATTTAACGGAGTCGTTGCTTTTTTCAAAGTATATTTTAAAGGTTCCAAATAAAGGATTAAAAGAGAATGTACACCTCTGCGGTATGTAACCTATATATTTAAAAATTAATACCTAAAATCTATGCATCAGTGCATTGACAGTTAACTGAACTCGTACAGCATATTCGAAAAGAGCGGAAAGACCTAATAGGATGTAAAAAATCCGATACGCTTTGCAAATTTTATGACCCGGCATACCGTGAAGTCATGAATTATCTTGTCGTAATTGGTTTCTTGTGCAAGAACAGAATATTAGTTTATCGACCATCGGTCTACTTGAACCACCCTTATCGATTAGTTTAATATGTGACGCCCGAAGCACATAAACCGATTAATTAGAATTTGCCCCTGCTAACAGCCAGTGAATGGAACACGTTCACACTGTTTTTATTCTAGAGTCATATTGTTATCTCTGGATTCAATTTTAGAAACAAACTCGTAAGTTCTAACATTTCAATGCGATTTCATATTAATGGAATAATCTTGCCTCTGATCGTTGAAGGTGTAATTATTATTCAGAAAACACATGCCTTCGATCTCTCGCCTCTTTCACAATGAAAAGAAAGCCATAGAATCAAGTGGATGATTTAAAATTGTTTAAATATTTCTTGCATCCACTGAGCATCAAATACGTGGAGTTTTACGCTTTAGAACGTTTCTTTTTATTTTCCTTGGATTGGAAAATAAGTAGTTTGCAGGTAGAAATCGCAAAATATTTAGAAACAGTTAGAAATAATTTTATATAAAACTTGAACCGCCAAGTATTTAGAAACAATGTTAAAGGACAGAAATAACTTTTATTTATTTAATTTGTTTATTGGATCAGATCTTCAAGAATATAACGAAGAATTGTGGAAAATTTAATGATTGACATTTTACGTTTAAAAAATAATGATGTACAATTAAGTTGAGTGTTGAATAGAGTCAAATGTGAATTGCAAATTTAACGGTGTATATTAATATATTTCATTAATTATAATTTTTACATAGATTCAAAAATAAGTAGAAACATTTGGAACAGAAACTGGCGTGTTCAAAATTGTCAAAAAAAGGATCTTACTAATAACTTTTAAATGGGTAGTTAAGAGAAAAATTTGGAAACGTGTTTTCAAGAAAATGTTCAAGTACTATTCAATTTAAAAATCTGTATTTTATTAATATTAGGTATTTAATTTTGAACAAAATCCCTGACATTATTGAAATAACACTTTTACTTAATTTTTAAATATTTTAAATTCGTCATGCAAAGAATAAATTTTTATGGAATCCCTTCTTTTCATAAAATAGTCTGGTCATAATAATAGTCCATTTGTACCATGTTAGACTGGGTACAATTTCAAATACAATTTATATAATTGCAATATCACAAATTCTGATTTATAAAAGTTTTACGAAACCGATAAAAACAAGAAACAATCTTTTTATATTTGTTTTCGATTTTCAAGGAGAGGTGTTCACGTTGCGTTCGAAATTCCTCGAAATTCTGATGTCTAATCAATGTCTATTGTATTTTACATGCATACACACTAACATAACAAGGCTTGTTCTTTAAAGAGTCAATTCTGGAACCACTTTCGCGCTTTCTTTGTATAGGTATACGTATAGATGCTGTTCAATAGGAATCATTTCCATCTTCGACCGAGAAGCGTATCTGAAATCTACATATAGGTAATTCTTCGACCTTTCAGCTTTTATTATGATAATTACACTGTATCCTCACCGGTGCGAGTTCAGTTCTAGTTCATTAATTCGGGGGTTGTCTCGTTGCATTTGAATCGTTCTAAATTTTCACCAGAAAAACAGTTAAATAGAGGACGAATATCGAAAACGTTTAAAAACATTTACAAACATACGATATCAACACATTTTATTCAAGATTTCTATTAGCTTCATTATTCGTCTAACTATAAAAATTCTGATCGATTAAATTCATCGGCATTGAGCCATTTAAAAATATACTAAACTTTTAACCATTAAAACACGAACGGAGACTTTGAAACACCACCAACAACTGTTACGCTATTATTTAAAACAAATTTTACATCACTACGTTTATAACTGAGAGATTAATAAAAATTTAACTGTTAACTGGACGAGCAATAGTAAAAAAGCATAACAGAAAATGAATCATGCAAAATAAACAATTTTAGCTGAAAAGTAATGCCTTGGTCATGAAGTTAAAATACTTTCGAGAGCCTAATAGCATAATGAGATTACATAATGCGAATGGCGAAGACGTGTAATATAGTTCGCTGTTAATAGCAAGTTTCATTAAAGTTTGTTTGCAAATCAAGTCTGTCGGCGAGTTGGTTTGCGTGCATACCTTGCGATGAAGGAAACGGCTATAATGTGAAAAACATTTTGTCCGGTTTCTGCCTTTTGTCATCGAAGTTGAGAATTTATAACGTGAATAATTTTTGTCTTTGCTTAATAAATTTTATTTGACCTTAAGTGTAAATTATTGAAAATAATTCTGTTTTTCATTTAATTTGTTTTCTTATACTAATAATAACCTCAGTAAGTGAAAATATATAGGTGTCCGAGTTTTACTTTGAGCCACTGTAGTTCGTTGTTAATAGTAAGTTTCTTTAAAGTTTGTTTGCAAATCAAGTCTGTCGGCGAGCTGGTTTCCATGCATACCTTGCGATCGGATAATCGAATTTTGCACCATTTTCAATTAAAGATCGAAGGAAACAGCTACAATATGAAAAACATTCTGTCCGATTTCTGCCTTTTGCCATCGACGTTGAGAATTTATAACTTTGTAGAAAGATCTGCAGTTTAATCGTCAGAGTATTGATACAAAAGAAGGGGAAGAAGTTAACTGGCTGTTTTACGTTACAGAAATGTCAAATGTATGTTTACTTCGATTTTTCACGATTTCGATAGGAATACAATGGATTCACAAAAGTGATCTATAAAGAAATCAGGGGATGCATGTATGATATCGGTTTCGATTCTTCAAACAGTTGTGGAGAACCGAAAAGATATCCTAACCGTTACAAGTGGATTCTAAAAGTAACCTTTGTCCTGTAAAATCAATTTTTATTTTTTATCAGCATTCCTTGCCGTATAATGTTATTTTGGGGCCAAATATAATTGAAGTCTCTATTCTGGTCGGTGCAATCCGGCAAACCTCGAAGTGGTGATTCTGAAATGGGAATCCCCGAAGGCGATTCCACAATGGGCCAAAAAATTTAGTTCCGCCGATTCTTTTCTAACTCTGGCTACAAGTAACTAGATGCGTTGACAGTGTGTATACCAAATCTCAACTCGACTGGAATCAAACTGCGACCGTGGCGCGACTTTGAAATTTCGGGGTGTACAAAATCGCGAAAATGGCCAAAATGGGCTTGATAAAGTGAAGCTTCGTGGATTCCCTTGAAACGGTAGCTTCGATGTGAGGAGGTTGCGATCTTAAAGAGGAAGGTTTGAGGAAGATTTTAGCGTTTGAACCATGGCGATAGCGCTGATAGTCTGGGACGTAATCCCCCCCCCCCCCTGTCAAAAAAGTGGAAAAAATTGAAAAAAATTGTTGGATCACCGATTCTTTTATAATTTTGGTTACACGTTTGTAGACGGATTAGAATTAGTGCCAGCGTATCTATTTCAAAAGTAATTTGACAGGGTGAAAAGAAGGCCTGATACTTGTAGGACTAAAAAATATTTAATCAACACATTGAAAGCTAATTTCGAATAAAATCATTATGTTCGTTTCAAATAGCCTCATGTTGCAATCTTTGCATGCAATTTCTCCAAATATGCATTATATGGATAAGAGTCGCCAATTTGAATATAAAACTATCAATTTTTTAAACATTGTTGACGAACTGTGATGTTCTCTGAACTGTGAGCATTTTGTTAATAAAGATAGTACTGCTTGGAGTTTTATAGAGAACGATATGATGAAAACTCGATTAGTTAATAATAATCCAGTTAAATCTTAATAGACACTACGATGAAACGTGTAATTGTTTGTTTGATTAATGGTTACTTCACCGTGTTGCCATACTGTTGACATTTAAAGGTTGTTAGAAAAATTGCATTACATTGCGAACCATTTGAATATCTCTGAAATTATTAACGACAAATCGGAAAGTCTTTCGTAAAAAAAGTTATAGAAACTCCTCTAGCAAACTACGTTGACTACGTTAATGGTTGTTCGTGTTACAAGAAAGAAGTAGAGAGCACACGAAGATGGCTTTTAATTTTTGAATACACCAATCGATAAATTTCACGATTCCTTCTAAGAGTTTATGTGAGATTTTAATCGACTATTTAAACGTACTGTTAAAATACCAGCGGATGCGAAACGGGAGATGCCGACAGTGCTTCCGATGTAAATTTTTCATATTTGAATAAAGCTGCTACCAAAAAAAAAAATGAATATTCTCGTTTACGTGAAACAATGAAGCAGAAAAAGTGGCAAATTATGGCTAATGTATAATTTTCTGTCATCTCCATAATTTTGCGAGCCCTTAACTTCGACTTTCGGGACACTCTACAACTCAGGATTTCTTTGAAAATATATCATCGTTATGCTAATCGCGAGGTGTGCAAGACGGTGTTTGTTATATCGAGAAAGTAAAACGCCCGTGCAAAAATGAAGGGACCTTCGCCGGCTAAAATAAAAGAGGACGATGGTATCTTCAGTAATTTATCTTTTTTTCTATCGCGCTTTCATCGCTTATTTTTGTAAAGAAGGCGTCCTCCGTTGGTAATTTGTCCCTACGGCGAAGGATAATCGTCGATAATCTATTACACCGATCCTGTTCCACTCTTCTTTTTCCCTGTACCTTTTCCTCACCTGCCTCGCTCGAAGGCTTTGCACAGCTAAAAATGGAACGTTTCAATTAAACCATTCGGTTCGAAGGTGATTCATAGCAAGACGCGTCGGGTTTCTTTTTTTTATTAGACGTACAAATAAATTCAATATTTATCAAATCAACAGATTCAATTAATCTTGTTTGTAATTTAAAAGGGGTACTCTGATTTTCGCGACGTGCGTCACTTTTCACGAATTTTTACGAATTTTTGCAGAAGAACCATCGAAGTGTTCGTATTAGAATTTTGCACACAGATTCACTCGAACAGAGGTAAACAGTTGCATTTGTATGCACACCGAGCCGAACAGTTTATTGTTTGATATCTGAGTAAGAAGTTTAGGAAGATTTGACTGGGGCATTGAATAATCTAGTTTTTTATTTATTCTAAAGGTAATTTATGTTTTCTTAAAATATCAATTTTTATATTTTTATCTCAAATATGTGCAGTACTATTTTTCATATTTAATATACTTTCAAATAATTTGTTTAACAATCATATTTACAAAGATCGAATATTTTCTGTCGAGAATAGTAGTATGGTTAGAGATTTAAAGAAAATGTTGAACTATTTCACGTTTAAAGAATATTTTGCGTTTAATGTGATTTAATGAAAAGTTTGAATGATTTCGCCTATTCTACATCGTAAAGTACCATTTAATGTTGCAACATATAATAATAATGTACAATGTATTTTATGAAATCGATAATTTGACATAAAAAATGATACCTCATAGTTTAGATATCATAGATACATAGCTACCAAAGATACCTTAAGAATATAAATGACGAAATAAATGTGGCCGCCATAATGGCACGATGAGATTGCAATCACAATAGAAATCCATTA
>CM052092.1:17992819-18016629 GCA_028453745.1 Agapostemon virescens
TGAATATGTTCTCTTGTCAGATAAATTGTAGTAGTAAGGTTGTGTCAATATATAGTAACTGCACACGAAATGTCAAATTTACACGGTGCCTCTGGAAAAATTGGTAGGATCATTATAATCTCCTGTAAAATTTTAGTCATATTCATACGGTTATATCGCTGTAAAAAATTATTACAAAAAACTAGAGCTATAATTTTGTAGCTCTCAAGCTCCTAGTTTTCGAATCGTGTGCTTGACAGTTTTGTTGCAATGAGTATGCAAAATATAAAAAGGATTCCATGGAATAAAATTGTTCAATTTTGAAAGAAATGTCTTAACATTGGAGTTAAGATAATTTCGATCGTAAAGGGTTAAACAAATGTGGTGTAATAAGTGGTGATATTTTATAAGAACGCTAATAATATGAATCGTTTTGTTTTTTACCGAATATTAAATAATTAACTTCTATGAAAAAATTACAAAGACATTTAGATTGCATAACGAAATAACTTTAACATAATGATGTTGATGTTTCTAACTATACACATTCCATAAAAATGTCCTGCCTACTTCATGGTAATTAAATCGTCGCTAAAATCAGTGCCTAATTTTCTCATTTCGTACGTTGTTAGAAAAACAAACATATTCACTGTTGTATTAATATTTGTATTATTAATATAACAACTTTATTATTACATTTATGTACTGTTAACATTAATAAGTGTATTTTCCAACATTGTCTGATCGCACAAGTATTTCGTTTCGCGTTTTACCGAATATTAAATAATTAACTACTACGAAAACATTGATAAGGGCATTTCGAAAGCATAGCAAACTAATTTTAACACTTTTTGATGTTTCTATCGATGACGATAGACATTCCATAAAAATATCCTGGCTGCTTCGAGGTAACTAAATCGTCACTGAAATCAGTGTCTAAATTTTCCATTTTGTAGATCGTTAGGAAAACAAATATATTCACTATTATATTAATATTTCTACTCTTAATATAACACTTTTATTGTTACATTTATCTACTGTTAACGTTAATGAGCGTATTCTCCAACATTGAAGATCCGAAGGATCATTGAACGATAAACAGTCGATTGGTCCGATTGAATAATTATTTGCCAGGGGTAGTAACAGGGTGTCGCGAAAAGAACAGCGATGAAAGAAGTGACGATACTTAAAGTTGAATGATTGTGACACTTACTTCATCGGCGTTTTCAAAATCGCGTAAAACCAACGTTTCCACAATTTCGGCTAAAAAAAAGAAACGGTCAGGCAAGGAGCACGCTCGAAGCTCGTAACCGATCAATTTACGTAATTAACTGACCTGTTGTACCAACAAGTTGGAAAAATAAAGAAGTAGACGCGATACTTGCCGAACTGTTGCTTTTCACCTGCCCCGCGCGAAAAGGGAAGTGATTCAAAGAAATCCCGTTATGTCGTGACAAATTATTAGCTCGGCTGTAACACGCGCCGGCCTCTCTATAAATTATTTTATCTGCAATAAACGGGAGCAGTGAATCATGATTATCGGTCATTTCCAACCATCGAATCGCATATTCGTTTCTTCACGTGCCTTTTTCACCGTCGTAAAGCCTTTTACTCGCATGTATTTCACCTGCCCGAAATTTATCACAAACGTTCAACTGATTTCCGGTTCCACCGATCTTACTTTCCACCGAAACTGCAGAATTACGGAAACGCGCACGGCCCTCCGGCCGAAACACGTTTCGATAGAAGCACGGGTGCGTCTACATATGAGCCGTTCATTTTGAAAGTGGCGTAAATCCATTTTAAAAAAATTCGAGTCAGCTACCATAATAGTTATATTTTTACAAGATCTTTTCATTCTGAGGTAACTTGTTACTAATATATTTAAAATCGTTAAGATTTTGTAACACGAAAATTTGCTGGTTGATGAAGCGATGAAAAAGTTTATTTTGAAAGTGGCGTAAGTTCCATTGTAAGAGTTTCAAATGGATATGGAAAATAATTATGCAATAAAATTTTACGAGATCCCAGCTTTGTGTTTAATTATCGAAGTAACAGTTGAATTATCAATGTGCAATGAATTTATTTTAAACAACGGAACAGTGCCTGTCCACAGAAAATGCGATTTTTAAAAGGCTAAAAAATACTGACGGTGAAAGAGTAAATTGGTTTAAAGTATGTTGGATGAGATTTTTGAGAAGCGATTGTTATAAGTTATTCTATGAAACGACAATGAACGAGGATGCACCATTCAAAACATTGGATTTACTACCGTAACGGGGAAGACCGAAAAACTTTAATAATATTCAGTTGGCATCACTATACAAAAAACCGAGACAACTCACAAACCTAAAATATAAGGACTTAATGGATTCATTACATTATATACCACCTGCACACCACAGTTATTTTAAATCCCTCCCGCGTACACAAACTGGAGAAGACTGAATAATAATTAATAAAACTGTATTAATTTTAATGTAAAAATTATTTAACAAAGAATGAAAGTTGAATATTGTTTTGATTTTATAACATAAAAGTATATACATTTATTTTAATTTCAAGGGAAATTTACTTTTCCTACGGACTTGTGCTTCCTTAAGAATTGAAAAATGGCGTAAGTCCATTCATAGCCATCAAAAACATATTATTTCTTCAATAATGTTAATTATGCTAATTGGGATGATAAATTTGACACTTTCAGAAACCCAAAAACATTATTCTATTATGTTTTCTGTTACCTATATTTTAAAATTTAATCCAACACAAACCCTTCAATATCTCGATTCGAGCATATATGGACTTAAGCCACTTTCGAAATAAACGGCTCATATAGCGAATTACCTTCGAATAAGTATAGCGCAGAACTGAAAATAATAATTTTTATCATTAATTCACTATTAATTGGTACAAGCGAGAGGATAGTTTCTGTCTTCCTTTAATAATCATTGCGAGTTAAAAAGAGTGTCAATTTTTCTAATATATCTACTTGTTCGCATTGCATCTACTCATTTTTATAATAAATATATGAAATCCACAGACTAGTAATAAGTAAATTACAAGATTTTTATGTAAAATGAAAATGTTTTTTATAAATTGCAATAAGTACAAGTGAGATAATAATTTCTTGCTTCTTTAAACGATCATTGCAAGTTCGAAAGAATGTATGCACGTTCGTAAATTCTTCTAGTGTATCTACTTGTTTGAATTACACCTATTCATTTTTGTTATAAATGCACAAAATCCACAGACTAGCAATAAGTAAATTACAAGATTTTTATATAAAATAAAAATGTTTTTCATCAATTGCAACAAGCAAACGTGAGATAATAATGTTATATATATATATATGTGTGTGTTTTTCATCCTGAATAATTTTCGTATGCTAAAAATAATACTACAATATTTGCTAATTATTTTTCTATCATTTTAGTATTTATTTTAAAATTAGTGAATGAAAACTTAAAAATGCTTCAACGTTAGATATTGATTTACAGCTTGAAACGATCCAATGTGGTGATATAGTGGTTGATAATATAATAGAAATATAGTCGGGCATGAGATCATTTATCTAAATTGTGGATAGGGGTAGAATAGACAGACAGTTAATAAACGCCCTCTTAAATTGATTACAAAAAAGTTAATTACAAAAAGGTAAACCCAGTCTTAATAATTAACGATCGAAAGGGTGTTTTATTGATGTCTTAACTTGTTGTTAACTAAATTATAAACAAATTGTAAACGTTACTATCTATATTATTAATAGTTTAAATAAAAATAATATATCGATTCAAATTCCTGAATGAAATATTAATATAAAATTTTTAAGTAGAATATTATGGAACATTAATTTTTCGATGACCTCAGAATGGGATATTTGGATTCATTCAATTCGACTTCATTCATTCAATTTGCATTCCACAATCGAAACAGGTCATTGAATATAGAACATTTCCATTCTTGTAGTCCTTTTTAAATTGTGCATATGCAACAGAATCTGTTTCTTTATGCATTTGAATTTTTAGCAATTTATAGAATACGATTGCATTTAATCGTATAGAAATAATTTAATCATTTGATCATCTATAAAATATAATATATGAATCTATAATATATAATATATGAATTTACAGAATAGACAGAATACATATCTACAGAATAATAAATCTATAGAATAGAATATATAAATCTATGGAATAGAATATATAAATCTATGGAATAGAATATAGAAATTTATAAAATAGAATATATAAATCTATAGAATAGAATATGTAAATCTATAGAATAGAATATATAAATCTATAAAATATAATATATGAATCTATAAAATATCATATATGAATCCATAAAATATAAATCTATAAAATATATAAAAATACGATATACAAAAGTCGTTTTGAATAATAGTATGGCAATTTTTACGGACGACGCATAGCCCACACAGCTTTCGTCAAAGCATGCGCCAAGTAATTTCCTCGTTTTCGACATTAATCCACTAAGATTACTTAAAAGTGTACGTATGCAAACATTAGTGTTAAATCCTTTCAGCGTGATTACACGAAATTTTACAGCAAGACAGCCAAATAAGAAAATCATGTTCCAAATTGGTAAGTATCACATTACCGTTAATACCCGTCGCTTAAACTCTTCCGAAATTGCTAACTTTCCGTTGAACACTGTTGCACGCGAATATACAGAGAAGCCGCGCGACGTGAAAAATGATGCTCCTTTTATGGTATTCCGTACAAAGTTGTTTAATTGTAATAACTCGTAGATTTATCGTTCGAATACGCAGAGTGTATCGCGAAGAAAGCGTAATAAAATAACGAACCTTTCGCTCTTGTCCGATACGACCTCTTTTTCCCCTCCACGCGTCTTATTTATACCCGAGCAAGATTCATAACGCCCAAATAAATTGTTGATAATTAATCTCGGGCCTCGTGAATGTTCCGCGTCATGTTGAACGTTTCGAGGTTTTCGCCGGATTACCAACTCGAGAGATTTCAACGCGTGGGGAACGGGTCGCTTCGAAACTATTGGGTTGTTCGGAAAGTAATTTCGTTTTCTTTTGTGAAAATGAAAGACAATTTTCCTATAATGAACAAATATTTTATTAAATTATATATTGGCCATTCTGGTCCATACCTTTTGCCATCTTTCTGATAGTAGCATGATTTCACGCTCATAAAATTTTTGGTCTTTGCTGGCAAAAAACTGATCGTGGTGGTTTTTGACCTACTCATTTGAAGTGAAGGTTTTACCGTCTAAAAAATTTTGCAGTGTCCAGAACAAATAATAATCCGAAGGTGCCAGATCTGAAGAATATGGTGGGTGTGGCATTGTATCCCATTCAAGCTGTAAAAGCTTTTGGCGAGTGACCAAACTTGTACGAGGTCTCGCATTATCTTGGTGGAACACTACACCTTTTCTGTTGATTAATTCTGGCCTTTTCCGTTGAAGCGCATCATTCAGTTTGTCTAGCTGATGACAGTAGACTTCCGAATTAATTGTTGCGTTATCCGGTAAAAGCTTAAAAAAAACGATTCCTTTAAAATCCCACCAAACAGACAGCATCACCTTTTTTTTATGAATATTGGCTTTAGAAATGTTTTGAACAGGTTCATCTTTTTTGCTCCATGATCTCTTGCATTTGACATTCTTATATACAACCCATTTTTCGTCCCCAGTAATGATGCGCTTCAAAAATGGATCATTTTTGTGACGTTTGAGAAGCGGATCACAGACGTTAACGCGACGACACAAATTTCTCTCCGTGAGAACATGGGGAACCCATGTATCGAGCTTCGAGGTTAAACCCAGGCCTTTCGAGTGGTCATAAACAGTTGAATTTGATAAATTTAACCTCTCACCGATCTCACGTGCTGTTATTCGCCGGTTTGCATCAACTAATGCTTTTATCGTGTCTTTATCAGCTTCAACCGGCCTTCCAAAACGTGGTGCATCTTCGACATCAAAATTGCCGGATCGAAATTTTGCAAACCAGTTCTGGCACTGGCGTACTGTCAACGCATCTTCTCCATACACGTCGGTTAATTTCTTTCTGGCTTGAACAGCATTTTTACCTTTTCTATAATAAAAAAGTAAAATATGACGAAAATGCTGCTTATTGCTCTCCATATTTAAAAGGACACCAACCAAAAACTATTGTGTAGAATCAGTTGGATTTTTTCACACACAAGCCTTGCTACATCAGCTCTCAAAACATATAATGATTATGAAGCTTAAGTGTGAAGTTGGGTGCAAAAAAAAAAAAATACAATTAAATCCTCTGTCGGGAAAAAACGAAATTACTTTCCGAACAACCCAATACGATCGACCATATTATTAAACAAAGTGGAAGAAATAATTTTACGTTCACCAATTGTTACACAATTTTTAGAAACAGACAGAAATACTCAATACAGAAAAGTATTCAGAGATTTTTATCAGTAGATGTTGTTTGTTGTCGTATATCGGGCAACACTAATCAGATTACGTCATACTGACCCGCATTTGAGAGATGACATTTTAGTCTACAATTTTCATGAAGACAGCTTTTTGTACTTCATTAATTGTTACTAACTGTAATCTTTATTGTGAGTCGAACAGTCATGTCTTGTAACGTTATCTAATGATGTTGTTTAAGATTGCAGTGTAATAGGAGATTTCTAAATTTGGTTACAGCGTCGTTATAAAAAATACCATTGTTAGGTTTTCAGTCGGTTAATATACGTTTTAATGAAAAAGTTTGTATAAACAGTTTTCGTGAGAACATTCTAATAATTTTAATAGCAGTCAAATAAGAAGTCAGTAAGAATTCATTTTGCCTCGTACTGTCGTTTTAGTGTTAGCACAAGTTAATATAGTAAGTATAAGCGTCAGTGAGACATCTGCGAGTAGAACAGAAACGGTTGCAATTATCCGACGA
This sequence comes from Agapostemon virescens, assembly GCA_028453745.1. Taxonomy (NCBI): domain Eukaryota; kingdom Metazoa; phylum Arthropoda; class Insecta; order Hymenoptera; family Halictidae; genus Agapostemon; species Agapostemon virescens. Next base: position 17,999,727 of record CM052092.1, read on the forward strand.
TAACGAATATTTTCAAATACACAAACAATTAATTCAACGATTTTATATTAGAAATAGAAAGTTAATTTCTTTTTCGTTATCGGGTTTGTAAATCAATGATCGGAAAACTGAATTCCCATACACAGTAATCTGATTAATGTAACGATAAAGTAATAAATTATGCGTCGAATACACAAGCAATTAATTCGACGATTTTATGTTAAAAATAGAAAGTTAATCTCTTCTTCGTTATCGCGTTTGTAAATCAATAATCGGAAAATTGAATTCGTGTATACAGTAAGACGATTAATGTAACGTACGTTATAAATTATGCATCGAATGAACAAGCAATTACGACAGATTATATTAACGTCTTGTCCCATTCTGCCTTCCTTTTTAGACGAAATCAATTTACATTCTGTTATGATCTATATCCACGCATCTCTTCTGCGATACTTTTGGTGATAAAGACGTCACAATATCTGTAGCCGTAACGAAAATGATATAGTAAGGGGTTAAAAATGAAAAATAATTTTCTCTTTCGTCTTCGAGAAAATTAGTGTTCGGAACTTTGAATGTATATAAATAATAGTATTATTTCCATAACGAAGATACAACCATGGTTGCGATAAATTACATCTTTCAACACTAACAGTAATTTTTATTTTAAGTCGAAAAGTCTTCTCCAGTAACGTTATCTAATAATTTTGTTTAAAATTGCAATGTAAAAGGAGATTTCTAAACTTCATTTAGTTAGGTCTCCGGTTGGTAAATTGTTAATATACGTTTTAATGAGAAAGTTTATATAAACAGTTTTCGTGAGAACGTTATAATAATCTTATTTGCTGTCAAGTAAGAAGTCAGTAAGGAGTCATTTAGCCTCGTACCGTCGTTTTAGTGTTGGCACAAGTTAGTATAATAAGTATAAGCGCCAGTGAGTCATCTGCGAATAGAACAGAAACGGTTGCAATTATCCGACGATAACGAATATTTTTGACGGTAAAGTTTTCCAAGATTTTTCTCATAAACCGGTTAACTGTATTTGACGAGTATACTCGTCATGGAGAATTGGTAGTAGTTTGTGCCACGACGAGTATACTCATTGCCATTAGCTATTAGCTGTTTAAATTGTAATTTTAGCGAAAACTAAAATGGAGGTCAAGACGAAATAAAACGAGAAAATAAAAATTATAAATAATGTCAGATGGATTCATGCATCTCCGTATGCTCTGGCTAGAACTCTTGATTTTCGCGACACACATAGGTGCACACTTTGAAAAGAGGTCGCTACAGTTAACTGGTTAATAAATCGAAATGAATTAATATTGGATAGTCGGAAAAGTATTAAGAGATTTTTGTCACTAGATGTTGTTTGGTGTCGTATATCGGGCAACGCCAATCAGATTGCGCCATACTGACGCTCATTTGAGAGGTGACATTTCAGTCTACAATTTTCATGCAGACACTTTTGTATTTCGTCGACCGTGTCAAAAGTAATATTAGTGTGAAAATGAGTGAAATTTCTGAAAATATTCGCTGTTTTGCAATTTTACTATGAAAAAGGCAAAAACTCTGCACAAGCCCGGGAAAAAATTTGTGGTGTTTACGGTCAGGATGCTTTATCAAATGCAACAACATGTAGATGGTTTGTTCGCTTCCGTTCTGAAAATTTCAATATGTAAGATGCACCTCGCTCTAGACGAGCAATCTCTGATAACATCGATGAAACAGTGCAAATGGTTGAGCAAGATCGGCATATAAGCAGTCATGAGATTGCTAGGGAACTAATCAATCGCCATTCAACCGTTTTGGATCATACGTATTTTGTCAACAGTGTCAAAAGTAATATTAGTGAGAAAATGAGTGAAATTTTTGAAAAAGTTCGCTGTGTTCTGCAATTTTACTACGGAAAAGGTAAAAGCACTCCACAATGAAGACACGAGTTAACTCGTGGCCGGTCAGCAACGTTTGGGCATGAAGACGCGAGTTAACTCGTGAATGGTCCGCAACATTTAGGAATGAAGACACAAGTTAACTCGTGGCCGTTCAGTTTGAACGGAGAAGTTTGGGCATGAAGACACGAGTTAACTCGCAACCGATTACCAACGTTTGGACATGAAAGCACCAGTTAACTAGTGACCGATTGCCAACGTTTGAGCATGAAGACACGAATTAACACGCGGCCGGTGAACGATGTGTTTCGTAGATTCAGCCGGCGATGGTCGTTGACGTTTACGAGGACCGACAGTTTTCCAAGATTTCAAGAGCCGAAACGAGCGCAAAGAGGAGGAGGATCTCTCTGTCGAAGGCGTGCGCACGTAAAAGGGTATCGGCAGCATTACACGGCTGCTTCGGAGAGATCAAATGTCAGGTAAAGAACCATGGCATCGGTCAGTCTCGGAGAACCTCGGGGATGTTGCACGACAATTAATCGAACGAGGCGGCAGCTGCTCCGTCACGGCTGATTTCCGTAATTACGATACGTCTTCCCCTTTGGTTACCCCGCGCTGAAAACAGTGAACCGGTGCCGCACACGGGCATCGCGAAATTCATCGGCTCATCTTTCGAGCCGCTATGTCACGTGTCAGCTTAATTTGTATTACACGAGCCGAGCCGCGAATACAATTAACTTCTGCCAATTTCTGCGCGCTTGCTCTTCTTGACCAACTATATTAATTTGTCAGTGACCTCCTACCGAAGGAAGCAGGTCCCGTTACCAACCACGGTACCCTGGCAAATTGTTTCCCATTTTTCCTGCCCGCCAGTCCATTTCAACGATTTCAATGATTTCAATCTTTCGAATCGTTTGTTGACACGTTCTCTGACAAGCTATTTTCCCTCGAGGTCGCTGACACTGGCGAGCCTTGTTAAGACAAGTAACAGTGCACACTTGTAACGACAAACGCAATCCCATCACTAAACTTGAAAATCCAGATTTATTATATTGATTGTCTTAATCCCTGCCTTGCAGTAGCAAATCTTTTCTCAATATATTAAATATTAGCTTGTAAGCTGTGTATAATAATGTATACACGTAATGACCAACGTAGTTATATCACTAAATTTGAAAATCCACTTTTATTATATTGATTGTCTTAATCCTTGCCTTGCAGTAGCAAATCTTTTCTCAATATATTAAATATTAGCTAGTAAGCTGTGTATAATAATGTATACATGCAATGGCCAACGTAATTATATCACCAAATTTGAAAATCCACTTTTATTATATTAATTGTCTTAACCCTTACCTCGCAATTGCAAAGATATTCTCAATATATTAAATATTAGCTTGTAAGCTATGTATAATAATGTATAATAATGTATACACGTAATGACCACCGCAATTATATCACCAAATTTGAAAATCCACTTTTATTATATTGATTGTCTTAATCCTTGCCTTGCAGTAGCAAATCTTTTCTCAATATATTAAATATTAGCTTGTAAGCTGTGTATAATAATGTATACATGCAATGACCAACACAATTATATCACCAAACTTGAAAATTCATTTTTATTATATTAATTATCTTAATTCTTGTCTTGCAACTGCAAAGCTTTTCTCAAAATATTACTTGTAAATATTAGCACTTGTAATATTTGTAATTACTTGTAAATATACACGTCGTGACCAACGTAATTAATTTAATACTCCGTAAAGAAGCTGTTATACGTTGGTCTTAATATTTAAACATTCTCATAGGTTTTATTCATCTGTCGTGCGTAATACACATTATTATTATTATATATTGATAAGTTTTGAATGGAGGTACCTATTATAACGAGCATTTCCTGGGAAGACCATTTGCAGAGAATCGTGGGATTCATCTCCAAACATTTTGTTATAATACGTTGCGCATACATGCATGCATATACATAAGTACCAGCTCATTTTCTTAAGACGCCCATGACAGATGTTTCATCCGAAAGTGACAAAGGAGCTACCGATTAGGACGCCTCTGTCTTTCCACTAAAAATTAAGGTGACCATTCAAATCGGATTAGGCTGCCCTAACTCACCGAGAACGGTATTAAACCGGAAGTAAACGACCGTGGATTAGTTACCGTGAGAATTATAATATTGAAGTTGTAAAGTTGTACTTACCATCGCATTATTCTACTTTCGATCGAACGATGAATTAAAAGAATGGAATTTCAATATAATTTTGAAATGTTTACAAATTAAGCAAAATAAGGATCGTTTATTTTGAAAGTGGTGCAAGTCCATTTTCTTCTGTTTCGAGAAAATTAAATGTTAGCAGATCTGGCAATTAAAAAATATAGGTTAATTATGTGAAGTCTGGGAATGTTTATACTAATTTATCAATATGTAATTTGATTATATAAATTTCTTTTAGGCGAATTTAACTAAAATAATATATATTTCCAGGCTGCAAATGGACTTACACCACTTTCATAATTAATCAATTGTAAATATCATTTAATTTCAATTTTGAAATAACAAATATCACTTAAAATATATTTCATATTAATCCAATTTTGTTTATAAATAATAACAAGAAATAAAATAGAATTAGTATTTTTTATTTTGAACGATAATTATATTTATATATTGTTAAACTTAACACAAGATATTGGTATTATTAATTATTTATGCTCTTCATGTGGCAGTGTTTTGAAATATTCATGATGCACAGGAGGTATATAAGGTAATAGCTGCTGCATATTCTTATATTTTTCGTATGTAATAGGCCTGGCATCGTGATACAAAGGCGCCAGGCCGATTTTTTCAAATTTTGGAGGTCTTCCCCGACATGTAGCTGATAAATTTAGAGTCTTAAATTTTGTGTCCTCCATTGATGTTTTATATAAAATAGTATACGGTGCACTTTTGCAAAATCTCATCCAATATATTTGCAACCAATTTACTTTTTCTCCATTAGTGTTTCTTCTTATCTATTTTTAAATTGCATCTTGTAGATTTTTTGTTGAAACGAAATTCTCTCGTTTCATTTCGTGTAAAATAATTTTATTATGTTGTCTACATTGGTTTATAACGTCATAATAATCCTGTGATGTGTACAGGAAATTCTTTTTTCGTAATGCCATTTTTTCTGTCTATGGAAATTGGACTTACACCACTTTCATAATCAATGGTTACGCAATTTCTTTTACCGGCCAATTTTAAATTGAACAAAGCATAGGCTAACTAGTTATAAACAAAAAGTTTACACTAAATTAAGCATAAATTACGTCATATCTCATTTTTTTTAAAAAAGGACTTACACCACTTTCAAAATAAACGGTCCATAATATGAACCCCTTATTGTTCAAGAAATTAATTTCAAACTTGACTTTCTACATCGATCTCTACCGTCATATCGTACTGTCAATATAGAATTCGATGCGTGCATCAAGATGACCCGCATTTTCTCCAAAATTAATGTTTTAAAACGATCACCCGCCTCGCTTCAATAAAACACATGCCAGCTTCTAATAATTAAACAGAATATGACATTTTCTGCCTAAAATTTTTCTCGAATGAATGATGATTGAATGAAAAGAATGAAGACTGCCTCTTCCCTTGTCAAATCTACCAAAAATAAAGAAATAAATAAGTAAACACTCTTTTCAATAGAACTTACCACTACTTAACACTAAACCATTAAAATCATCAACCAAATCATTGAAATGGATTAGTATATATTTGGATTTCACGCGATATTTGTTACAATACATTACAAAGTTACTGTTGTTTTACGATCGTCATGTAGCAAGAATAATATTCTATTCTAAAATAAACATTCTAAAATATTCTTTGATGATGTTTCATAAATCGTAGCCTCCTGAACTACAAAGAAATTCTAATCATTGCAATCGCAAGATAAATCCTAGGGTAAGGGGTTAAATAAACATTCAACCACAAGTAATTACTACTTTTACTGCAAATTTTTGCATCTCAAAGTACATAATTAGTTTCTTTGAAAGTTTCGTTCGCCAAACCAAAGAGTTGTCTCATTTTAATTGTGAAACATTGCACCTCAAACTGATAAATAATTAATTAATTAATTTCTTCGAAAGTTTCTTTCACCAAAGCAAATTGTTGTCCCATTTTGAAATAAATATTCATGGTTAAATTATTACTACTTTAATTGTGAAAAATTGAGCTTCAAACTGCATAATTAGTCTCTTCAAAAATTTCGTTCGCCAAACCAGAGTTGTACTATTTTGAAATAAATTTTCATGCATAAATTATTACTACTTCTATTATTAATCATTACATCTCAAAATGCATAATTAGTTTCCTCGAAAGATCTGTTCGCCCAACAAAAGGGTTGTCCAATTTTAATTGTAAAAAATTGCACCTCAAAGTGCATAATGAGTTTCTTAGAAAATTTCGTTCACCAAACCAAAGAGTTGTACCATTTTGAAACAAGTATTAACGTATCAATTATTACCGCTTCTATTATTAATCATTGCATCTCAAAATGCATAATTAGTTTCCCCCAAAGTTCTGTTCGCCCAACAAAAGAATTGTCCCATTTTAATTGCGAAAAATTGTACCTCAACGTGCATAATTAGTTTCTTTAAATGTTTCTCTTACCAAACCAAATTGTTGTCCCATTTTGAAATAAATATTCACGCATAAATTATTACCACTTCTATTGTGAATCGTTGCATCTGAAAGTGCATAATTAGCTTCTTCGAAAGTTTCTTTCGCCAAACCAAAGATAAAGCCGTACGTTTCGCACGAATAGAATAGGAGCGGAAGTATCCGTTTTTCTGCATCCGAATTCAACAATAATATACCGATGACCTGCATTATCGTTTGTATTCGCTACTAAGCCCCGTGTGTTGCAAAATATTTAAAACTTTGTCCATTCAGATACCTACGTTTATTAAGGGTTTCCGTTTTTCCAAGTGGGGACCAACGAAACAAAAAGAAAGAGAAGAAACGGCTCGGATACGCGGTCCGGGTTTGTGGGAAAACGGCAACGCGGATAATTCACGAAAGAAACCAGATGGAAACAAGAAGACAATGAGAACTCGAAAGGCGGATGAAAGGAGAAAAAGAGAAACAGTAATTATCGTAGGAATTACACACGTAATGCTATTGTGAGAATTGCTACCGAAACAGCAGCTGTGCGTATGGTAGGATGCATTCTGCACGGCAGTACTTGCCCTGGCTTATGCGAACGTTCGTGTACGTAAATGTAGTTACGTATACCATACGAGTATCCTTTGGAGACGTAAATGCACTCACGAACAAGAACGAGACACGCCGGATTGCACACATTCGCACCGATAATTGGCCGGTCAGCTGTGTTCAAATATCAAAATGACAAAATAGTGATACCAGTCACATTACGGCCGTTCAAATTACTTACATTATGCAGTAACAGTCGTACGTGGAAAATATACAGTCACTGGCATTAATATTCGGACACTTAAAAATACGATATATTTTTCAATATTGATCCACGTGACCTAAATTTCATTTTTAAGTTGTACTGAAAGTTTGAGAAGTGCAATTCTTGTGTGACAAGTTCGTGGAAATCAGCAATTTTATATTTTAGAAAATAGTAGCTGATGCACTTCACTTTTTAAAATAGTAGCTTAAATATTGTAACTCTTCTGAGAACCATAACCTGGTTAATTTCTTACAATTAGAGACAATGATTTCTATGTTTGCACGTGTTATTTTATTTATTGTTTTCGCTGCAAACACATTGTGTATGCAATAATATATGTGCAGTCACTGGCATTAATATTCGGACACTTGTAAATACGATAAATTTTTCAATATTGGTCCACGTGATCTAAATTTTATTTTTAAGTTGTACTGAAAGTTTAACAAGTGCAATTCGTAAGTGACAAGTTCGTCGAAATAGATCAACGTTGAAATCAGTAATTTTATATTTTAGAAAATAGTAACTGATGCACTTCATTGTTTAAAACAGTATCTTTAGAAAAGATCTTTAAAAATCTTAAGAAACAAACATCGAAAGATTCACCTGCTGTAAAAATTTGGTTTACTTTAGCAACTTTGTAAAATGTATTTTTTAAAGTATCGACATAGGTCCACATAAAACAGTTGTGAAAACGATTTCTAGTATTTTCTCTGCTATTTATATTTCTACTTTATTATATCTACTTATTTTTATAATTTAGTAAACTAATTGCTCTGTCTTTTCGAAAACGTCTAAATTGTATGATCCGATATTAGAAATTGTTATCTTCCTTTTAAGAGTGGCCGAGTATTAATACCAGTCACTATAATTATTAATGCCACTTAACGATTAATCGTCCTAACGATCTGATAATTGAAGTGAATTTCATTACGACGTAGGATGGTTGTACAGATAGTTTTTACGATAGATCTTAAATTCTCATTTGTTGTTTCGTCGAATAAATTACTCGGATTTATGGGATTTTTATTGGTGCAGGTTCGACAATCAGCGCGGCGAGGAAGTAACACCACATAAGTATGCAGTTCGAGATGCTCGAGAATGTTCTTCCATTAGATATCGTAATTTCCTAAACGATGCCTTTGCATTCTTTCTGTATCAAGGATTGCAAAAACTGTATTATACACTTTCTAGTAAGACGTATAATCTTCACAGTAACTCTTTATGATTATTTCTCATATTCGTTAGATTTCTGTTTTGCTCCTATGATAATATAATTTGTGTATTAAAGAGATACTTTAACAAATATTCTAAATCAAATTAAAATCAAAATTACGTACAGTCGGTGCACAAAGTATTTGCGCAGCCTTTAAATACATACGACCATTTATGATTATATTCAATTTTCTTAACTTCAACTGCGTTTTTTTAATACAATTACATTTATTGGAGTTATATATATTACAAGTTGCTTGATACAAAAATGGAATAGTTTTAAATGTTGAATAATTTTCATTTCAATTTAAAATGCATTTCGAGTTATATTATAGTGACGGTATTCAAGTCAAATTTAATACAGGGAATTGATATGCATTTCATGTTATTTTATAGGGACAGTATGAATACTGTCTAACATGAATGTTAGACACGAATGAAGGCACTGAAATGTATTTTATGTTACTTCAAAGGCACTGCGCTCACAACAGACTTGATTCAGAAGTTTAAGATACGTTTTATGTTATTCCAAAGACAGAGCACTCACATCAGACTTGATTCAGGGAATTGAAATGCATTTCATGTTATTTGATAGTGACAGTATTCAAGTCTGACATGATTCAGAGCACTGAAATATATATTATGTTATTTCTAAAGCACAGTACTCACATCAGACTTGATTCAGAAGATTCAAATACATTTTACGTTATTCCAAAGTCAGAGCACTCACATCACACTTGATTCAGAGATTTGAGATAAATATATATTATCAGACTAATATACATTTTATCATTCCTATCAGACTTAATTGTGAAAATTCAAATTTCATCGAAGCACGCATTAAAATAAAAATTATAAGACACTTTATTTTAATTTTATTTTAAATATAATTTACTTTTATTTTAGGCATATTTTAATTTTATTTTAAATATATTTTACTTTTAATTTAGGCACATTTTAATTTTATTTTAAATATATTTTTATTTAGTTTTAAATATATTTTATTTTTATTTCAGATATATTTTAATTTCATTTTAAATATATTTTACTTTCATTTTAGATATATTTTAATTTTATTTCGAATATATTTTAAATTTATTTTAAATATATTTCAATATCCCCCCATAATAATATCATTGTTATAAAGCAGTGAATATTAGTATAGTTTAATTAGTTGTTCTAGTGTGAATAAATGGAATCTTAACATTATTGCAAAACGATGCATTTTGACTAGTCCAGTGCTCCATACTTTTAATGTCAAAGAACTGAAATCTTGAGTACAATTTACAATTCGAATTTTTCTAAGCAATCGAAGAGGTCAGTTTCGGGAAGTAATTTTTGAAAGCTCTGCACGTAGTGGTTACCGTGATGATTTTTGGTGTCGTAATGGGATCGGCGGTCTGCAATCAGATGCAGTTTCTGCTGCGCTTATTGTCAGGTACAAATATATTTTCGTGGGCATTATGTGGTCAGCTAGTTATACTTTTTCATGGTAGAGGCCGATGACCGTGTATACATAATCGGTTTTTTGTTGCTCGAGCGATGAAATATTGCGGAGAAAATTATACTCGAACATCGATCGCAGGCTTGTTATGATTTAATCAAACTCACCCTTCATTGTGTACTGTCCATCGTCCACGGTGTCCAAAATGATTACTATAATGATTATCATGATCTTTGATTTCCTTGAAACGATACATTAACCAAATATTGTTTCAAAATGTTGTTATAAATCATTTATACATTGATATTTAGAGCCTTCAGAAGGAAATACGTATATTTGTACAGAAACGTAATTGATCTATGGTGACAAAATTTCATTTCTGAACGAAATTTATTGTAATAAACTAAAAGAGTAATATAGTTAGATGATATTCATTGTTGATATAACTTATTCCTGTATTTGATTTGTTTCTCACAAAGACCATTTAATATATAAGAAACAATGTGTGATATAATAATTTATAATTTGTCGAAAGAAAGAACAACGTATCTTGATAAAAATAATCTTGTAAGACTTGCAAAAAGAGGAGTTAATCTGTGCTATGATAATAGTCCTCTATAACTTGTTAAAAAAAGAAGCAACGTGTGTTATGATAATTATCCTACCGAAATTTATTAAAAGTGCAAACGAAAAGTGTTCGAATAATAATTTGTTATGATTTGCTAAAAATAGAAAGAACATGTGTATTCATGTAGAAAGTTTCTTAGGTCCGAAGGAATGCTTTGGTTTCCTAGTTAAAACAGCTTCGAGCGCAAAGGGTTTCCCAAAATTAACGCAAAGTTTGAATTAAATAGAAAACACAGTTTTTAGTCTTTAGATTGTTGCTTTTTCATTGAGTCATAAAGTACATAGGATAGGGTTATTTATGGAATAACACATCGGGCAAATGGCCTCCACGGCTTTGCTTGCACATACGCACTCTTTTCTCGAAATTTTTCATGACCTTTCTGCATAATTGTAGCTGAATTTCGTTGATGCAGCGTTTCATTTCCTCTTGTAATGCACGGGTAGTTGTGGGCTTGTTGATATAGACCTTTGACTTCAAATAACCAAATAAGAAGAAATCTAATGGTGTTAAATCACACAATCTAGGGGGCCAGTTCTGATCACAGAACGAGAGAGCACACGACCAGGAAATGTCTCATGCAGTAATTGAATTGTTTCACTGGCTGTAGGGCATGTGGCACAGTCTTGTTGAAACCACATATTGGCCACATCAATAACATCCAATTTCGGCAGAAAGAACTGTGTTATCATGTCGCGATATCGAGCACCAGTAACAGTTACTGCTTGACTAGCCTCATTTTCAAAAAAGTATGGTCCAATGATGCCTCCAGCACAAAATCCGCACCAAACAGTGACACGTTGTGGGTGCATTTGTTGTCCGACAATCACATGTGGATTCTCCGAACCCCAAACACTGCATTTTTGGCAATTACCAAAGCCATCGAGGTGAAAATGTGCTTCATCGCTTAGGATGATTTTGCTCGAAAAATCAGCATCCACCTGTTGATGTTCAATAATCCATTCCACGAACTCTCTTCGCTGTTCATGGTCATTAGGCTTCAGTTGTTGTGTTAATTAAATTTTGTAAGCATGGAGACACAGATCTTTTCCGAGTATACGACGTTGAATCGATGTTCCTGAGTTTTCATCAACACTCTCACGCACTGCTTCGATATTGACATTTGATCGGCTTGTTTTCGGACGACCGGTGTATTTAGCGTCTCCAACTGGTTCAGTCTCCCTGAATTTTTCAATTAATCTTTACACAGTTGACGAGGTTAAACCACTATTTTGACCATATTTTGTATAAAATTTTCGAACTGTGGCCGCCAAACTTTCATTATTTTTGAAATATTGTTCAATAATGAAAACACGATGTTGTATCATATAACGTTCCATTTTTACTAACCCTAAACTCTCATCTATCAAATTTTTCTTTTTTCAAAAATGACGGCAAATTCAAATCTTGTGTTAATTTTGGGACACCCAGTACAAAAGCATTCGACACTGACCATCACTGCGTACGCGTGTGCAATGGTTTCGTTAAATTAAAGTCGAAACATGTCACTGTTCATCCGGCTGTAACTGTACTTGATTACCGTGAACCAGAAAATATCACGGATAATTTCTCGAGTATTTTTCAAGTCTCAACCGAGAATCACGCTCGTCACGTGAATGGCAATCACCGATCAGTAATCAACGATACGTATGGCCACTCTTGCGGTCGAAATCCACGCAGGAGTGCGATTCGAGATGCATCGTACGTGTCTCGTTGGAGGACATCTCCTGCCCTCGTATCAGTGAAAGACATTCGACGGGTGCGTAACATCTCCCGACCTGAAAATCTCCATTTCGGAAATTTTCAACTACTGGCGAAACGTCCTGGTCACGTGTACGAGACACAGAAATAAATAAATTGCGGAGTTTGATGCTCGATAAAAATTGTCTGACTCGAATACAAGATACGGAAGCTACTTGGACACTTCTTTTTGTAGTCATTTTAAGAAGTTGGAAATAGTACACGAGTATTTTTAACCCTTAACGGTCCAACGGCGCCTTCGAGGCGACACTAAAAATTCAGTTACTATTGGGTTGTTCGGAAAGTAATTTCGTTCTTTTTTTGTGAAAATGAAAGACAATTTTCGTATAAAGAACAAATATTTTATTAAAGTATATATTGGCCATTCTGGTCCATACCTTTTGCCATCTTTCTGGTAGTAGCATGATTTCACACTCATAAAATTTTTCGTCTTTGCTGGCAAAAAACTGATCGAGGTGGTTTTTGACCTCCTCATTTGAAGTGAAGGTTTTACCGTCTAAAAAATTTTGCAGTGACCGAAACAAATAGTAATCCGAAGGTGCCAGATCTGGAGAATATGGTGGGTATGGCATTGTATCCCATTCAAGCTGGAAAAGCTTTTGGCGAGTGACCAAACTTGAATGAGGTCTCGCAATATCTTGGTGGAACACTACACCTTTTCTGTTGATTAATTCTGGCCTTTTCCGTTGAAGTGCATCATTCAGTTTGTCCAGCTGATGACAGCAGACTTCCGAATTAATTGTTGTGTTGTCCGGTAAAAGCTAAAAAAAACGATTCCTTTAAAATCCCACCAAACAGACAGCATCACCTTTTTTTGATGGATATTGGCTTTGGAAATGCTTTGAGCCGGTTCATCTTTTTCGCTCCATGATCTCTTGCGTTTGACATTCTTATATACAACCCATTTTTCATCCCCAGTAATGATGCGCTTCAAAAATGGATCATTTTTGTGACGTTTGAGAAGCGAATCACAGACGTTAACGCGACGACACAAATTTCTCTCCGTGAGAACATGGGGAACCCATATATCGAGCTTCGAGGTTATACCCAGGCCTTTCAAGTGGTCATAAACAGTTGAATTTGATAAATTTAACCTCTCACCGATCTCACGTGTTGTTATTCGCCGGTTTACATCAACCAATGCCTTTATCGTGTCTTTATCAGCTTCAACCGGCCTTCCAAACCGTGGTGCATCTTCGACATCAAAATTGCCGAATCGAAATTTTGCAAACCAGTTCTGGCACTGGCGTATTGTCAACGCATCTTCTCCATACACGTCGGTTAATTTCTTTCTGGCTTGAACAGCATTTTTACCTTTTCTATAGTAAAAAAGTAAAATATAACGAAAATGCTGCTTATTGCTCTCCATATTTAAAAGGGCACCAACCAAAAACTACTGCGTAGAATCAATTGGACTTTTTCACACACGAGCCTTGCTATATCAGCTCTCAAAACATATAATGATGAAACAATTGAATAAAATTATAGTCGAATGATTAAACAATTGAATAATATTATAGTCGAATGACCAAACAATTAAATAATATTATAGTCGAATGACCAAACAATTAAATAATAAAATAATGATATATATGATGAATTCGAAAAAAAACTGTGTAGTAAAAAGTAAGTATTCGAATAAAAGATGCAGTAGTCATTTAATATGTTCCGAGATGTTGATTGTTCATCACGGTTCGAGAGATCTCGTAGCTATCGCTGGCACAAGTTCTCCGAAAGCGGAAGCCTTGAAGATGTGGGTCACTCGTGGCCCGATAATGGAGCGAATTAAGCCGGTAATCACCGCGTTTGGGTCCTCTCCACCCACAGCGAAGAGGAACTGCACGTTCGCCGGTGCTGCTGGCTGATTTTCACTCTCTAGCCAATTTTCGAAGCCGCCAATTACCTACCCGGAATCGCCAGTACTAACAGAGTTGCATTTCGTGTCCCGATCTTGTCGTCATGGATTTTACATCCGCTTTATTTAAATGCAGATTCGGTTTTGCCAACTGATCCCGACTATCGGCTACCCTGAGAGCTCGATCTTCTTTCAGACTGCATTTCAATCCCCTGCATCTCGCCTGAATCATGTCTGATATAAGAACTGCTACTATGAAACAACATAAAATGTATCTCATACCTCTGAATCAATTCTGATGTGAGTAGTGCGCTTTAAAAATAACATAATATATATTTCAGTGCCCTGAATCATGTCAGACTTGAATACTGTCACTATAAAATAACATGAAAAGCATTTCAATTTCCTGAATCAAGTCTGATATGAGTGCTCTGTCTTTACAATAGCATAAAATGTATCTCAAACCTCTCAATTAAGTCAAATGTGAGTGCAGTGCCTTTGAAGTAACATAAAATACATTTCAGTGCCCTGAATCATGTCTGACATGGTGAATATTGTCGCCTTAAAATAATAGGAAACGCATTTCAATTTCCACAGTTAAGTCTGACAGGAATGCTGTGCCTATAACATAACACAAAATGCATCTGAATGCTCTGAATCAATGCTGATATGAATGCTGTAACTATGAAATAATATAAAGGCTACTCAATTCCTTAAATTAAGTCCGATATTCAATTTTCAATTTTCATTTGAAAATGTATCATGGAAAAATTCCTGTAATTTCAATAAAAAGTGAAAGGAAAAATCAGTAACAAATCATTTTGCTCCATCTGGTAGTTCTAGTGTTAAACATGTATTGTTAAATAAAATAGAGTGTCTGGTTAACTGATTTTATTATAAATCGATATCGCTTCACGAAATTGTACGAGGTTTAAAATATTTTTGTATTCAGACTAATTATTATTTTCACAATTTAATATAGAAAAGAAGTTTATTATTGATATTATGCCTTCGTATTCTATTCCATTCGATATGAAAATATGGTTCTCAGCAGAATTTCTGAAAGGTTTTGAACACGTTTGAATTTATTTTTTAAGAAAAATAGATTTTCAGTTTTCCAACAGTTATGTTATATAAATATAGTTTCAGAGAAAATTGACGCTGCGTGGAGAAGCAAATGCTTTAAGGTTTAAAATTGAATAAATTAAAAGCTCAGGCTTACGGTTGTATTATTTGTTTTTATTAAAATGATTACAATTTAAATACCGACCGTTTATCGAGAATCAGAAATGTAGCGTTCAAAGACTTTTTGAACTAACTGTATATCAGTCGCATTTAATGGTCGTTAGTTCTAGTGTTAAAAACTATACTCATCGAGATTCTTCTTAGACAAGTCAGTATTGCGATATTTTCATTTGCAGCAGATAATACTTTTCCACTCTAGCCAGTTTTATGAACGAAGAGTTCAACAAACACGTCAGAACATCTTGCAATTAGGTCCCTTTTTTCGAAAACCAGATAATAATACAGCGGAAAATCCTCATTTCGCCATTACCGCTAACGAACAATAATGCTGCTTAAGGTTTACACATTCCTGGAAACGATAAAAGCACGACCATAATGGAGAACTTTTATCCGGTACAAAAACCGTGTTTTAGAGATACCTACTGCAAACGACGTAACGTTCGTCTGAAAATAATAGGATCATTGCAATTTCGAGCGACACCGATTTTCGAAATCTACGTTTGCAGCGCCAAAAATATTTTTACCAGTTTGCACTAAAGTAAGAAGTACAAAATACGCCTTACAAGGAGACAATTAATACTAGGTATGGATAACTTCGGTTATTCCCATTTTGACAAAGTTTAGCAGTCAGTTAAACTACAAAATAAGATTTTTGTCATAAAAATCACTGATTTGTCAGTATAGTAATCCACAGCAGAAAAACTTACATAGCAATGCAATACAACACATTCTTTATACAAAATCATCAAAACAGAACGTTTTGAACTACTTTCTTCTAAATTACTTTCTAAAGAACAAAATTAATTTTTTCATCGAAAATTAAAATTATACATATGTCTTTGTTCCAATTCCCCATATTTAAGATATAACAAATACTATTTATCAATCGTCAACAAAGAACAATATATATTGAACAAGTGACTCGACTTTCTAGTAATTACTTTTCTATGTAAACTCTATCCAAATTTTCAGTAATTAATGTTCTCATTTTTATAGTCTATTTAGTGATTTTATTATCGAACAGTTGCGTTAAAATCGCACAACAATAAATCCGATTTTAATCCACAGCATGAAGCACCGTGTGCTGCCTCAAAACGGAACTAATTTCGCAAAAGCCATCGATGCTCGATTTCCAGTCAGCTGTTCGTACAAGCAACTTAAGTCAACTATACGATTCTAATTTTTGCACAGATGGACAAGCTTTAAATTAATATTTTCAAGAATTTAAGAAATCAATTCAATAGACCTTGTCGTTTAATTATACTTCGTAATGAAAATCGTAAATAATCCAATTAAATTTTGAAATTTTTATAGGGCAATATACATCATTCAATTTTAATAATCAATAGGTTTAGTGTTAAGGTATAATGAACACTGTTTATCAATCGTCAACAAAGTACAATGCATACT
>CM052092.1:18037376-18057618 GCA_028453745.1 Agapostemon virescens
AAAAATGTTTTCATTAGAAATTTTTGGATGTGCTTCTTTAACACTAGAACTACCAAACCAGTCATATTGACTGGTCCCTATTTTCGTTTGCAATTATTGAAGTTATAAAAATGTTTTCATTAGAACTTTTCGGATGTACTTCTTTAACGACGTATACCTTACAATAAGAAATGTATGAAGTTTCAATAGATGCATTATTATCACAAAGCAACATATATCGTTGGATTTATTGTTCGGTAGTTCTAGTGTTAAAACTGACAAAAGATTCGGGATAATAACCACAGTGTATTATTACCACGCTTCTATTAAATATAATATAACATATAAGGTCTACATGTGCTCTGCATGACACAAAATAAATTGCATGACACAAATTTTTATTACACAAAATTAAACAAAACGTGCCTAACGTTTTCTAACAAAAAAAGCTTTCGTGAAAACAATCGTATAATTTCGATAACTGTGAAAGGAGAGATCGGTAACAAATCAATTCGACCGGTGGTTCTAGTGTTCATAAAAATTAAACAGAAAGAAAGCCGAAAACTAATTGCAAGATGGGAGAAAGGAAAGGGTGCACGTAGGTGAATCTGTCTGAAAGGAAGCGAAACGATGGAGAAGGACAGGTAGATTGGAAAGGAGGAGATAAAAAAGGAGAGGCAGGTATGACCAAAGGATGAGAGAGAAGGCGAAGAAGAAGAAGAAGGAGTAGAGCACGAGCCATGCGGCTTCTGCACCATCTGTTGCATCGTTTTGCTGCATGCCGAAGACTCCGTGGGGACACCATATGCTCTCTCTCTACTGCATCGGTACCTACAGCCGTTCCGATGCAGACATACTTCGCATACGTAATGTCCTACCGGTTTTCTCAATCACACCGTTTCATCATGATTTCCGTGAGCCATGTGCCGTGTGCCATGTACCGTGCGCCGTATACCGTACACCGTACATCGTGCGCCTTAATTTTATTGTGCTTTTTGCCAGCACGTCGAGAAACCTTTCTGCAGAATTTCTAACGAGCCGTTATAATTCGACAAATCGCTCCTTACCAGAGACAACTAAACCGTCCCTTGGCTTTTTTGTCGCGGGGACAATACGTTATCCTCGGCACACGACCGCGCAAATTCTTTTGAACCCTGATTCTCTTTCGTTGCTAACCCATTTTACTGGAAACTTCTATATTTCGCTGAGAAATAACGATTTTACACTTTCCTTTTTTTAAATGCAAAAATTTAACTATTTTGAAACTCCGTATAAACGTTCCTTATGACTTTATTAAGTTATAGCAATTATATCTGTAGAATAGGTTTTACATTTTGCTATTAACTCTTTTCACTGGGGACGTTTGTCTGTTGGTGAAATATATCGATTTTGCACATTTATTTATATGCAAACGTGGAACCAATTATTTTGACACTCTGTATAAAGGTTTGTTATGGCTTCATGAAGTTATATCAATTATATCTGTAGAAACCTTTTCAAATTTTGCTATTAACTCTTTTCATTGGGGACTTCTGTCTGTTGGTGAAATATATCTATTTTGCACATTTATTTATATGCAAGCGTGCAACTAATTATTTTGACACTCTGTATAAACGTTTGTTATGGCTTCATGAAGTTATATCAATTATGTCTGTAGAATCCTTTTTAAATTCTGCTCCTAACACTTTTCACTGGGGACTTCTGTCCTTTGATGAAAAATATCGATACTGCACTTTTCTTTAACACTAAATCTACCACAATGACTCTTCTCAAATTCTTTATTTTGCAATTATTCAAATTATATAATTTCCTTTGCAGAAATCGATTCAATGGATTTCTTTATTCAATCGTATAAAATGAAAATTGCACAAAATTTAAATAGCTATAATCTTATCATTTTTATAAGAATATTTATACTAGTCAATTTTAATGCTCGGTAGGTTTAGTGTTAAATACAAGCATGAAACCAATTATTTTGACATTTTATATAAACGTTTGTTATGCCTTTATGAAGTTATATCAATTATATCTGTAGAATCCTTTTCACATTTTGCAGTTAACTTTTGTCACTGGCAACTTCCGTCTTTTGATGAAAAATGTCGATTTTGCATTTTTCTTTAAACGCAAGAATGTAACCAACTATTTTGACACTCTGTATAAACGTTTGTTACACCTTCATGAAGTTATATCAATTATATCGATACAATCCTTTTCACATTTTGCAGTTAACTCATTTCACTGGCAACTTTTGTCTTTTGATGAAAAATATCGATTTTGCATTCTTCTTCCACCAACATTCTTCAACCAACTATTTTGACACTCTGTATAAACGTTTGTTACGCCTACATGAAATTAGATCATTTATATCTGTTAAAATGTCCATTTTGTATTTTTCTGTAAACGCAAGGATGTAAACAGCTATTTTGAAACTCTGTACAAATGTTTGTTATTGAAAGATCATAGTATAGCAATAAAGAAACAAGTGCAATTACAATTTGCAGCTGCATCCATGCACTCCTGTAAAAAGTCGTATAGCGGTTAATGGATGGATGTTGACTTGATATTTTACAAAGACATTTCGTAACAGTTGAGTAACAAGATTTTGCAAGAAATCGATTTTTTTTTCTCATGAAAAACAGACAAATTCTTCTCTTAACTACGGTCTCGTTAGTGGACGATAAAACGTAATGAAACACAGCTGTCTTCGATAAGTACTGATGCGATAAACAGTAAATATTTATCAGGTTTTTGCAAATTAAACGTTAGCCTGTATCTCACTTATTGTTTTATTTTCAAATCACGTACGTTTGTTTGAGTTCGGTGGCCCAGCACTGTGAATACGTATACGTAATTAAAGAATTAATTAGCTAAAACTCGTTGCAAAAATTTTGCTTCATTCGTAATTGCCCTGTTTAAAATCGCGTGAGATGAAATTGGATTCCCCGGATAATTCACTTGGTGGTTTAATGTTCGCTATTAAATGCGAACCTGAAAATTGCCTGGCAATTATTTTTGCACCGTTATAGGAAACATCTTTATTTATTCGTGTATTTATTTTATGAAAATAATAGTACTCGGCACAAGTAATTTTAATTGCAGTTATTTCAACGAGCGTGATTTATTTACGTTTAAAAAATGTTATGGTACTATCATGGAAAAATTTATAATAATTGGTAGTATCATAAGAAGGATTAAATCGGAATGATCAAAGTCTGTGTTAGAATCAGAATATATAGTAGAATTTGCTATATTTTCAATTTTATTTATTTGTTTACTCGTGCTAATTTTTTTAATCACATTGATCTATTGAGACATTTATTCCTGGGAGGAGAGATCATAATTACCATGTTATAATTGATGACGTTTAAGGCTATTTGTTTAATTATCAATCTTTTAGAATATATTTCTGGTGATGCCACTTGCAGATACATTCATTCCCGGATAGCATGCGACGTCACTGACGAAGATTACTATTCATAAGAAAATCAGTTCCAAGGGACTGATTGTTTAAGATATACGCAACAATATATTATATACAATTCAAAATTTTTTTTCACTCGTGCATAGTTGAAACTGTGGATTTAAAGTTGAATAAAAGTGACACGAAAAGCTGAACAAAATTCTTCTACGTTTAACGTGTTAATATTACGGTCCAAATGACGCTTTCTAATATTTTCAATTTATGAATATTGAAAGTGTGAAAATTGCATATGTGAAGAACTATTCGGTACAGTTGTTTCTCGAGAATAAAAATTTAGGCTAGAAATTTTGAATAGACACATCCCGTTATTGTTGCAAAATAATGTAAAACGGTTGCTTTTAGAGCTCCTCAAACCTATTGTTAAAACAGTTATTCATGTTTCAAGAGTGTCCCAATAATTACGGACGGCCTTATTACCCATCACTGACCAATTGCGAGCACCAAGACTGTAAATATGAAACCGGAATTTGGCATACATGACACTAGCTGTCAATACATATAGTAGCCGTCAAACCGCATCATTGATGCCATTTTCTTGTTTCGACATGTGACAACGATTTTTAAGTCGCAACCATACAAGTTTCATACAATGGCACAGTTTTTAATAGCGACTAACATTGTGAAAGCAATAGCAACTTCATTTCTAAATTAAAATTGTCAAATGGCTACACCATTATTTCAAACAATTTTCACAACGCGTCATTGATGCCATTTTCTTGTTTCGACATGTGACAACGATTTTTAAGTCGCAACCATACAAGTTTCATACAATGGCACAGTTTTTAATAGCGACTAACATTGTGAAAGCAATAGCAACTTCATTTCTAAATTAAAATTGTCAAATGGCTACACCATTATTTCAAACAATTTTCACAACGCGTCATTAATGCCATTTTCTTGTTTCGATATACAATCACGATTTTCGACTCGCAACCATACAAGTTTCATACAACAGCACAGTTTTTAATAGCGACTAACAATGTGCAAGTAGTGGCAACTTCGATGTCAAATTAAAATTGTCAAATGGCCACATCATTATTTAAAACAATTTTTACAACACCTCATTGATGCCATTTTCTTGTTTCGGCATATGATAACGATTTTCGACTCGCAACCATACAAGAGTCATGCAACAGCACAGTTTCTAATAGCGACTAACAATGTGAAAGCAGTGGCAACTTCATTTTTTAATTATAATTGTCAAATGGCCACATCATTATTTAAAACAATTTTTACAACGCTTTATTGTTGCCATTTTCTTGTTTCGACATATGATAACGATTTTCGACTCGCAACCATACAAGAGTCATGCAACAGCACAGTTTGTAATAGCGACTAACAATGTGAAAGCATTGGCAACTTCATTTTTAAATTAAAATTGTCAAATGGCCACATCATTATTTAAAACAATTTTCCCAACGCCTCATTGATGCCATTTTCTTGTTTCAACATATGATAGCGATTTCCAAATCGCAACCATACAAGTTTCATACAACAACATAGTTTTATAAGCGTAGAACACGTCGGGTTGTGTGCCTAGTAACTACGATTTGCAGACAGCATTGATTTTCTGTTACCATTTGAAGAAAACTACTGCGGAATCGCATTGAATGCTTGTCGGAGCTTACTGTGACATGCTCTTGGTAAATCACGTTGCTTCGAGGGGTTTAAAAAATTTTGTAAGTGGCGATTTTGACGCGAGAAACGAAGTACGTGGAAGACCACCGAGAAAGTTTGAAGACAGCGAGTTGCAAGCATCGTTGAATGAGGCTGACGCCCAAAGGCAACAACGAATCCACGAATTAATTAAATGTGACACGAGAAGCCGTCTCCATACGTTTGAAAGCCATGGAACAGATCCGGAACATAGAAGAATGGGATTGAAAGGGAACGCAAAGTGACTTTGCTTTGTGATGATGCACCATCGCACACACCAAAACCGAGCAAGGAAACGATTGAATCGTTTAGTTGGGAAATACTTTCGCATGCGGCTTACTCACCAGATTTCTCTCTATCCAATTATTACTTATTTGCATCGATGGAACACGCAGTTGTTGAGCAGCGCTTGGTATCTTACAAAAATGTACGAAAATGGCTCAATGACTGGTTTTCCTCAAAAGAGGAACAGTTTTTTCGACGTGAAATCCATAAAATTGTCAGAAAGATAGGAAAAACTTCGCAACACTTCGGCTAAAATATTTTGTATAATTTTCATCCAACAAACTAGTATTTACAATACAAAAATTCCGGTTTATGCTTACATACCTGGTATATTCCATAAACCGATAATTATCAGCGTAAAAATAAACTGTTTCTGTAATTTTGTTTTTTATGTACAAAATCCGTGAAAATGGCGAGTCCCGTAAACCTAGTATTAACCCTTGGCACTCCAATGGAGCCTCTGACGCAACACTAAAAATTTCTTTACTACTCTTTAAAACAGCCTTTACATTTTTCTGTTTGCATTTAAGGAGTCGGTAAATATCAAGATCTTGTGCGTACCAGTAATAGTAATAAACTTTATACTCACAAAAACTTATACTGTACGAAAATGGCTCGATGACTGGTTTGCCTGAAAAGAGGCAAAGAGAGATATTGTCAGTGAAATGGGAAAAATGTCTAGCTACTAAATGCATAAGGGCATTACTTCGAATAACATATTTTGTATAATTTTCCGAAAATAAACTGTGTATTTTCTAAAGAACGATTCTGGTTTCATAGTGACATGAATTACCTGATATCAAAGCTCGATTAACATTGTCACAACGGTATCACAGTCTGCCTTACAACATCACAGAGTGGTTCCGCGCGACAGACGGAGGAACATCGGCGGCCGAGGGGCCCTTCCAACTGTCCCCCGAGGCTAGCACGCGTCGCCACGTGGCCAGGTAACGAAAAAATAAAAGAAGAACAGGAAAGGTAAAAGCCATTCTCGAGGAACAAACTTATTTCTGTACGAGCGGTGGCGGCGGCCTCGTTTCATGCCTCCTCTCCCTCGCCGCCCACCTCCCGCCCCGTACCCCAACTTTTCAGGTAAATACCCGTCGATGGTTTTTCAATGGTTTTTGATCTGCCTCTCAATCGTGCCCAATGCGACGTTTGATTCTCGATTGGCACTCTCGTCGGGATTATGACCCTACCATACTCGTCGTCCTCCAACCCTGCGCACCGAAATGAAACTCGTTCGTCTTATCCGTGATTAATTGCGCTCGACTATGCATTTGATTTGATTCTCAAGTCGATTTTACCTGCGATTCGCGACACGGTTTTCATTTTGGGGACACTGGTCTTTGTATTGCATTCGTCCAATCCCTTGCGTGATCTCGTGATTTGATAATTCACGTATTTTCGCTTTCGCTTCGTTCCGTTTGCCAATTTATTTGTTACCTTACGGTTTTCAAAAATATATCGTAATATATTTTATTATCATCATTATATATAAATAATTTACATAAATATATGTAGATTTTCTTAAACATTAACCCTTAGCACTACAATAGCTCCTCCGAGGCGACACTGAGAATTGTCAGATTATTATTTAAAACAATTTTTACACGTTTGTATTTAAGAAGTTAGTATAAATTGAATTGATTGCACAAATTGATATGCACGGGTGGGAATTAATCACGTACAATAGAATTATTTTAGGACAAACAAAATGTATCGATTTTGGAGTTCAAATTGCTTCGAGTGCAAAAGGTTAAACGTACCGAGCATTAATAACCCACTTTTGTTCTACGATTTAATTTGTGACGGCAGTGATTAGATTTTCCTCGTTCTCCGAAAAATGACAAAATGAAAAGGCAAATTTCTAGCTATCGCATACGTAGCTGTTCTCCGATGACCGTATATGATCAACGATTAAATAGAACTTTATTTCGGTTTACAGAGAATTAAGAAAATACATGTTTAACACTTTAACAGCCAAACCCACGACCTCGAAAATTCCATAAAATCAAAGTGATTTATTTAATGAATAACTTTAATTGATAACTTAAAATGTACGACACATAGTTATCCTTCAAGCTTTACGTATTCTCCAGACCTAAACTAAATTTAGTGCAACGAATATATTAACGTAAAAAATTATTTTTAAACATGGGCAAATAATTCTGTCACCCATATATGAGTGACATGGCAGTTTAAGTGTTAAAAGATTTTCTAAATCAATTTCTGTTTCCTTTTTGTTTTCTAAGACACTTTAGCAATACGATGTATTAATTAATAGCTTAATAAATGACTTTACTAAAGTTATTTAAGATAAAATAGCTTTGCTCGTCAACGCAGAACAGTAAAAACGAAAAATACATTAACATTTGTAATTGTAAAATAAGAATATTAAGAGAAACATCGATGAACGAAAAAGGTGGAAACATTTTGTTAAATATTCGATGAAATATTCTCTCGGAATAATAATGATGTTCCTAAATAACGTACAGATTATCATCTCACGACAATCGCCGAAGAAATTCAGGTTTTTCATAACACTCAGTTCATAAAACAAATTTCGAAAAACGTAATTCACTCGTTATTGCGATGTTGGACGTTTTACGAGAAAAGAATACGACAGCCGTAAAAAACGACGTAAAGCGCAATTGCTGATGACGGTGTATCTGTCCCGTATATTCGCCTCAAAGCCATATATTTAACCCCATATAGTCTGTCACGTGATACCAGAGCGTTTTACATCGCCACTCTGTGTTTGCTATGGGTCACATGCATGGGAACTTTGAAAAAAACATATACTCACGGCTTTGCTTGGCACAATAAAAAATTCGTCGCTTTTCAAAGCAAACATCTACGTCATTTTATTTACAAACTGTCGAAATTTTGTGTATTCTCGTGCTGAAGATATTCGCAGTGAAGAAAGTATGAACTGTGCCCATAATTATGAAAGTGGCCTAAGTCATATATTTCTTGTTTCGAGATATTTAATGAATTGCATTTGAATAAATTAAAAAATATTTTTACATTATGCGACATTTTAATTTATAATTTTATTAGTCTTGATTAATGGAGATTTATTATGAATACCAAAATCACGGTCATTCGGTAGAAAGGAATGACCCGATACCAAAAATTCAAGTTATGTTTATATAATTTCTTGAAATTTCTGACTTAGACCACTTTCATAATTAACACTAAATGAATTCCATATAATGTTGAAATTACAACCACTATTTAATGGTTCATTTTTTACGATATCGTAAAAATTACATTGAATAAATTTAGTTTAAAATAATGTTGTGTGAAATAACTGATAAACTCTTTTTTTTTTTCATTTTGACTTAGACCACTTTCATAATTATGGGCACAACTAGAAAATATTAAGATACACATCTCCCACAGTTTTCTCCAATCTCTGTAAACTGTAAACAAATTTTTTTAATGCGAACTACAATTGTTTGCTTTCACCAAATTTTAACGATTACGTAATTCTAACTTGCATTCAGTATTATCAAGTTCATCAGTTTCACATACTTTATGTTTAAATTATTGAAATTTCAAAGGTCCTCCAAACATCTGTTATAATAAAAATTACATTGATTGGCATTGAACTTACTAATAGTTAAAACTGGCTGATATATATTGTCTTATAAAACTGATAAGAATAACTTATTTATATTTTGTATGATTTTTATTACAGCATACACTTGAACAAGGAAATCTATTGAATCGATTCCGTAACCGATTTGATAACTTCAATAATTATAAAATAAAAAATCTAGAAGGGTTTAATGATAGGTTACTTATTGTTAGATAGGTTTAATACATATTACGACGAGTCAGACTCTTGTTGAAGGTTCTAGATAAAGTATAGCAGATATAAATATTGTGCCCTCCTTTTTAGATGAAATCAAATTTTATTCTTCCATGATCATTATTTATGCATTCAAGTGAACATAGCAGTGCAAAAGCCAAACATAGTTTAACTGTTATGTTAACCACTTGCCATATTATAACGAGTCAGATTCATGTTTAATTGTAGACTACATTTAATATAGTTTAGATAGGATCATTAGTTGCAGACAACACCTAATATATTTCAGATAGCGTCATTGGTTGTAGGCAATACCTACTATAGTTTAGACAGCACCATTAATTTTAGACTGCACCTAATATAGTTTAGATAACGTCATTAATTGCAGACAACACCTACTATACTTTCGATAGCGTCATTAGTTGCAGACAACACTTACCATAGTTTAGATAGCGTCATACAACTGTTTGCTTGATCTTTATGTGATTCTACGTTACTAAACATAGTTTAGATAATTCTATCCTAGCGTTCGCATAAACAGACATAATAGTAACCTACAAATCCCGTTATTTTACCGGTTTTAAGCACTAAAATGCACTAAGCACGGTTTTACCCGTTAAATACCGATTCAGTTTCCGATTCGTAGGATATACGTTACAGATGCATGACGCCTAGCACGATGCGTACGTTACACAAGTTGAATTAATTATAAGGGAAGAGGATGGATAATGAACATACACCGTATAATCAAATTCTTTCGTGAAAGAAAAAAAATGTTTGCTAATTTCTCGCTAACAATCTGTCCGCAGACGCGTGCCATGTGGCAAACACAATTTCACACTTCGATCGGACACGCCTGATTTTCCGAGATCCTAATTGGATGAAACTACAAAGATGAAGCTGCTGAGTCGTCCCCTCGTTGCTCACCGGTTGTGTACACAACGGCAGAATTATATATATTTTTTAAGTATAAAAGAACCCATCTACCTTTTCGCCTTTTTCAAAAAGTTTGCAGTATGTACATAAATATCCATTTGTTCTATCCATTTCCTTCGTTGGAACAGCGAATTTTTCATTTTAATTCAAGTTCAGGTAGTTTCACCGCTGGCAAATCTGAAATGCTTCTGTATTTCATTTTTACGTAATTATAAACGGAATTTTGTATTTGTTGCTGATGTAATGTAACAATAGTCAGAACAATCCTAACAGTTATCGATTCAATGGCATCGCTGAAGCAACATTAAAAATTTGTTATACTGTTATTGGAAAGAACTTTTACGTCACTATGTTTGCAATTAAACAATTGATAAAAATCGAAACGTTGTACGAACGAGTAATTGCAATGAACTTTCTATACACGACAGGAAATTAATACAATGGAACTATTCTAGCTAAAAGAATGTCTCCATTTTGGTAAATACAATTGCTTGGAGTGCAGATGGTTGGATAATTTCTTTTACAACTGTTACAGATAATTAATATTCTTCATACAGGATCTTTAGTTCAATCACGATAGAAAGTAAATTTCTACTATAAATGATTGCAGTGTGTTGTCTTCTAAAAATTGCAAGACTAAATCCACTTTTAACCCCTTGCCATATCATCTTCTTTGTAACTAAAGCTATTATAACGTTTCCATCACTAAAAATGCTACAAAAGAGCAAAGACAAAGCAAGATCATGGAAGAATTAAATTTGATTTGTGCAAAACTAAGAAATAAATTATTATTCGGCAGGGTTCGCGTTAACCCCTTGCCACACCATTTTCATTCTAACTAAAATTATTGTAACGCCTCATCGCTAAAAATGTTACAGAAGGGAGCAGATACAATTAATGGTTTTATCTAAAGTATGTTTGGTGTAGTCTACAACTCGTGACGCTATCTAAACTATATTAACCATAGTCTATAGATATAGTAGATTATTTTGGTGTTCGCTCATTTAGTTACATCAGGCATAATAACAACCTCTAAATAAGAAAAATCCGGCTTTATAAAACAAGATGGAATTTATTCAAATTTCGTGCAACTTTTACGTTAATATGTATGCTAATGAAAAAGTTCATGAATAATTTTTTCGTAAAAAATGTTTCATAATTAAAATAACTGTGAACGAAAAGATTAGTAACAAGTCATTCTGAATATTAAAATGTTAAATATCCATTTCGTTGTTATTGTTTTTGTAATGAACTCTTTTAAAAAGCTTCTCTAAAGTTACTCTGAATGTATAGAATTTTAAAAACCTGGAATATATTTTTGCGATATAAAGTAGACATATATAATCATTCGAAATGTATAAATATTGCTGTTACGATTCTCCCGTCATTCGCTCTATTTTATGAATAATATAGTATTATATTGTTCAATAAAAATAGCACACGATAATTAATAGTATTAATAATAATAGTTCCATTAACACTTTAACTGCCAGAACAACAGCCTCAAAAATTCCACAAAATGAAAGTAATTTATTTGATGAAACAACAATTTAAAATTTAAAATGTACGACACATAGTTATCCTTCGACCTTCTCGTATTCTCTAGATTTCAACTAAATGTAGTGCAACGATTATATTAATGTACAAATTTATTTTAAAAAATGGACAAATTACTCTGTCACCCATATGTGGGTGACATGGCAGTCAAAGTGTTAAACATTCCAAAAGATCCTTTATAGGAATTATTACTATTATAAGAACCCGTTTTTATTACATTCATATTATAATATGTTTCATTACATCGTATACCTAATTTTTCCAGTTTCTACAATAACAATTTAACAAACTTAACAAAAATACATTTTCAAGAAGATGTATAATAAAGATTCCACACGAACAAATATCTTGTCGAACGAAGTAAATAAGGTCAAACTAAATTTATTTAAACTAACAACGGAACGAAAGAAAACTGTTCACTCTTGAGTCCTGACTTTTTACATTCTCCGGTGAACAATTTTGGCAGATACTGTATTGTACGAAAATGAGTAGAAAGTTAGCGTACAGTCGGGCGTACACGAGCGTGTTTAATTTTAATGATTGATGATGATTATCGATCGACGATAATAGAACGTGCTGTTCGAAATGAAGTTTCGGGATTCAAAAATCGCAGGGGCCAACTGACGTTTCCACGGTAGCGTGGCAGAGCGATCAGGCTGGATTACCGATATACAATTAACTCCGACCCTCCAGGAGTCCCGATATCTGGCCGTGTACTGAAGTCTACCAGCTCGTATCCCTCTTCCCATCAGCTCTCCGCCGATTTCCGCTCGTCGGAAACGTCATGTGGCACATTAATTGGACCGGTACGAGATAAAGGAAGATTCACTTTCAACGTTGTTGTTCGAAAGTCTGCGAGCAACCTCCCATTATAACATAAATCCAAACGCTGTCGCGATATTGTTCGCTGGAAACTTCAACATCCCATACTTTTTCTCTATAACTATCTATATATTCTAACACAAAAGCGTTGTAAATTAACCCTTTGCATTCCAAGCAATTTTAATTCCTAACTCGAGACATTTTTTTGTCCCAGAATAATTCCATTGCACGTGGTTCATTTCCTTTCGTGTACATCGAATTTGTTACTGTTAATCGTACGACAACACTTCAATTTTTACTAACTCCTTAATTACAAATATTTGTAATGTATAAAATGTTTTGAATAATAGCATGGCGATTTTCATTGTCGCCTCAGAGAAACTATTGGAGTGCTCAGGGTTAAATACCGGGTCTGTAAGTATGAAACCAGAATTTTGAGAAACCGCTTCATTCATGCCATCTTCTTGTTTCGACATCTGATAAAGATTTTCAACTCACAAATATAACGTTTCGTACAACAGCATAATTTTTAACGTTTTTAACAGTTTAGTATTTTAACATAGTGGGTCAAATGAAATTTTTCGGAATTTCTATTTTAAGTATGTCGTTATTTTTACAGTCGCTATTTTTACAGTCGCTATTTTTACAGTAAGTCGTTATTATTTAATGCTTAGCGGAAGCCCATTAATAGGACTTCGTATAATTGCCCTGTGACAAAGTGAAGCTTGAAACTGCTTTGACATTGTAATTTGTAACGAAATTACTAGATAACGTTACTGAGGATGTTTTATTGATTCGCAATAAAAATTGCTGTGAACGTTGAGAGATCCATTAACGCTATACCTTCCAAGCGTTAAAATTGGTTAATATATATAGCATTATAAAAATTACAAGAACTCAGAACTTCCCGCGAGTGACGATTTATTCGGCTCGAAACTCGACATTTTCACACGAAGAAAATATACGATGCTGATACACGGTCGCTAATATTCCGAGATTATGTTGTTGACAGATATGCTACCTTACGATATGACGTCTTACATCCAATACTAGCCGCCATAACTTACTAATTGCGCTATATTATTTCAAACGGCGGAGACTTATTTGTACTCCTAATAAAGGGTGTCCCAAAATTAACACAAGATTTGAGTTATCCCTATTGTTGAATCATTTTCATACAATAAACGTGTATTTTCTAATGAGTGTCCCAAAATTAGCGCAAGATTTGAATTTTTCGCCATTTTTGAAGTAAATTTTTGGCAACCCTGAAAAAAAAACAATTTGACAGCTGAGCGTTTAGGATTAGTAAAAATGGAGCGTTAGACGATACAACAACGTGCTTTCATTATTGTACAATATTTAAAAAATAATGAAAGTTTGGCTGCCGCAGTTTGAAAATTTTATGCAAAATATGGTCAAAATAATGTTTTAACCTCGTCAACTGTGAAAAGGTTAATTGAAAAATTCAAGGAGACTGAATCAGTTGGAGACGCTAAACACACCGGTCGTCCAAAAACAAGCCGTTCAAATGTTAATATCGAAGCAGTGCGTGAGAGTGTTGATGAAAACCCAGGAACATCGATTCGGCGTCGTGGAGAAGAATTGCAAATTTCAAGAAGCTCTCTACAGCGTATACTCGCAAAAGATCTGTGTCTCCATGCTTACAAAATTCAATTAACACAACAACTGAAGCCTAATGACCATGAACAGCGAAGAGAGTTCGCGGAATGGATTATTAAACATCAACAAGTGGATGCTGATTTTTCGAGCAAAATCATCCTAAGCGATGAAGCACATTTTCACCTTGATGGCTTTATTAATCGCAAAAATTGCCGTGTTTGGGTTTCAGAGAACCCACATGTGATTGTCGAACAACAAATGCACCCACAACCAGCAGTAACTGTTACTGGTGCTCGATATCGCGACATGATAACACAGTTCTTTCTGCCGAAATTGGATGCTATTGATGTGGCCAATATGTGGTTTCAACAAGACGGTGCCACATGCCATACAGCCAGTGAAACAATTCAATTACTGCATGAGACATTTCCTGGTCGTGTACTCTCTCGTTTCGGTGATCAGAATTGACCCCCTATATCGTGTGATTTAACACCATTAGATTTCTTCTTACTTATTTGAAGTCAAAGGTCTATGTCAACAAGCCCACAACCACCCGTACATTACAAGAGGAAATTAAACGCTGCATCAACGAAATTCAGCCACAATTATGCAGAAAGGTCATGAAAAATTTCGACAAAAGAGTACGTATGTGCCAGCAAAGCCGTAGAGGCCATTTGCCCGATGTGTTATTCCATAAATAACCCTATCCTATGTACTTTATGATTCAATGAAAAAATAACAATCCAGAGACTAAAATCTGTGTATTCTATTTAATTCAAACCTTGCGTTAATTTTGGGACACCCTTTACAAGTAGTCGATGCGCCTCGGCTGCAGATTTGTCCAAATTAATGAAGTAAATCAGAACTTTCCGCAAATGACGTTTATTCGGCTCGAAAATCGACATTTTCGCACGAAGAAAATATACGACGCTGATATACAATCATTGTATAAAATATTACATACATTCTTTATATGCAATCATTGCTGATAGATGTGCATCCTTACCATATGCTTCTAGAAGTAGTCGATGCGCCTCGGCTGCAGATTTGTCCAAATTAATGAAGTAAATCAGAACTTCCCGCAAATGACGTTTATTCGACTCGAAAATTGACATTTTCGCACGAAGAAAATATACGACGCTGATATACAATCATTGTATAAAATATTACATACATTTTTATATGCAATCATTGCTGATAGATGTGCATCCTTACCATATGCTTCTAGAAGTAGTCGATGCGCCTCGGCTGCAGATTTGTCCAAATTAATGAAGTAAATCAGAACTTCCCGCAAATGACGTTTATTCGGCTCGAAACTCGACATTTTCGCACGAAGAAAATATATGACGTTGATATACAATCATTATATGCAATTTTACAGACATTCATTACATACAACATTATACATATACATTCATTATATGCAACCTTACATACATTCATTATGTACAACATTACATACATTCATTGTATACAACATTATATACAATCATTGACTTATTTGTACTCCTAATATATCTTGCAATTTTTATAAGACAATGTATTAATCTAATCTTAATGCTCGGTAGGTTCAATGTTAATAATTTTTATAATATCAAACGAAAAGCGATTCCATTTGCTATGATTTACTCTATTGATCGTCAAGTATCGAACAAATATTCATGATAAAAATTGTAAATCATTAGGAACAAGTTCTGCCGATGTGAAAATTAAATAACAAAAGAGCTAAAGACAAAGTTTTAAAAGTGTAGCCGATGTCGTTATGAGTATATCATTATGTGTATGGTCTCCAGCGACTTTAAAGCTGCACGAGGTTGTACATGGTGAAGAAACATGAAAGTACAAGACTGTCTCCGGTACGAGCAATTACGACACAAAGTTATCCAATGTAGAAAAATGAATTTTTTCCGGGCCAAGATAATTGGCGAGCGAGTCAAGAAGCCGGGCGCGTAATGCAGAACCGCTTTCCTTACGGGCATAGTGCGCGTTCCTCGATGCTACACGAAAAAGGAAGAGAATTCGCGTGGTCCGCGCTCGGTCTGTTCGAATTTCATGGTGCCACGGGAAAAGACAGAGAAAGTCTTACTCTCAACATCGATGGCGAGAACGTGGTGACAAATTAAAATGAGTGAGAGAGGCAGGTGGTACTATCTCGGTGCTTCGTTTAAAGTTATGTATGCCGAGCCCAGTTTTCGGTGCCATATGCCGCAACGGGAGACATTACAATTCTCGTTGCCGCAAAACATGTCCCTTGAAAAGTTCCTTCTTTTTATTCATGAGCACCGAGCCACGATACCATTCACTCTACTCAACGGGTGCGTAATCTATATCTTCGCCGAGAATTCAATCAATGCGAGCATCGGGTCCTCGTAGTTGATCACTAGTCTCATAAACAAAGCAATTTGCTATAGAAATCTAAAGCAAATAAGTTACTTTAGTTACATATTAAATGGCCTGTGTGAAAAGTCGAGCAAAAGTAACTTGGCAGGACTCGTCCAAAGACTCGAAGACCGAAGTCTTCTATTTATAACGATCTTCTAAAAATTGTACGAATTTATGCCACTTTCTCGTGGAACGGAAATGAAAACCATAGTGTACCTTATGTTGCCGTAAAGTTCGTTGAATGGGACAGAAACACGAAGTTGCACGAACTTACCACACAATGCAATCCACACGACGCATCGGAATAGCAACTCGCGATGTTTGAGCGGAAACGTGTTGCAGATCGTAATTGTTTTCTCGGTCAGACATTGACCTCGTCAGCTGTCATGAATCAGTGTTGTGCACGACGGATGATTTCTCTTGCATATTGTGGTGCAATATGATCTCTGCTCGAGTACATGGAAAAATATCATTAACCCTTAGAACTCCAATGGCTCCTGTGAGGCGACACGAAAAATTGCCACAATATTCTTCCAAACAACTTCTACGCCATTATGTTTGTGTTTAAAAAATCAGTAAAAATTGAAGCGCTGCGCGTACGAGTAATAATAATAAATTTTATATGCACGAAAGGAGACGAATCATGTGCAATGAAACTATTCTAGGTAAAAGAATATCACAAATTTTGAGGGAAAATGGCTTCGAGTGCAAAGGGTTAACACTGGAACTACCGAACACTAAACTATACTAATGTATTCTGTTTTATAATAATGGAATGATCGCATTTATTCAGATTTTTATATTAATATATACGACAAAGTTTATTTGAAAAGCTTTCATAGAAACATTTTTATAATTTCAGTATCTGTGAATGATAAAATTAACAACATGTCATTTTGATCCATTTGGTAGTTCTAATGTTTTAACGCCCCCCTGCCTTCCCTCCAGTAGAACTATTCACATAATTCGGTCTCACCGAATATATTGGGTTGTTCGGAAAGTAATTTCGTTTTTTTTTTTGTGAAAATGAAAGACAATTTTCGTATAACGAACAAATATTTTATTAAATTATATATTGGCCATTCTGGTCCAATACCTTATGCCATCTTTCTGGTAGTAGCATGATTCCACGCTCATAAAATGTTTGGTCTTTGCTGGCAAAAAACAGATCGAGGTGGTTTTTGACCTCCTCATTTGAAGTGAAGGTTGTACCGTCTAAAAAATTTTGCAGTGACCGGAACAAATAATAATCCGAAGGTGCCAGATCTGGAGAATATGGTGTGTGTGGCATTGTATCCCATTCAAGCTGTAAAAGCTTTTGGCGAGTGACCAAACTTGTATGAGGTCTCGCATTATCTTGGTGGAACACTACACCTTTTCTGTTGATTAATTCTGGCCTTTTCTGTCGAAGTGCATCATTCAGTTTGTCCAGCTGATGACAATAGACTTCCGAATCCCATCCAACAGACAGCATCAACTTTTTTTCATGGATATTGGCTTTGGAAATGCTTTGAGCCGGTTCATCTTTTTCGCCCATGATCTCTTGCGTTTGACATTGTTATATACAATCCATTTTTCGTCCCCAGTAATGTTGCGCTTCAAAAATGGATCATTCTCGTGACGTTTGAGAAGCGAATCACAGACGTCAACGCGACAACACAAATTTCTCTCCGTGAAAACATGGGGAACCCATATATCGAGCTTCGAGGTTAAACCCAGGCCTTTCAAGTGATCATAAACAGTTGAATTTGATAAATTTAACCTCTCACCGATCTCACGTGTTGTTATTCGCCGGTTTGCATCAACTAATGCCTTTATCGTGTCTTTATCAGCTTCAACCGGCCTTCCAAAACGTGGCGCATCTTCGACTTCAAAATTGCCGGATCGAAATTTTGCAAACCAGTTCTGGCACTGGCGTATTGTCAACGCATCTTCTCCATACACATCGGTTAATTTCTTTCTGGCTTGAACAGCATTTTTACCTTTTCTATAGTAAAAAAGTAAAATATGACGAAAATGCTGCTTATTGCTCTGCAGATTTAAAAGGGCACCAACCAAAAACTACTGCGTAGAATCAATTGGACTTTTTCACACACAAGCCTTGCTATATCAGCTCTGAAAACATATAATGATTATGCGGCTTAACTGAGAAGTTGGGTACACAAAAATACAATTAAATCCTCTGTCGGGAAAAAACGAAATTACTTTCCGAACAACCAAATATTTTTACAAAACGAAAAAGAAACTTAGCAAAATGAATCTTGTAAAATTCTTCAGACGGGGCAAGAGCTCTAACATATTTGGGAGTTTCTTCCGTTGTATTATGGCAACATAACCGGCTCGTTTATGCGAAAACCGATTGCTACCATCTTTTATTGTCGAGTGACCAGATGCGATATTGAAGGATATCGTGAAAGCCGACTTTGTTCAGCTTTAACGGCAATGTCGCGTGATGATCCCGAAATGGATTTACATGGATATCAAGGGACAGCAATGCTCCGCTATCGTGAAAGCAAAAATCTTCCCCAGGGACTCTATTCCCCTTCACCTTTGTCATTAAATGCGCATTATTGCGCTGCTTGCACAGGAAAGCCGATCGACTTTCGTCCACGTGACTTATAATCGAATCGATCGACAGCACCCATTACACGCGTGTTTCTATTTTGTACACCTCCCTGCTCATGCTAATGCGACCACTTGAACGTTTTATAGAAGCACAAGCTTCCTGGCTATTAACGCTAGAACTATAGAACAATAAATCTAACGATATACATTGCTTTGTAATAATAACGAGACTGCGCCGATTCGAACTTTGTACAATTTTTACTGTAACGTCTTCATCGCCGGAAATGTTACGCAAGAAAGAAGAAAATTTATATGTCCTGTACGACTGCATTTACGTTAGTGCTGAAACATTGATTAGAAAAGAATAAAAAATTTAACGGTAGAACTACAGAATAATAAATCCAACGATATACATTGCTTTGTAATAATAACGAGACTGCACCTATTCGAGCTTTGTGCAATTTTTACTGAAACATGCGCTTCGTTAACCCCTTGCCGCACCACCATTTTCTTTGGCTCTACAATTATTTTAATGTCTCCATTGCGAAAAATGTTACAGAAGAGAAAAGAAAATTCATATTTCTAATACAAAAGCATTTATTTCGATGCTTAACCCCTTGCCATACCACTTTCTTTGCTACTACAATTATTGTAATGTCTTCATTACCGGAGAAGAAAATTCATATTTCCTGTACGACTGCGTTTACTTCATTGCTGAAATATTGATTTGAAAAGAATACAAAATTTTGTCTCAAAAAACATCGCATTTATATTTGTTACAGATTGTTTGAAATCTTCGACACGAGTCTGACTTGTAATATGTCAGGGGGTTAAATATTGATTAAAAAAGAATAACGTTGCGTTTCGCACTACAAAGGAAGACATAGCTATTTATATTTGTTACAGATTGTTTGAAATCTTCGACACGAATCTGACTCGTTATAATATGGCAGGGGGTTAAATATTGATTAAAAAAGAATAACGTTGCGTTTCGCACTACAAAGGAAGACATCGCCATTTATATTTGTTAGAGATTGTTTCAAATCTTCGACATGAGTCTGACTCGTTATAATATGGCAGGGGTTTAAATATTGATTAAAAAAGAATAACGTTGCGTTTCGCACTACAAAGGAAGACAT
>CM052092.1:18068530-18083515 GCA_028453745.1 Agapostemon virescens
TCACTCCACTGGTGATTAATATCTACTTGACTATTTTACGTAGGAAACTATATGGTGGATAGTATTATTGTGAGTTGAAAAGATTTCACTTGGAAAAAATGCAGGAAGAACATGCCGTGAGTCATACATATTTTTAGATGTAGTGAAATATTGGCTGAAGCAGTCACGCATACTACATAGCCGTCAAAGCCTAACCATTGGGACTACAGGAGCATCAATGGTGAGGATAGTTGTGCCGTAGAAGAGACCCCTTTGCCCCTGTGCCGATGCAAGTGATA
This sequence comes from Agapostemon virescens, assembly GCA_028453745.1. Lineage (NCBI taxonomy): Eukaryota > Metazoa > Arthropoda > Insecta > Hymenoptera > Halictidae > Agapostemon > Agapostemon virescens. The sequence goes on from CM052092.1 coordinate 18,068,809, forward strand.
TCTTTTCAGCTCACTCCACTGGTGATTAATATCTACTTGACTATTTTACGTAGGAAACTATATGGTGGATAGTATTATTGTGAGTTGAAAAGATTTCACTTGGAAAAAATGCAGGAAGAACATGCCGTGAGTCATACATATTTTTAGATGTAGTGAAATATTGGCTGAAGCAGTCACGCATACTACATAGCCGTCAAAGCCTAACCATTGGGACTACAGGAGCATCAATGGTGAGGATAGTTGTGCCGTAGAAGAGACCCCTTTGCCCCTGTGCCGATGCAAGTGATATCTTTTCAGCTGGCTATGATACTTGTAACTTTACAAAAATGAAAATATACAAAAGAATCATTCTATAATTCTGGAGTTGGAAAATTAAGTGACACATGTATATATGAATTGCAGGAATTGGAGAAGATTAGGGGTCCTAGTGCCAGCGCGTTCCAGAGCTGTGGTGGTTGGTGAATGGTGTTGCAGATAGACTCGGTGTGGGGTTGGGCGTCACCCCCATTGCGCCTCCAGCTAGGGGGGTCGAGGGGCGCCTCCGGGAGAGCAACCGCGGGCGCCCCATCCTCGCAGAGGATGGGTGAAATGGTTGTGGAACGTGCACCTTCTCCAGCCCGTCTCAGCCATACCTCCGAAAAGCATCCTCGTGCTACGCTCACAGAATTAAACGTTCTTCGTCGTCATCGAGAGCTCTGCGATGTCGTGCTCAATGTCGGCTCTAGGAAAATATTTGCGCATCGCGTCATCCTTTCAGCGTGTAGTCCGTACTTCAGGTGAGCCTTCAACCTAATTTAACTCATAACAAATATTCCTATGTGTGCTTCTTGTAGAGCAATGTTTACTGGGGAGTTGGCGGAATCTCGACAAACTGAAGTCACGATCCGCGACATAGACGAAATGGCAATGGAATTATTAATAGACTTCTGTTACACTTCACACATCATCGTCGAAGAAGCAAATGTTCAAACTCTCCTTCCAGCAGCGTGCCTTCTCCAACTAGCAGAAATTCAAGACATATGTTGCGAGTTTCTCAAACGCCAACTCGACCCCTCTAATTGTCTAGGTATACGAGCGTTCGCGGACACTCATTCTTGTCGAGAACTTTTACGGATCGCGGATAAGTTCACACAACATAATTTTCAAGAAGTATGTTTCTAGATTCCCCATGGATTACCTTTTCAATATATTGTTTCTAGAGGTTTGTGAGAACCCGAAAGTGTCAAGTACCCAATGATCGAGCAGGTCAGGAAGATATCGGGTCGAGACTATTAGTCGAAACTAATATGCGCGGGAATAATCTTGAAAATGTTCGCTTTATTGACGAACTTACGATGTTGAATTTTTCGGGTTCTCGCGTGCCCATAATCGTTTCATATTCATTAATAACGTGGCACCTACTTTCACTTTTCAATAGGTAATGGAAAGCGAAGAGTTTCTGTTATTACCTGTTGGCCAATTAGTAGATATTATCTCCTCGGATGAGCTGAACGTACGAACAGAAGAACAAGTATTTAGCGCGGTTATGAATTGGGTTAAGTATAACGTTACCGAAAGGAGACAGCATTTGGCGCAAGTTCTTCAGCACGTTCGGCTACCACTTCTTAGTCCAAAATTTTTAGTTGGCACCGTTGGGTCTGATCTTTTAGTACGATCCGACGATGCGTGTAGAGACTTAGTGGACGAAGCAAAAAATTACTTGCTGCTTCCCCAAGAAAGGCCGTTAATGCAAGGTCCCAGAACACGTCCTAGGAAACCAACTAGACGCGGTGAGGTATTATTCGCCGTTGGTGGATGGTGTTCCGGCGACGCGATTGCAAGCGTCGAAAGATTCGATCCGAACACCGCAGACTGGAAAATGGTTGCACCGATGAGTAAAAGACGTTGCGGTGTAGGAGTAGCAGTACTGAATGACTTATTATACGCCGTAGGCGGTCATGATGGACAAAGCTACTTAAATAGTATCGAACGATATGATCCGCAAACGAACCAGTGGTCCTGTGATGTAGCACCAACTACGTCTTGTAGAACGAGTGTAGGTGTTGCAGTATTGGATGGTTTTCTTTACGCCGTGGGTGGTCAGGATGGTGTACAATGTTTAAACCACGTCGAAAGGTATGCTATCTTGCAAACAAATATCTTGGTTATGTTAAAATTGATTTATTCATGATTTGTTTTTTAACACGTTCGCGACGGGGCCTGAATTCAGTGTCTCCGCCATCGGGCGGGGTGTTGTTTTTTTTTGTATTTTCTTTTATTAGGCCCATGTACCACCGGTGGTACATCCCATCCCATTGGACAGGCAGGAATGTACCACCGGTGGTACATCCCGTCGCGAACGTGTTAAATAAAGTAACAGAATAGTTAAGCAGTGTAAGAGATATTTTATCTTGTCAATATCTAGAATCAATAAATTTTCCACATTTGCATACCAACTAGTGATGTGCAAGAATCAAATGGTTGGAACTACAGTCCGCGACAATAGAATAGCACACCCCGTAAAATTTGTTAATTCTTATTTATTAAAGTATAAAAATATAATTTTGAATATGTAGACAGGTACACATAAGTGTTGAACACCAAATAGCGCTAAGTTTCTATATACAAGGATGGTCCTTTTTGTTTCATCTGCAAAAATGTATATATCTTGATAAACCGGTGCGACAAAATAATAGCACATTATTGCAATTAATTAACATTTATACATACATACGAAGGGAACTCAATATTTAATATTTTGTAGGTTCTCCAGAGTTTTTTAAACCGAAATTATTCGCTTTGGAATCGACTTGAATAATTTTTTAATCCTTTTCTGCTTCATTCGTTCCCATTCAAGTGCAATGCACTCTTTTAATTCGTTTACGTTATTAAACTGTTTCTCTTTAGCATAAACTGCTCTAGCAAGGTCTCTCCAACAGTTTTCTATAATATTCAAGTCAAGGAAATGAGCTGGCCATTGCAAGACTTCAATATTTTCCGTCTCGAAGATTGCTTTCACAACCTTTGAGGTGTGAACCGCTGCATTATCTTGCTGGAATATGTGTTTTTCCCCGGAAATTCTGGTTGCGTGTGTGGTTATTTGTTCACGGATTAACATTAGATATTTCACGCTGTTCATTTTTCCACTGATAAAATTAAAATTAATGACACCATGACTCCTCCGCCACCTATCTGGCGACGGATCAAAAACATTTTTTCTTTACGTAAGTCGTGGTAATAATAACTCCACCCGTCAGGTCCATCGAGATTAAACTTCTTTTCGTCGGTGAACATGACTTTTCTCCACTTCTTCATCCAGTGATCATGTTGCTCTGCGAACTGCAGCCTTGCCTTCTTATGCGCTTCGGTTAGAGGCGGTTTTTTTTTTAAGCTTCCTTCGCTGCAGGTGCTTAGATCTTTGCAGGACACGTTGCACATTTCTGACGTTTGTTTGTACGCCTGCTGCTTCAGCAATCTGCCTGGTAGTCATTGGTGCATTCGATGCTGCCCTTAGAATAGCAGGTTTCTCTCGTGCTGATAGTGCCGCAGGTTGTCCAAGACGTTTTGTATTACCGTATTTCTCGGGGTTTTTCAAATAATTCATGATAACCTTCTGGCTTCTATGAATTACTTTCGCAATCTTTGAAATAGAAACATTTTCTTTAGATAGTGTCATAATTGTTTTCATTTCACTATCTGTTAACTTCTTTCCACGACCCATTTTTTTTTAGAAGTTTTCCGCAATAATTCACCACACTATATATCAAATACTTAGCCACCTTCCTTTGCTCGTGTTCAACTGAGAAGTGAGAGTGTAGCATGTGTGCTATTATTTTGTCGGATTACGTTTCCATGAAATCTACCAAAACAACGATTCTAAGAATTTAGGGGCAGTGTTTAGGTGTCAAAATCACTAAGATGGATATATAAGAAGTAACTCAAGAAGCATATGGATTGAACGCTCTCATTTCTGTTCTATTTTTTAAATACTACGAAATTTAGAAGGTGTGCTATTCTATTGTCGCGGACTGTAATTGAGAAGGTATCGGATCGAGATTTTCTTTTAAAATAACGATAAATCTGTGAACTTCGGATTCTTGCACACCTCTAATACTAACATATTAATTTTGCAAACATTAATGTCCAATATTTTCTGTTCGTAAGATTGAAGTATATGTAGTATATTGTATGTAAAACATAATAAAAAAAAACGTAGCTCATAATAGATTTTATCTAGGTACGACCCTAAAGAAAATAAATGGTCTAAAGTATCACCAATGACAACCAGAAGACTTGGTGTTGCTGTTGCTGTGTTGGGCGGTTATTTATATGCCATCGGCGGGTCTGATGGACAATCGCCTTTAAATACAGTAGAAAGATATGACCCACGGCAAAATAAATGGTTTCAAATATCTCCTATGTCTACAAGACGTAAGCATTTAGGCTGTGCTGTATTTAATAATCTAATATATGCTGTCGGAGGACGAGATGACTGTATGGAACTCTCGAGCGCAGAACGGTATAACCCGCACACGAACTCATGGAGTCCAATAGTTGCTATGACTTCAAGAAGAAGCGGGGTAAGCGTACATGTTTTTTTTATAATAGAATCGAACAGCGGTAGCGTTTATTGATATAAAATCGACTTATGTTTTCCTTGTGTCTTAATGCGAAACGTAATATAAGTCTACATTGAACTGTGATACCTTGTTTAACACTCTTCCCTTTAAATTTCTCTTAGGATAGTGTCCAATTATTTGTATCGCATTACAGGTGGGTTTGGCGGTAGTGAATGGTTTACTATACGCTGTAGGTGGATTCGACGGAACTGCCTATTTAAAAACAATAGAAGTGTACGATTCAGAACAAAATCAATGGAAACTGTGTGGTTGTATGAATTATAGAAGATTAGGTGGTGGAGTGGGAGTAATGCGGGCCCCACAAACCGAAAACTACATTTGGTAGCTCAGGCCCCCCTCTTCAGTCCAAATGGCTGAAACTCCATCAACTCCTCTTACACCGGTAACTCCTGTTACACCTGTAACTCCCCCTGCTCCTGTATTGGTTCCTGTTGTTATAACTAATACTAGAAAACGCTTCCGCCGATCGATGAGCATTATATAATATATGCATTTTACAAGACTTTGCCTTTCTAAAGATAAAGTCGTTTTTATTGTAAAATCGCGTTGCATTAATTTTTAGCTTCTCATGATGTGAGATAATTACTTTGTACTAAATATGGATATATATTTTCCTCTGTTTATGTAGAAAATATGTCCTTCGATCATGTTTATACTGCCGCGAGTCCAGCATTTTTTTCTGTAATATCTTATTTTTTTTAAGGTATTTCCTTTATATTATTTATACACCCTCTCATCAATTGAGAGACACGAATTAAGATCATTTTAAACATAAGTATTATATTATTGTAATTTTGTTGATGAAACAGTTGTGTATATCGTGAACGTTTAAGCAATATATGTATGTGTGAAAGAAAGGAAATAGAAAGGCAAAATCTCTTCTAAACTATTCTGGAACACAATACTCATTTCAATGGGATGCTCGCACTTTCAAATTTACATTGACTCAGAGACATAAATTTTTATAATTCGTATCAACAATGCAACTTCGTTGTGGAGGGCTGCTCACACACCCATCGACACAATAATAATAAAGAGAAAGAAAACAACCAAATAAATCATTTCTGTTTCGACAGTATGCTTTTTACATGCATCGTATTTATCAACAAGACTGAACCGAAACCAAAAATTACTTAAACCTGATGAATGAAACTTCCGCTTCTGGCTCTAAGCATGTTTTTGATTAAAAACAGTGAAAAACGCATATGAATTGTAACACGAGCTCATCCCTTATATGTTGAAACGCATTAATACCTTATTTTGTGTTTACATCACAAAAAAAGATCACATTTTATAAGTTCAAGTTTCATTTAAAGTGAAAAGATAGTCTTATTGTACAAAATGGTGATAGGGATCATTGTCCAACAATTTCATAATGTAACGTTTGTGATAATAAAATAATAAGAAACAGCAAATTCGGCTGGGAGTGTAAGCAATATTTTACTATCAAATATGCTTTTGTAATTATTTAAATAGAAAGTTATAAGAAAACTGTAAAGATTTTTGTCGATTAATTATAAATTGAAAGTTTACAAATCACTATAGGTTTGTTACATCTATGAGATTGTTGAGGGAACCAGAACATGTGTCTAGTATAAGTATATACTGACGATATGATGTAATTGTCTCTAATAGCTTGTTAAAATATTACTATTAGAAATTGTGTATGTTTTCGATTATCGTATTTATAATTTTTGTCAGAATTCAAGCAAAACTATTTTGTTTCGATCAATAGTAAAATACGAGGACATCTCTATTTCTTTATAACTATAATATATTTCTAAAACCCCTATAACAAATGTGAAATATTTATGTTGAGTTCGAGTAACCCAACTAGAGATTTATAATGGTACAAATTACTGTAATCACTAAACAAAGTTCAAAAAAAGTGTTCAGCGTAAAACTTGGTTTACAAGTAGACAACCTGTAATTTAAAGAAAAACTATTGTCTTTTTCTAAGATTCACAATCTCCATTTAGCGTTTTCATCATTGACACATTCTTTTTTTTTTCATTTTGTTGTAATCATACTCTCCATTAACAGGAAAATTTATTACATTTAATCCAATAAACCAATCGTCTTCAATTTTATTCTATAGTATTTATTAGCACAAATTTTTGACTTTATAACAGATTATACAATTAGAGCAGACAATCAAAATGATCAATTTGTATACACAATATCGATTATAATTTATGGTGCAATTGATAATCAAGTAACTTAATATTAACAAATTCAAGAATTGATAGCATATTTATTTTTTAAATGATTTATTGTACAAAGACAATATAATACAATTAATTATATAAAAATATTTTTCACTAACTCATATATTGGAAAGACAAATTAAACATCAGAAAAATATATGTTTAAATAAATTTTTTCAATCATACCATGAATTACAATCCATTTTGTGTACCAAATTAAAGTTAAAAATTTTTCCATTTCTATATTTCATGATCATGTGTAAACATCATAATTTATATTACAGTTTTCATAGTTCTTTTTACTTTTTACTTTACTTTCAGAATAACTACATACACAATAAAATAAAAAATTGTTGCATTTCTCATCTACAATTGTTTTGGTGAAACACAAGAGCGATGATCTTATTGTCATGGAATGTTCAAATTGTAATAACTAATTTACTATTTATATAAAAAGAATGAATTCGAATGATTTGTAATTAATCTTTATCTGAGTCATTTATAATGCATTTAAAAGCTATACAATATATTTAAATATATTTTTCATTTTATGTTTAGTTGTTTTAATATAAAATTGAAGTCTTATAAATGAGACATTTTCCATGATTAGATTGTAAATAAATTTAAAGCTAATTATACGACTATGTCAAAGACGTTATACAGGGTAATTCGTATAAAATTTGATAAGCTATTATTTCTAAAAATTATACTTTATCATGCATGGTTACGTCAGTATATTAATTTATTTCATTTTCGGAATAACGCTACCCCACGTTTTATAAAAACAATCATATTTTAAAAAACATTCACTATTATGTTTTCTAAACTGTATTTGTATTAAAATTTTCAAATTATATTTACTTTATTCTAAATATTCAATTAACATTTTTTATAATATTTTAAAAGGTCCAACAAATTGCAGGTAAAGTACGTTCAATTTTTAAAATAAAAGTAATTGGAAATGATAAACTCATACAGAATATTAAAAGAAATTCCCTTCAGACATTTATGCTAAATTAAATGAACTTTATACGAATTTTCGTAAAATCAAATGATTAATTAAAAATCATAATTTTATAGTTAACAAATATGTGGAAATTATATTTAAATTCCAATCCGTTTTAATTACTAATACAATAACAAATTATTATGACCATATCGAAATATTTTAGTTCTTTTAAAATAGCTACAACGTATGCTCTGATTCTGTTTTGAAATATCCATTAGATATTTTACAAACTCGTATCGTATTCTAATAACGTTATAAGAAGCAGCTTATGCTTTATATCACGTTTAAAACGTTCAAATGAAATATAGAAGAAAACTGGCAATAATACTATTATGATACAACACAGCTTATAAACTATTTTTTATTTAACAAAAAAAACATAAGATAATAAAGAAAGAACGGTTAGAGATTTTGTATATGCACATATTGTAGAGACTACGATACTCTTTTGTTTCTTCTAATGTATACTCTTCGTCCACGAAGTACACATAATTAAAGAAACCACACATATAGAGTCTAAATGACACGTTCACAATATACATACAGATTTTGTTGTTCAAGTTTTGTATAATTTCTTGTTAATAATAATTACTTTTATATATACTAAAGACTCAATTATTCATAAAGACAAATATATCTTTATTCTAAAAAAGAAAGGAAAGGTGGAAGTTTCTTAAGCAAAATACTAACCCTACGAATTCCATCATTTTTGGTGATGAGTTTTGTCTACTAAAATTAGATTCTTAGTAATTTTTAAAATAATAATTATTTTTTATTTTCCTTATTTGAAACGAACGGATTCTATCTATATACTTAGTAATCTTTTTATAACTTTAAATAATAATAATATTTAGTAATTTTTCAAGAGTACCGATATAAAAATATTAAAAGATCTGACTCACAGAAATTTTAATTGAGATAATTTTAATTTTTAAATTAATGATACAATTTTATTTCTTTATTCTTATTGGGTATTTTGAACGTACCGCCAGTATTCTCGAATAGAATGAAGCCACAAGTTTCATACAAATCACATTTGTTTATACGATATTACAACAAATTCATTTACGGTTTGTACCCTGTAATACTTGATGACAGGAGCGTAAAAATTAATCAATTGTCTTTTTTTGTTTATTCACTTTATGTTTGTCGTATAACGAGACAATAATTAAATAGTTCCATAGAGTAATTATTAGAATAGTGATCCGTTTAGTAATGTGGTTTTTGATACGAACTTTTTTAACTTATTTGTTATTGGCACACTTTGCAATCGGCGGTCCAGAAGAAGAGCAAGGTGTTAAATATGCAAACAAATGCGAAGGTGACTCTATTCATTTCATACACCCTATAAAAATAATCGTATAACCTTCTATCTTGTACAGTGATGAATACCATCGTCTTACTTTATAGTTTGCAAAGTCGTTGCCACAGAATTAGAGGCCAGACTTAAAGAAACTGGAAAAACTCATGATGTACTTGAAATTGGTTACTCCCTCGATGACGTTGCGCCTAAGAAAAAGAAGGAATACAAAAAATCGTAAGTTACTATACATACTATTTGGAACTTATAAATTATAATAATTTATTTGGCAATATACAATATGAATTTTCAATTACAGAGAATTACGTTTAGTAGAAAGTATGGAGGGTCTTTGTGAACGAATATTGGATTATAACATTCATAAAGAACGTTCCGACAGTACCAGATTTGCTAAAGGGATGAGTCAAACATTTAAAACGCTTCATGATCTTGTGTAAGATAATGTTATATTGTAATAAAAAAGATTCCTTGTAACCAAATGATGTTACATCCATATCACAGCATGCATAGTTTGTATATCTAATGTTTGGGTACAAGGAATTTTAATACATTTATTTCTTACATTCTTAAAAGTCATTAGCATTATTTCATATTTATAGAGATAAAGGTGTTAAAGTTGAATTGGGAATACCATATGAATTATGGGATAAACCATCTGTAGAAATTACAACTTTAAAAACACAATGTGAAGATTTATTAGAAAATCATGAATCTGACATAGAGGAGTGGTACCATAATCTTCAGGGACAAACTCCTTTGATTAGGTATTGTCAATGTTTCCTCAACTTTTAATCACTTTAAATTAAGTAAACTATATAATGTTTATGTTCTTAGATATTTGTGCATGGAGAGAGCATTAAAGAATGGAGATGATTCTTGCCTGAAAGAAAAAGGTGACACTGCTGAAAATAAGAAGGAGAAGAAGAAAAAACGGAAAAGGGGAAATAACGATAAAAATAGTAAAGAAAAAGAACAAAAGATGAAGAACGAATTATAAATCATTCACAAATTTTTGTTTTCTTTTTTTTCTAATTATAATGGTTATTTCATTACATACCTCTGTAATAATTTTAAACTGTATATTTATATCTAGTTTGTAAATAGTAAAAACTCTTCCATTTGTTTGCCATAATTTATATATATTTTTGATTATTTTTTTATTATATAATTTTACATAGAATAAAAATTACGAATTTGCGATAAATATTGTTTTGAACTTCATTATAGTAAATATAACTTGAATATAGCCAAATATTAAAATTCCAAATACTATTTCAGTAAACTCAATATGTCAATGTATATTTTGCTCTCTTTTTTTTTGATAAATTTCTATGAATGTCAAACTGTATTGCTTAGAGGAAAGAGAGCATACGAAGGTCAATTTCCTTGGTTGTTACAATTTCAAACAATATCACCATGCGGTGGAGTACTTCTTTCATCAGATTGGGTTTTAACTGCTGCACAATGTGTACAAGACAAAAGAAGTGTATGATAATCTCTTTTCCCAATATTCTTAAAAATTTAATATAAATTTATCTAATTTTCAATACAGTCTATTATTTTGTTTGCTGCTGGATTAAATGGAAGTGGGTCTACGCAATCAGTATCTGTGAAAGCTACTTATATACATCCTGATTATGACGCTTATTCTATCTTGCCCGATCGAGATCACAACATAGCCCTTTTGAAACTTATTAAACCATTTGATATGTGTGATAGTAAAATTACTTTACCTAATATTAAAAATGTTGATTATGATAATGATTATATGTCGTGTTTCATATTTGGATGGCAAAGTTATCTTTCATTTTCTTCAAAAGTATTTGCTAAACCAATACAATATAATGAAGTAATTCTTAATTCTTGGAAATTATGCGCATATATGATAAGAGTAAACGCAAATTACAAAAATTACACGAATGTGTTTTGTACAATGGTTGAATTTAAAGATGGACTGAACGCATGTGCTGGTAATCCTGGTTCTCCAGTTGTATGTGAAAATCAGTACCGTGAAATAGATATACTTGGAATAGCATCATGGTCAAATTTTTCTTTAGAATGTGGAGACCTACCAACATACCTTGATCTTGGCATATTCAGGTATTATTTTATGAGTTAGAATTTTAGAAATAAATTTACAGTTATCTCCAGAAATTCTTTTATGTCGCAAAAATTCATTAAGGTTTTTATTTAAGGATGTGGATATATGATCTACTGTTTGATAATAAAACAGAAAAATTACAGGATAAAAGTAGTAAACTGAGTAACTTTCAAAGTAACAAGTCAATTACTTCATGGAAGAATAAGACTTATGTGGAAACAAATTATACTTCAGAGAGTACAAAGATACACTCGCAGAATGTATCCATAGTATCGAGTTTATATCAAGCAGTATCAACAGAGAGCACAACACAAAACATGACACAATTTTGGAATAAATTATATACTCCTTTGAATATTCAAACAAATACAAGTGCATCAGTTTCCCACAATTATCATTATGGTCGTCATCATGCAAATAACATAAATATATTAAAAGAATCAAGTAATAATATTTACACATATGAAGAAATTGGTAAAGATAGAAGTTTTGAAGATCAAATTACAGTAAGCGCAAAGAAGGATGAAATCACAAATCTGAATACATCTTTAGTGTTCAGTAAAAGAATTAATACAATTACAGTTGAGCCTAACAATCATCCAACAGAATTCAATAGTTTTGAATTTTTAGTACCGTTTACTAATGAAAATGTATCTTCTTGCTCTAACGTTGTTACATGTAAGAATATTTATTTTTTAATCTATATTTTGGTATATTCTGGGTTTTATTTAGACGACATACATTATGAATTGTATACATATTATATATTACATAAAATACATGAAGGGATGTAAGAAATATTATTTTCTGAAAGGTGGAGGAATCCATTTCTTTTTACCACGTGCTTCCCTTTTTCGTTGGTACTCCTCTTTAAAATCTGCATGTTCATCTCTGTATAGACCATACTGTCTAAGATGCTTCATTAATGTATCAATTGCATCATGCCGTGGGTAATATTCAACAATTTCTTTACGTTTTTGAATAGGTTTTTCACTAAACAATTTTACAACCTTCATAGATTTTGAATTGGTGGTTCTAACTACATCATTGAAAATTTTGTTACTCAGGCGGTTCATATTTCTAGCATAAACAGTATCCACTTTTATAAGATTCACATATTTATAAGCCGTTTTAGCCATTTTAGTAGATATGCAAATAATGCAGTTAGTATGTAGTCTGTCCTATACAGAAAGAAAATATGGAGGTTATAGAGATTATAATAGATGTTATGATTTATATTCAAACTACACTTATCAATTGATAAATAATGATTTTGAATTCATAATTCTTTACTATTTTCTGTATAAGTGTTAACAAAATAAATATTAACTTTTTAAACAGTTTTAATAGTTAATAGAAAGGAAATATGGAGGTTATAGAGGTTATAATAGAAAATGTTATGATTTATATTCAAACTACACTTATCAATTGATAAATGATTTTGAATTCATAATTGTTCACTATTTTCTATATAAGTGTCACCAAAATAAAAAGTAACTCTTCAAAAAGTCTTAAAAGTTGTATCCTTCTTTACCTAGATCATAAGTAATATATAAGAGTATGTAGATTCACTTATTCAATACATTACATTACTATAAACACAGACTCGAGATTTTTACTAGAGATGGCGTGATTAGTCGTCAATCTGTGGCGGTTGTAGATAATGTAGATTTCTGTATTGATTAATTTATTTTGTTTTTGGTTTCCTACCAACCAAATTATTTACATAACAAATTGCAACAGATTAAAAATAGATACTGAAAGAGATAACACGTCTTTTATTTGGAGAAATATATTACATTCCTACAAATCTGTGGGCACGGTACTTGCGTAGAACGCTTAATACCTTATGCTGCCACTAGCCTCGGGTCTAGTATTAGTGGATCCGGCTTAATTTTTACACAGATGAAGGTTCGTTCACAAGAAGCCAGCGCAAGTTATAACAATAACAATAATGCTTTATTTAACAATTCATTTCAACTGGTGTATAAGATTTTCTAACTCCAACGTTGACGAAACGTAGGTCACAAGACACTCGTACGTCTATAACGGTCAACGGTCGAGAGAAGAAGAACGCACCAGGGAAAAACGCGGGGGTACGTACATGGTCATGGCCGTACAAGACGCGCATGCACATTGACGAACCATGCATCTATGTGGCCCAAACTCTATGGCCAACCGCCACATCATTCCCCCGGTGGAAAAAGAAAACGCTTAGAGAACTATCACAAGATAGTTACAAGGTGGTTTAACATAGAAGTACGCAATACATAAAATTAGTCTCGTCATACCAAACGTAAAAAATTAACGACGCAACGCTAGTAGGAGTGTTATTTTCTAAATACAGTCTTACATACTAGCGGGGTAGATTAAATCTTACAGTTTTAGTCTTTGCATGACGTGCGCTAGGATACGTTTTTAAGATGCCAGTGGGATTGGAAAAACTTAATGACGGATTTTCCTGCTGGCTTTCCGCTGGTTGACTTAATTCTACCGCGACATATGCCGGTTTCAGTCTCTGAACAGATACTGTTACAATTTTTCCTTCTACCTCGATCGCGAAAACTCGATCGGAGATTCTTTCAACAACTCTATGAGGACCGGTATAAGGATGTTCTAATGGATGCTTATGCATATCTCATGCATAAAACATGAGAACAATTATGCAAATTCTTAAAACGAAAAATACGATTCTTAGCGTGGTGAGAAACGGGTGCAGGCCGAATTCTGCGCATGACCTGTCGAAACTCTTCTAGGAACACTTGAGGATCCGAGTCTAGGTCTTCTGAATCGAAGAATTCTGTAGGTACTTTCAAAGTAGTGCAATACACCAACTCTGCTGGAGAACATTTCAAGTCTTCCTTTAGACAGTTTCTCAATCCAAGTAACACAGCTGGTAATGCATCTACCCAATTTTTGTAATCGTGGCACCTCAAGGCCACTTTAAGGGTACAATGCCAACGTTCAATCATCCCGTTCGATTGAGGATGAAACGCCGTGGTTCTACACCTGCGACCTCCAATCAATTTAACCAGTGCAGCGAACAACGCGGCCTCGAACTGGCTCCCACGGTCCGTGGTTATTAATTTCGGCGCTCCAAAGCGCGCAATCCAATGTGCCAAAAAATTTTTCGCCACGCAATCGGCGGAGATCTCCGAAATCGGAATGGCCTCAGGCCAACGAGTAAATCGGTCAATCATGGTTAAGATGTATCGGCAACCTTGCGAAGGCGGCAATGGTCCCACGATGTCCAAATGCACATGGTCGAATCTCGTGTCCGGTACTGTGATCTTCTCAATGATACCACTTCACCATGAATCTGGTGTAAGCTTTGACCATTCAGCTTGACGATTCCGTTGGTCTGATGTCAAAATACTTTCTGGAACATTCATACGAAATCATTATGTGAACCCATCTTGAAACCCCGATTGTCCCACCTCCACGATGGAG
>CM052092.1:18083525-18111239 GCA_028453745.1 Agapostemon virescens
CACTTGTTCCATCCAACGATTCTTCAAATTTTGGATGCAGGGGAAATGATACCACTTCACCATGAATCTGGTGTAAACTTAGACCATTCAGCTTGATGATGCTGTTGGTCTGATGTCAAAATTCTTTCATAGACATTCAAACGAAATCATTATGTGAATGCATCTTGAAACCCAGATAGTCCCACCTCGACGATGGACCACTTGTTCCATCCAACGATTCTTCAAATTTTGGATGCAGGGGAAATGATACCACTTCACCACGAATCTTGTGTAAACTTTGACCATTCAGCTTGACGATGCCGTTGGTCTGATGCTAAAATACATTCTGGAACATTCAAACGACATCATTATGTGAACGCATCTTGAAACCCAGATTGTCCCACCTCGACGATGGAAAACAAAAACGATGAAAATCCGTTGGATTTGGTGAATAAAGAGGATTAGGTCAAGCTTTATAATTTGAGGCTTTCGGCTTTTCTACCGTTATCCGTGACACACGTAGTTAATCATTGCTATGAAAAAAAATTATTTTTTTTATTGACCAGTGACGGTTGTTCCTTTTTTAAATTTTCAACTGTAACATGATCTTTCCCGGCTATAATTGTTTCTTCCGTTTGGAAGAAATTGCAATCATAATTTAAAGAAAGAAGTTTTTATACTGTATCATTGCTACATGATGATGCTTCGAGCAAATGCTCTCGCGTTGTTACCACTTTTCTACTTGTGTAACAAGTGTATGCGAAAATCACGTTGATTCATGTCGGGAAGCAAAACGTCAATAACTGAAATTGCCCGCACAAACAAAACATGCGAAGGCTAGATTTAACGATGGAAAATTTACAGGATATATCAGCAAATTTAAAGATTTTCTAATAATATAGAATTTGAAATACCGCTAAACCAAAATTGGACATTTTATACGTTACTACCTAACATTACATGGCCCCCCTGTAAGGTCGTCGTACGTTGGATCGACAGTCTGCTCTACTTCTAATACACTGACTCGAACCGGGTATACACATACACACGTGTGGACACACGTGCAGCAAGCGGCATCCATAGCTGCTTTCCCAGATTAGTACCAGCTCGGTACGAGCGGCGCTGCTCGCTACACTGTCATATCATTCGGCAGTTATACGTCAAGCGATCGTCGCGTGTTTCCAGTCCCTTTTTTTTCTATGAGTTTGTACAGAATTCTACGGCAAAGACGAACTCGCCCGATCGTCTTCTAACGATACGATTCCCGGTCTCACATAGGAGAGCTCATAATTTGTGAATCATTTCTCTCATCCACGTTGCTTCGCCTCGGCCATGCATCGGGGCTCGAGGCTCGGTTCTCCGACGTGCTTCGGATATTAACAGAGTTATCTTAAGGGTAGGATATTTCTATCGAGAATTCTAGAAACACTCATGTGCTTCTTTTTTTGTTTGCAACAGATTTCTTTTGCGTTCGCATACGACCGTTGTGAATACGTTATACTATCGATTTGGAATAACGTCTCTACTACTCTTGGCTAAAAGTGTTTTACCAAACTAAACGCCAATTCGAAAATCATAGCGCTATACTACGAGATTATTCGATTTATCATTGGATTATTAGCACTCGTTAATGTTAACATAATACGAGTAAATGATCCAATCATATATTTGTTTAGTACTGTATAATATATATACATATATATTTGTAATAATTTTTATAAACATTTGACAATGTGAATTGACAGTAAGAGAATGGTACAGTGACCGTTAGCATACAATAACATCATCTAAGAGTAGATAATATGGTACAGTTATTATTTGTTTGATTAGGTAGAACGACAAACAAATGTATTAGTTACTTGAATTTCGGGAGCATGCGTACTAACCGAATTTCATTTTCCTATGATCAAAAATTCATTTCGATCGCCGCACAAAATATTTTCATTGCATGCTTTCAGCTTCTTTTCATACTATAACATTGTTTCGATTTTTTTACTGCGCTTCAGAAATTACGCCGCGTGCCTTGCGTTGCAACCGTCATTCTGAAGATTATTTAATTAGCGACTCCAGCTTTTATACTAACACTATGATTACGGGTTGTTCGTGCCGATCGCACACGTTACTTATCGCGAGCAAGTTGATTTTGTTATAATTTTTTTATATCAAACCGACAAAGGCAAATAAAAGTATTTATATGCATTTAACTGTCACTATCAATTGATACAGCTTCTATCGCTATAAGATTACTCCATTAACGCCCTATATGCTATTTTGAATCGGCGTAATTTCTTTATTCGATCGTACTTCTCTGGGAGGGGGGCATTATCAAATTCGTGTGACTATTCGAATGCCGGTATCAACGCTGCAGTTTTGCTTTATCGCGTATGATTCCAGAAAAATAATTTCCTGTACAATAACAATTAATTTTTCTTTTGTTAGTTAATTATTACAACGAATAAAAGTTGTACATGAACTTGTAAAACGAGTTTACCGACCTCCGATACTTAAATTAATTTATCGTTTTTTTAAACTGCAACACATTCGAAAATTCTGAAGGAACGTTAGGTTTTTTTGTCGTTTGACCTTCGCGTGACTAGAAATCGGCAGAGCACTTAACCTTCTCGAATGCACGGCACACGCTCAATGCTCGTTCGTTGCCGTTTTGACAGGAGTTCGGTCAGACCATGAGCTGTGTATTTCCGTTTTTCGAAACGGTGAAATCGGATTGACAGACAACGGTAGAGTCGAAAGTTGTCAGGCCAAAGATTCCGAGGCGTCACAAGCACGATTCAAAAAAAGGAAAGGAGCACAGTACTGTGTGAAGCTGGTTGCCGACTAACAGGGATAGAAGGGAGAAAGGGAGACAGATCTCATTGGAAGAAATGAAGGGAAGCGAAGAGGATGCAGTGTTGAAAGAGGTAAGAACTTTTCTTCTTTTTTTTTTTTAAATATCTTAAGACAATACCGTTCATTTTTTTTTATTTATTCCAATTTATCGGAATTTACCAATTTATTAGTTTTTAAATTTTCTTATTAGATAATGATCGATTTGCCATGTTACAACACTTTTCCTTAAAATTAATTGTTTATCACAGAGTTCGGATAGTTCTAGAATTTTTTCGCCAGTTACATTGAAGTATATTACATGTGACACATTTTTTTTAGTTTTCGTGTTAGAAATTACAATGAGAACGGATATGAGAGAATCCCTGAGATTAAAATATTTTGTTTGAGTAGAATTAACAAAATTTTAAAATATTAAAAAATAAAATATTCGCGAACATTATAACAAGGACCACATCTTGTTTACGGAATAATATTATAATGATATTGAATGATTAGTTAAATTCTATATTGATATTTTCAATATGTTATTTATTTGTAATATGCAGGAAGATGATTCTCAGTTCAAAGTCTGTTTATGTTTCTTTGTGAAGTAGATACAGTAGCGCACGAAAGTATTCGGACACTCTTCAAACCTAAATAACTTTTTTAAGATTGGACCAAACGTCTTGACTTTTCTTGAGCAATTAGTTGCATTGATTTAATAAATGATATACAAAATAAATTTTGTAAATATTGGAACTGATGTGAATTACATGACCAATAAAAAAGGACCTTTTTAAATATTTTTTATTTTATTTTATTATTTAATATTCACATGTAGAAAAATTCATTAAAATCGATCGACGTACACACAAGCTACGTGCCATCGAAAATGGTGAAAATCGCAATTTTTCATGATTCTTGATCAGTTTCTGCTTAAACTACAGAAATTCTTACATCTTTCTACGCGTGCCATTTTTTCCCGCGTCAATCGATTACGGTGAGATTTTCAGCATGTGTATAACTAAACAGTTCTGGAAAACGCATATTTTAAATTTTCATTACGAGTTGAAATAAAAATGTTTTAAAAAATGTCTTTTCTACTTTCCCACGTAATTTCTACGAATTAAAATTAGTTCAAAATAATTTTTACATATCATTTAGTAAATCAATGCTGCTAGTTGCTCCAGAAAAGTCAAGTCGTTTGGTTCAATTTTGAAAAAGTTATTTAGGTTTGAAGAGTGTCCGAATACTTTCGTGCGCTACTGTAGGTGTGTAGTAATGCAAGCGAAGCATTTAAGTTTAAATTGATCAGTAATTGATTATATTTTGCGTATAATAATACGGGATATAAAAAATGAAATAATTAGGAAATTATCTATAGTTATAAATTGTAAATTACTTTCTAAATTGCTTAAATGAAAATAAACGTCAAATGAAAATTAAAAAAACACAAATAAAAATTAATGAAGATATAATAATTAACTACTGTGTGAGTTTTGTAATAAAAAATGATATTGTTAGTATTAACGCATTTCAAGTAATTGTCAAATGAATTTTTGAAAGATTTGCATACCATTTCTTTAATTTGTAAATAATATTAAATGATACTGTTAAATAAATGTAACATATAATAATCCGAAGTTTTATTTATTTTATGGGAACTATTTTAAAAAACGTTTCCAGAAAATTTTTTTTGTAAAAATTCCACAAGAACAAATATGTTGTTGAATCATATAAGTTCGAAAAAAATTATCTAAAAAGGAGAAGGTATTTTTTCGAGGCCCCATTTATTTATTCATTTATTGAAACAATGAAATTGATTTCATTATCGTTGGTAGTTTGCCACCATATTATTTTAAGATACGCTATTTAATTCACGGCAAGAAATTCTCAAGTTTTGTAACTTCTTATAACCGAATCTTTTGTTACTTAAATTCTTATAATTTTATATATAATAAATGTGACATCAACTATTAACTAACTAGTCAATTATTTGAATTATGAAATTATTGAATTTTCAAAAATGTCTATAAAATTTGGATAATAGAATTATTCCAAAAAATAGTTACCTTTGTTACGTAACGTAAGAAGTTTAAACAGTATGTTTATCTATAGAGTTTTTCGATTTAACAAAGCGGCAAGAGTTTATTATTGCTATTATCTTATATGTTTCTTAATGTGTTAGTCGACGTTGTTTAATATTTTTATGATAAAAATATTAACCTGTATGTCTAGAAAAGTTAATAGTTCTTCGTTTTTAACAATGGATAAGGATATGCTTTATCCATTCGTTAGAAGGCGACAATCGAAGAGCTAATAGCGGCTCTTTTAAAAATATTGTACATCGTAGAATATTAAAAAGTACTGAATCATATGAGAAAATTAGTCGACAGTATAATTTCTGATGGTAACGTTTCACGGTTACTAATAATTACGCCACATTATCAGTCAATAACATAAAAAGGTATTCTTAATTAATAAATAAGATTACGATTCTAAACGCAGCTCGTAATACAGGGTATTTGGATTATGTGTTGCTCGTTTGATGGGTGATGTAAACAGTGCGGAATTCAAGGTGATGGAAGAGACGATGTTACAGAGTTATTCTATGTAATCGTGCAGCTGTTTAATGTACTTAAACGGTTTATTAACCTATTAACGCTAAAATTAATTTTTCAGTAATGTATTCATAATTATGGTTGATCACGGTATTCACAATGAGTCATTATTGGGATGTAGTTACTGTGTCTGCTTACTCTCGACAGGACTCACAACGAAAAAATGATCACAATTTGATAACATATATTTCATTTCGAATTATTATAGTTGATTAATTAACAAAAAAGTTAAATATGGTAATACTACAATTAGCTTAACTAAAGTGTGCCAACATTTAGATATATCGCCTTACTATCGTCTATATTGTCTTATTATTATATTTAAAATAGATTATTCGTTTTTTATTTATGAATATACAGTAATGTTGCGTTAAACAGCATTTTTTTCTGTCCGAAATGTTGTGCAGGAAAGTTGTATCTGCTCGAATAACGACTAGGTTATCCCGGGGGGGGGGGGGGGGGCTGAGAATTTCCACTCGTGTCTATACGTACAATGCTTCGGACTGTTGGCTTACTAAAATTTTATTGTATACAACTTTAGAATTTCTTTACGCTTTTCAATTTTACAAGGAGACTGTTGTACTCGTTTTTGAAACGACAATATGCTTTTGAGTTTCTTCAGAATAGGCATTCGTTTTTAGATAGTAATATTGTTGACGTATTTAGTAAATCAAATCATAACATCTACATTCAAGAAGTCTCTGTAGGTAAGACAGGAGCGTTATCGACTTACTACGCAGTCGGGGTCGCGTTCAAGTCCGACCGACTTGGGTTTTGAAGTTTTTCCCTTTTTTTCTAATTTTTATACTGATGTATCGAGAATACAATCTTACAGGAGAAAATCAGAATAATATATTAGCCGCCCAGTTGACCTTTCAATTTGACCACTGAACCAATTCTATTTTGTCATTATAGAAGAATACCTGAAATCTAAATCTCTGAATTTACCTGAGCTATCAATATTTGAAGATAAATATCCGGAGATCACAATCACAATGAAATTCTAATGCAAAAATATTTTATTGCATTTTAGTATCAAATAAATTGTAAATGCATAATAGTTCGAATATGTCCTTTTAATATTCTTACTTAGTAATGAACTATGCAAATAAATTGACCTACACCTAGAACAACAATGTGGCCTTGCACGGTCGAAGGAAAATGGATCGATAATAGTTGGAACGGAAAATTGGACGAGAAGAAATTTATGAAATAATTGAAATATTATACACTGTTGAGTCAGACGGAAATCTATAAATTTCAGATCGAAATAAGGAAGAATATAATAATAATATTGACGTGAAATATTAAGCAAACCTCCATTAATAATTCTCATAAAAAATAGAATTGTTAAATAAAAATTTATATGTTTGTTCAAATCATGAATAGTTGTTTGAGTTCTACTAGTTTTATTTTATATGCAATTATAAAAGTGTATATGCTACAATATATATGTATAGATTCATATGTCAACTTTAGAGTAAATTATTGCATAAACATGTTGCATCTATATGCATCGACGTGATAAAATATTTAACGATTTTGACATAGCCTATAGACATATGACACGTGTCAATATTTATCATTGTCAGCAGATGCTTATGCATTTATTGCATGTATGCAATTCAGTAAACTATTAAATGCATTTCAACAAGGTTTAGATTCTGTTCGGAATATGATAGAACCCTTAATGGAATAAACAAGTCTTTATTTGATTTCAAACTCTATAAATCAATCCATAATTATCTATATTTATGCACGTAATCTATTGAATACATTGATTTCATGGGATACTAATCTCTGGTGTCAACATTCAATTTATTTACTTACTTAACTTATGGATACTTCTTTGAAAATGATGTTTCGTTACATCAATACACTGTATACGTGTGCACCTTAAATTTATTTATCGCGCGAATTCGTTATAGGTTAGAATTTCTGTTGATGAATCTCTTACAAGATGTGACGTAAATTTGTTCTTAAGGAAATATTATTTATTTAATTCTGTGAACTCTTTTGTGTGTCCTGTAAACATATGTTTTCCAATTATTGTAGATATATTGCAATTAATGCATTTTTTATTGCATGCGTTCATGTCAAATATACGTAAATCCGACGTAACTCACAACGCACGTGTCACTAAACTAAGCGTCAGTTTGACATTATTTGTGGTTCTATTTTATACTTGTTGAGTGTAGAGAAATATTTGTAGAATTCAACGAATAATCCAAGATTAATTACTAAACCGTACTTGAAATTATACTTAGTCATTATGTGTAGCCAAGTGTATTCTTTTGTAAAATTGGTAAATTGAAAATCATATGACATATGTCATGAATGTAACTGATTTTTCGAGACAATATCTTCAATAATATTATTATAAATTCAAAAATATTATTATCTAAGATACATACAAAATAAAAGATTTAAAACTTTTCTAGAAATATTAACTTTATATTATTTAAAAATGGCTGAAATTCTTGACTGAGGTATACAATTATTTATAAATACATCTAAGAGATTATTGATTGCAGCAAACTAGATAATGTCTGATTATTTAAGGGCCCACAAGATCCGAGCCCAGAAATGTGGTTAACAACAGCAGAAGCTGCTAGTCTTAGCCCTGAAGAAGTGGCGGCAAGGTTACATGTTGACGTAAGTACAGGGCTGTGGTGGCAAGAAGCTGACCACCGAAGACAGTTAGCTGGATTTAATGAATTTAGTGTTAAAGATGAAGAACCAACATGGAAAAAATATGTGGAACAGGTATTTAATATATTTAAAATGAATTTAAGAGTCTTACAGTACCATAAGCAACACTAATAAAAAAACATACTTTTTCAGTTCAAGAATCCTTTAATTCTTTTATTACTTGGTTCTGCTTTTGTTAGCATATGTATGAGGCAGTTTGATGATGCTATCAGTATTACAGTGGTGAGTTTTATTTTTATAACAAATGTATCACAAGTGTCTATTTAAATAATTTAATCTTTCTTAATTTTTTGCGATTCATTTCTGCAGGCTATTATAATAGTAGTGACAGTTGCATTTGTACAAGAGTACCGTTCTGAAAAATCCTTAGAAGAATTAAACAAATTGGTGCCACCAACATGTCATTGGTAAAGAACTGTGTATATATATTAATTTTTTTTTGCAATCAAGAGATATTTGTTTAGTTCCTAACACCAAGCCGAAATTGTTGTAGTAGTGTTTATTTAAATTAACATTTCCTTTAGAAGTATGGTCCTTGGAGGATATAGTAACCCTTTATATGGAGCATTCCTTTGCCTTGTGTTAGGAAAGAAGATATAATATACAATTTGAAAAATAGATTGATAAAGGTGAAGCTTACTTCTTTGTAATATCCACTTAGAACGTTTCCATGTTCCTTGAATATTTGCATTTAGGTTGAGGGATAAATATTCTTGTTACACTAATAATGTAAAAATATTTTTTTTATAGCAATCCTAAGTTTCACTGTTCTTCTTTTTAGCTTACGAGAAGGCCATTTAGAAACATTTCTCGCTCGCAATTTAGTTCCTGGCGATATAGTTTATTTAAATATTGGCGACAGAGTACCTGCAGATATCAGAGTATTCGAAGCAACACAATTAAAAATTGATGAAAGCAGTTTCACAGGAGAAACTGAACCAGCACTAAAGTCAACTGCTCCATTACTTAAAACTAATGGGTTGGCAAAAAAGGAGAATATTGCATTTATGGGTACACTGGTGCGCTGTGGAAGTGGAAAAGTTAGTTAGATAATATAGAATAAATGTTATAAGCAGAGATGTGCGAGGACCCGAAAATGTGTTTTCGAAAATTTCGGGATACCTGAACATATTTGGGTTCTTAAATGTTCAGTCTTGTTTCAATATAAATTCAATTATTTCGAAACAAGACTGTATCGAGGCTCTGGAGTACTTTTAGGATTTCCGAGAATAATTTAGAAAATTCTTGAGAATCCGAATGTGCTCGGAAATCTCAAATATTCTCGAAATCCTGAAATTTTCAAGACTCCATCCTTAACTTGAGATATTTGGATTCTCGCACAGTTTTAATCATAGCATGTCAACAACGTAGGTATAATTGGAAACATTATTTGTAGGGTATAGTAGTCAACACAGGTGAGAAGAGTGAATTTGGAGAAGTTTTTTCGATGATGCAAGCTGAAGAAGCTCCGAAAACGCCTCTGCAAAAAAGCATGGATATTTTGGGCACTCAGTTATCCTTTTACTCACTTTGTATTATTGCTATCATTATGCTTCTTGGCTGGATCCAGGGCAAAGCAATTCTTGAAATGTTTACAATCAGCGTAAGTTTGGCAGTAGCAGCTATACCTGAAGGTTTACCTATTGTGGTAACTGTAACTTTAGCTCTGGGCGTTATGAGGATGGCTAAACGAAAGGTCATTGTTAAGAAGTTACCAACAGTTGAAACTCTCGGTATGCTGACATCGTTGCATAATATTTATCTAATACTTATTTAACTTCCACGCAAACGTTTCAGTGCCACGCTATTAATTATTGCGTAGGTTGCGTGAATGTGATATGTTCCGATAAAACTGGTACTATTACAAAGAACGAGATGACCGCAACAATCTTAGTAACTTCCGAAGGATATGTGGCTGATGTAACTGGTACTGGTTACAACGATAAGGGAGAAGTCCGAATTCGCAAGTGCAAAAATTATGATCAAGCTCGCATTGCTATCAACAATGTGATAGAAGTAGGACGTCTCTGTAACAATGCCATAATAGAAAATGACACACTGCTTGGTCAACCAACGGAAGGTGCATTGATAGCGCTATCGATGAAATATGGAATGCATGGAGCTGCAGATAAATATGTTCGCCTACATGAATATCAGTTTTGTTCGGAGCAAAAAATGATGGTTGTGACATGTACACCGAAATACGGAGAGGTAAACGAATATTCCTTAACATTGAGCGCAAACAAAACTATTTGCACAGTCCAGATGATCAGATAAAATTCTTTGTAAATCTATAATGACTGTAATTCTCTATTTCAGGCTTCGGAAGTAAGTGAGCGCGACGGCCCGTTGTTAGAGGTTTACCTGCATTTCTCCTGATAACCCTAGTGTTCGAAGCAACCCAGGCGCGTACTAAAGCGCGAAACTTATTGATACGAGTACGCATCTGAAATGTTTGGAGCATTAGGGTTATTACGTGGAGCGAGACTGAAAATCAACCGTCGCGAGCACCTAATTCCATAGCTTGCTCTATTTTATTTCTTTTTTTCGTAAATTTTAACTTTTGACCTAACCATAAATATGTTCGGGTATCTGAGAATTTTGAGATCCAACCTTCAATTGGGATCCGAGACTGAATCGGAATTCAATATTTAATTTGAAATATAATTTCTCAAACTCATCTCTTTATTTGCGAGCATTTTATTTTTGTATTCCTCATTTGTTGTAATAATATCTGAAGAGAATAATATTTTCTCTGTTTTTTTTCAAGTTATTTATATTTTTTATTTAAAAAACGTATATTTTTATTGACTGTATTTTGTAATAGATGAAAAAGTACATTTGACTATTACTAGATTATGACCTTCAGATAACCTTGAATGATCTCATAGCAATCACCAGATTTGATCCCACTTGGCTTTTTTCTTTGGGGAAAGCTAAAAGAAGCAGCTTGTGATACTGTCTCATTGGAAGCAATTGAAAATGCAGCACAATCCATAATTACTCATGCTAGACAATGTATCATTGTCGATGGACATCACTTCGAAAACTTAATAGCATAAAAAGTAAGTTTACATACCATTTCAACAATTTCATCATATTACTGGTGTTCAAGGTCGTCTGAAGGTCATAATCCAGACATAACTAAATGTACTTTTTACCTTTTAGATTTTGAAACAAATATTTTTCATGTAAAAACACGAAGGAGACGTTTAAGTGGTCTCGTTCAACTGTCATAATTAATGTCCTAATTTTAAATAATAGAATTCTTAATACACTGCATATGTTAATCACTTCCCCACAATCTTCAGACCTAAATCCTTTGCATCTTTGGTCTGAATTAAATGAAAGAAGCACTTTTAGAAGAACGACACAAAATAGGTTCAGAAACCATAAACAAATTAGTACATTCAATGCCTAATCATTCGAAAGATGTTGTACAAGAAAAAGAAGGTTACATAAGTAAATATTGCAATGAATTTGTACTATGAAATTATAAATGTACCAATACTTTTATTCCACTCAATACGGACCTTTATGTTAATTTTATTATTTTCCTGTATTAAAATCATCTTTAAAATTAATGATTCATGCGATACTCAAATTGTAGAGGTAAAAATTATTTTTACAAAAAAAAATTTAAATAGAGAATTGCATTTTTACAGATTTACAGAGAAAATGTTATACAAAGATACGATTTGTGCCAATACTTCTGTTCGGCACTGTATGTAATTTAATATTGCAAGAAAGTGCTTTATTTATATTGCGTATATTATATTTGTTACAGAATAAGGAAGAAATATTTTTTGTAAAAGGTGCTGTGGAGACGGTCTTGCGTCAATGCAGCAAGTATTCTGAAAATGGACAAGAGTGTGTTCTTAGTTGGGAGAAACGTGATCAGTTCTTAAAAGAAGCCCAGGAGATTGGGCAACAAGGATTAAGAGGTGTCTTTCAATTTTATTTATAACATTATTTTTACTTACTTTCATTGTTTATAATGTTTCGTTATTTACAGTAATTTGCTTAGCACGTGGTACATCACAGCGAGATATTGTATATGTTGGTTTGGTGGGAATGTTTGATCCACCTAGACCACACGTTCACGAGTCGATAACGACTCTCGTTAACAGTGGTGTTAAAGTTAAAATGGTTACAGGAGATGGTAAAGAAACTGCATCTGCAATAGGTATGAGATGCAACTATTTATTTTACTTTACAGTAATGGATTTCGATGTTGTTCAATGCACTGTATTTCGTAATTTCTATTTCAGCAACTATGATCGGGCTAGATACACTTCACTCGCGACTAATGTCCGGGGACCAGATTGACTTAATGACTGAACAACAATTGGAACAATGTATCAATAATGTTAGCGTGTTTTATCGGCTGACGCCTAAAAACAAATTATCCATTGTGAAGGCGTTGCAAAGGGAGGGCAATATAGTGGCCATGACAGGTGACGGAGTGAATGATGGGGTTGCATTAAAAAAAGCAGACATAGGCATAGCTATGGGTAAAAATGGTACCGACGTCTGCAAAGAAGCTGCAGACATGATTTTACTAGATGATGATTTTGCAACTATCATGTACATATTTTTCTTGGGTTTATTGATACAATTTCTCTTTTCATTTCACATATGTCCATTTATTTACGTAGTGTTTCTTTCAGTGCTGCAATTGAAGAAGGTAAAGGAATTTTTCACAATATAAGGAATTTTGTAAAATTTCAGTTGAGTACTAGTATAGCAGCTCTTTCTTTAATTGCTCTTGCTACTCTCATGGGGATACCGAATCCTTTAAATGCAATGCAAATTCTTTGGATTAATATTATTATGGATGGACCACCTGCTCAAAGGTAATTTACAAAAATACTTGAATTTATTAATACCAATTTATTTTATGTTAGAGTATTATTACGTAAACTTATTACGTTCTAGTCTTGGAGTCGAACCAGTTGACAAAGATGTACTCAAACAAAAACCACGTAACACAAAGGAACCAATGATCACTCGACATCTTATCATCAATGTTTTGTTGTCAGCTACTATAATCATTCTTGGTACTCTGTGGGTTTATAATAGAGAGGTAGAAGCTGTCTTATTATTAGATTACGGATTTTATGCATGTATAACAGAAATGGGTAGCTGTAATTTGAAACAGTAAAAAGATTAAAAGAAGTCTTTCTATGTAATATCTCCAATTTTCGAAATTTATTAGAAGAATAAGGAAGTTCTTAAGTAGATTCTTTTTCGTGCAATTGCTTCAGATAATTTTTATTTTGTATACAAATCCGTAGTCTACTTATTATAAAAGTATTACTTGTGCTTCTGAAATACTGAAAATTTTTTCTTTTTAGATGATAAATGGAAGTACCGCAAGAGATACAACGATGACATTTACTTGTTTCGTATTCTTCGATATGTTCAATGCTCTTAGTTGCAGATCACAAGTAAGACATTATGAAACCATTAACCCATTTGTGCCTAGCATCGGGTATATCCTACACGATGGAACAAAACGATTTGACGACGATCAAAAATCGATTTTCGTAATATTGTAAAATAGACAGATAAATTTATGTTACTTTATAGAGAATTAACTACATTGCTTTATAATATGGTAAACTCCATGTTCTAATTTTTATTATTCGTATTATGTACATCAATATAGATAAGGTATTCATAACTTCTTTAATAATAATATTTAAATCTTAGAAAAAAATCTTAACAAAAACTTGAACTTCTTCTAATCTTTTAAAAAATTACCACAATTTGACATGAATCTAATTAGTACCATGTAACAGAGTGAACTCTTGTCTTTTAGAAATGAAATTGAGTGGTACATTGTGCTACTTTTTAAGTAAATTTCCTTTGAAGTAAACTATTGCGATCTGGTGTTTCATATCTGTACCTCGTTTGCACTTCTTGTCTCTTATTCTCGCTTTGCCAACAGAGACAAAACACTGTCGTGAAAACATCTTTTTCTTATAGGCTATAAACATTTTTCATGGCACGAAAAACAATCGAAATACTTAGGTAACATTCTTTAGTTGAAACATTCTGTATAAAGTAGAAGCATTGTTACAGATTTTTGATATACGTAAAGTCGTTTTGTCCAACTGTTTCGTTCACGAAACTATCTAAAATGCCTAATGTCCAGTGTGTCGAACAGTTCGTTTCATGAACAAATTTTGATTACTCTAAAATTATAGTTGATATGAATAAATTATGTAAAAAAGTTTCAGACGGAGGTTGTAGAATATGGGAAGTATATGATGATTGTATTTGTTTGACATTGCAGTAACTTTGAAAAGATCCATAGAAATTATAATAGTTTTATTATCACCACTTATTTTGTAATAAATATCTAGAAACACTTCTATGGAGGTTTTACATGTCAACATGAAAGTTGATTTTGATGTTCATTGTCAGCGCACTGTGCAATACCCTGTTCAGCGGAGCAATATTGATGCCTAGCATTGCCATTGTGAAGGGATTAAATATTGGTTGATATTGAATTGAGAAACAATTTCAGACGAAGTCAATATTCACCATTGGATTATGGAGTAATAAAATGTTTCTGGTAGCCGTGACGTTATCAGTAGTAGGTCAGATGTTAGTAATCTACTTCCCACCATTACAACGAGTTTTCCAAACCGAAGCTCTTACGGCAAAAGGTATGAACTTTATGAACTAACATTACATATCTTATACAGTTTTTCCAATGTAATCTTACGCATCTTTAGAGACACAGTAGGACACTAGAGAAATGTAAAACAAGTTTTTACGTTTATTAGTTGATAAGATAATTTTAAGTGATCGAAAGAGCATACATACGTTTCGCACACTACCCTGCTTATCGTTTTCTCCTTGTTTTGAAGATTCTCGTCATAAAATGATGTTGAAAATTCGGTACTCAAAGAAAAGGAGAAATTGGGAGAAAAGGAGAGATTTTTGGTAATAGATAGGAGAAAATTACAGAATGACTTTACGCGATAGTCGTTACACATGAAATGTTCAATTTCTAAATGCAAATTTTATGAAAACTTTTAAACAAGAAATAATATTATAATCCACATGTATTTTATATACAATCGAGGACAGAATTAAGTGGACTTTGATATTTAATAACCCTTTTTAAATTGGACGGATCGAGTTTTGTTTTGTTTTGAAATGTTAGAAGGATTAGTCCAAAATTCAAAGATATTTACATTTTTTAATGTCTATAAATTATACCTAATAAAAAAATGCTCAAATTGTTTAATTCAATATGGAAACAATTAGTAGGTTTTCAATGAAGTCCACTTAACTTTGTTTCTGACTGTACAATTTGAAGTTACAAAGCTAATCTTTTAAAATATATTTACAAAAATTTATTTTTTACTGTAGTGCAATCAAAAAGTTTGTTATTTGTTAATAGAATAAAATGATTATTAGTACTTATTAGTAGGTTTCATTTATAGAAAAGTTATGTTTGTTTAAAGTTATTGTTATGAATCGGACATTTCATATGCTACAACTTCTAAAAAAAAATCGAAGGAATGAAAATGTTCTAGGTTCAAAGAAATATCTTGATTGTGGAATTCAAATTGCCTCGTGAGCAAAGGGTTAAGTGTAAAATAAAAGCACTGATAGTTGAACAGTTCTGCATGAAAATGTTGTTTGAACTTCTTACATTACATAAAATAGTTATATTATCCAAATTTTATAGATATTTTTTAAAGTTCAATTATTGCGTCAGAAGTTGACCATCCTTGAAAATGGGATAACTAGTAATTGACTTTAGTACGTAGTTGACATTAAAATAAAAGTTTAGGAATTTCTTAACAACAACTAAATTCAAGTAAAAGTATTTCTAAGTTGGGGCATTCAATTGTATGGCATATCTACTGTGCCTTTTTCGAAAGATTATTACTTTTGAGAATGCTGTTAATCACATTTTTTAAGAATATGATCAACTACTGCTACGAAGTCAATTAATGGTGTTTTTACCTTATTTAAATTTTAGTTTCCATTTCGGTTTTAATCAGTAACAATTAAAAGTGTCTTTACATCCAGACAAGTGACAAATTGAACCATAATTCTGAAATTTTTAAATTCCTGTCATATATCGCTATTAAGAACCATTTCATAAATTTTATCAAACCTGTTGCCAAACACTTTATATAACTTACTGTGCTTGTTATCGATTTACTAATGTAGTGTTTTTTCATTTTTGACAGATATTTTGTTCCTGGTTACATTGACGTCGAGTGTGTTTGTGATAAGCGAGTTAAAGAAATTTATAGAGAGACAACTGTATAGACGACGAGCAGGTACGCAATATTACAGTAAATCTGAGATGGATTTCGTATGACAGTTGCAGTCTGCCGAAGATAAGGCGGACAAGCATCATATGGAATAAATACCTGTGCAACATCGTTCGGGTAGTAGTCATTCGTTAAATCAACATAATCTCGCTATAATTCGACTATGCTTGCACATTTGTAACTTTGTATGTGCACCTGTCACGACGAAAACGAACGTAAATCGCGCTCCTTTCCGCGTGCGATTAGTGTAAGATTCAATCACGATTGACTGGCAGTTTTTTAAACGTTTACAAATATTTCTGACTTTTTGACGTATGATAGTCGGTTATTTAAGCGTTCTTAGAATTAGCCGTTTTCACTCTTTCTCACCTTTCACGGTGAATATTCAACACCTCATAGACACTAGCGACGTTACTGCACATTCCACACACACTCGTCGTAGACAAAATCGTGAATTTTAACGCTATAAGATACTGGTAAACATACTTTTAGGGACCCATCAAAGAAGCATCGTGGTCATTCTAACTCACTTTTTTCATTCATCTGACTAACGAAAACCGAGTTATCACATTTAGAACACATCCGTTCGTTTACGTCTGGTTTACATCCTCCTTTTTCGGGAACACAATGTTGTATCGATCGTATTATCTCGAGTAATAAAACATAATTCAAGACAATGAAACATAAGTTTATGACATAATCTAGTATACATGAGTCGATTGCATTTAAAATTTTATTATAATTAGATAATAAACGATCTTGTAATGTTCCTTAAATCTACAGCAAAGCCTGATGTGTTTCCGGTAACAAGAAGAAACAAATAAAAAGAGAAACAAGAATTTCACTACATAAATTTACAGATAAATCGTTATATTATAAAATACATGTACATACACATATGACTATGCTAAATTAACATTAATAATGTTTGTGGCAATGTTTCTTACTTTAACGATTTAACAACTTTAACAACTTAACAACTTTACAAGATGTTGCATTATCATTTGTAAACATTAGTGTAAAAGATTCCCCCCCCCCCTCTTATGTTAATGAATTCCTTCAAGGGCACTGTACGTTTTATATTGGTAAAGTTCTGGCCCTCCATAGCCGTAGAGCAATTTGCCTCTGCCATTTTCATCATAGTACGGATAGCGATATTTAGGCCTACAAATGATTAGATAAAGATTAGTATGAATCTTGAAATTACATTTGCTTTCATTCAGAATAAACCAGAGAATGAAATTTTATAAAAAAATGAGTTAATTTAGATCTTCCCTGCATTAGATTACTTTTATCCTTACAAATAAGTTACCACTGAACATCACAACAGAAAGAAGCATACAATATGAAATAAAAACAGCAATACAGGAATATTGTGGAAATAAAAAGCTATACTTTCTGTTATTATTAGATTGCAGGTTTTATATAATTATAACAAAAATTAATAGAAGAAACGTAAACGAGAAAAAATATTAGAACAGTTCAAGACTATTAAAGACTATTGAAGCAGAAATGTTTGTTTATAAATCTTATGTTTGCTGTGGGTGACACAAGAAATTTTTATTTTGCATAATAATCCACAGTCTAGTTATTTTGTTCATATTACATAGAGTGTCCCAACGTTTTTCATATAAACTAAAACTTGACCCAATCGTACATATAAAATAATGTGTGCCTCGCAACTTTCCAAAGTTATGTTTTTTCTATAACCTTTGGACGGCGTATGATTTTTATAACTATATAATTTATATTCTTAAATATCATTTGCTTCTTTATTTATCCTTTTAAAACATTTCTTAAATTATAAATATGTCCAGATATATATAAAAAAATGTTCAATTTATTTTTTCGCATTGATTCATACCTATTAATAATGGTACCATAATGATACCATAAATGTACCAAAAAGATTTTATAGTAGTTTTTCTAGAAAACTAAGCCTTATGCAACAAAGTATACATATAAGCAAATCCGAATCTATATTTTCGACTTATTTTACTATAAATACTGAGACACTCTAGATAAACATTAATAGCTACAAATATGCACAAATAAAGGTTGATAGCACTACATAGTATCTATATATGGTAGACATTATTGGTATCCACGTTCTGAGCAAATAAATGCTTGTATTTCTTATTATAACATTCTCTACTATCTCCATGTAACTTCAATCTATATTCCTCACCGTTCAAAGTATTGAAAATTGGGCGCTTTCGGTTGAGCTATAGTTGCTTCGTTCTCAGCAACTAATCCCAGAAGGAACGCGATAACCACTGTCACAAGGATCAGGGTCGTCCACTGAAAAGTAGGACAACTAGCGTTAACAAGTTGCAAAATGCATCTTGTTCAATCAAACTTGATTTGCATGCATTAAAAAAAGGGAACTATTCATATTTTTTTTTGTAGCCTGCATTGTTACATCATTCTCTTCTGCTCATTTTTATACAGTGGATTCCAATAGACACATTTGGATAGAATAATTTATCTCAGTTCAGTGATTTACTGCCCAGTATTATTGTACAGTAAGACCCCGTTTAACGCTGTTTCAGTATTACGCGGTAGTATTGAGATTCCTCTAAATCGCACACTGTATTGATGTCATCAACGTTACTAGGTGTATAAAGATATAAACATAATATTTTATTTTATTGTGATAAATTAGGCAATTTTTAGTTCTTACGATGGGTGATTGCAAAAAAAAAATGTAAAGCGACAAGAAAAAGCATTTCGCTGGAAACTAGAATGCAGATGTTAAGACGATTAGATGCAAGCCAACGGCAATCTGATATCGGCACTGCATTAAATTTGACGACTTCAACAATACAGACAATTTTAAAAAATAAAGAAAAAATCGTGTCATCAGCAACTACAACCACAACGACTTCTGCAACAAAAATTACCCATTCTAGAAGCAATGTGATTGAGGAAATGGAAAAACGACTTTCCATCTGGATTGACAATGAAGTTGAACGCAATATGCCATTAAGTCAAGCAATTATTCAGAATAGAAAAAGGCGACACCAGTGAAAATTTTGTCGCTAGTCAAGAGTGGTTCCATCGATTTAAAAATAGAAACAATCTTCATAACATACAGATTACTGGAGAAGCGGCAAGTGCAGATACAAAAGTAGCTGCTGTATTTCCAGCGACATTAAAAGCAATCATTGAACGAGGGAATTATCCTCCTGAATTAGTTTTCAATTTTGATGAAACGGGCCTTTTTTGGAAGAGAATGCTGTAGACAATATCAGTCTCTCCTGGAATGAGGTGACCGAGAGATGTTTGAAAGGAGTATGGAAGAATGTATGGCCGGAGCTAAGCAAAGATGTTGACACAAGAGAATCCATTGTTGATGTCGATGAAATTGTCAAGCTAGCTGATGAAACAGGGTTGGATAATATAAATGCGTAGAATATTGAAGAATTACTGCAGAGTTACAACTAGTGAAAGTCTTTCCAACGATGATCTTAAAGAATTCATAAAACAGTAAGTGCACGAAGACGACGAAGTTAGCGTTTCCGAAGATGCGGAGCAAAGGGAACTCTCAATGGATTTTCTAAAAAAAAGTTTAACCACTATAACGAAAATTATGGATCAATTTGTACAATATGATTTAAATTCTGATAGAAGTTCAAAGGCAAGACGAAATGTCATCGATGCGGTATCTTGTTATCGACAACTGTTTGTTGAACGAAACAGGAAAAGACAGACGACTTTAGATGATTTCGCTACAAAAAAACAAAGAATATCAAATGAAGAAGAACCTTCCTCGACATAAACATGAAATCCTTATTCGAACTTTTTTTTAGCTTCATGAATGTTTTATGAATAAAAATCGATATTAGCAATAAATAAGTCTATACTCAATGTATTAAAAAGTATTTAACAACAAATGTTGGAAAATATATAAAACAAAAAAGGAACTGATAAATTTTCTTATTCTCTGTTTTTTTTCACTGATCCCCATTACATATTTACATATGTACGTGTTAAGTTGTCTCGTTTAATGCTGTTTCGTTTAGCCCTGGAACTTATTGGGACATATCCCCCGCGTTAAGCGGCGTCTTACTGTATTAAAGTTTTTGTTTCCGCTTTTGGGTATTTGTCCTACATAGACTAAATGACCCAATTATGGATAGCATCTCTACTATGGAGGGTTAATCATGTTCTGCAACGCCAGAAATAATTCTTATTTAATAATATTTAATTTCTATCTCATTTGGGGGAATCTTTACTAATTAAATTTTTCACTTTAATTTGAGTCGGATTCTCCAGGCAGTCTAAATGTAAGTGTTGAGAGGTCGTGCCAGTAGATACATAAGTGAAGATAAATAATATATTGTTATGAGTTAAAGTTCTTTTCTTCGTGTAAATAATAGCAAATATTTCTTGAACAACGAAGTATTTTCTAAAATTGTTTTTCTTTATATAAAACAGATAATCCGTAATTGATTCCGTAGTACGGATATTTCGTAATATTGATTGATCGATTCCGAAATACCAATTCAATAGTTAAAACAATTTATATACTTAATCAGTAATTACATAGGTTCTTAACTTATAAAAATGTAATTTTTACATATTTATTTGCTTTAGAAGAACGAACATATAACCAAAGAGCTACACCTAACCTATAAAATTTATACTAGGCTAATTTATTAATTTATGTACCCAATGTAGGTACACGCACATATCATTACTATTGTATTAAATATGTTAATAAACATTTATAAAATCACGATTCAGACTTCATGGGATTGGATACCGAATCTGTAACTAAGGTTTCATCATACTAAGGAATTATCCGTAATTAGGACTTCGTAATATATACAACAACGTCGTTAATTGCAAAAAATTATGCTTGGTTCGTTCGGTATTTCATAAATTTTTCATATACAATTTGCTTTCACGATTCCAAAATGATTAAAGGTACCGGAGCGCATAAAAACAAACCAAAAATTTCAAACTTATTCGAATTTCTTTCGGAAAGCCTGCGGGGGTCTCCTAATCTGTCCACAATTGGATCAATTAAGCGGCGTTTCAATTACCCAGAATCCACTGTATCTCCATAACAACAGTATCGCATGTTACTTTAATCGTATTTTATATACCGATTTTAGTTCTCTTCGATTGATACGTTATTTTACTCACAGAAGCCTGTCTTGCCATAACGGTGACTGCCAAGAACGAAAGTTTCGAAAGTTCGTTGCTGCGTTGTACCGTGCACGCGAGTTCTTTACCCAAAAACAATTTCTTGTTTCAATCGGTGAGATAGAGCAACTCTATAATGAAAACTTCAAAGAAGGTGATCACTACGACTGGTACGATCGGTCTGTTTCCGTTTTTCTGATTGCGTCTTCGGCCAGCGTTATTCTATCTTCTTCGTGGTGCACCCCTCCACTTCGTTTGCGTCTTCGACATGATCAGGTGAAAGTCGGACGAGGGATATATGATTCAACCAGGTGTTGCAGGTAGGCAACGAGAACGGTATTGCGTTCAGAGGGACCTTGAACAAGGCGAAACCCTCCGGTTCCTCGAAATTAGATGACAGTCTGTTATGTGATCAGCGTTGAAATCCCTCAAGGTCGAAGAAAGCACGAATACAAGTTAAAACCTAATTGCTCCGGTAGATCATTTTGTAATCAGTACTGCAAATGAAATTGAGTGGTACATTGTGCTACTTTTTAAGTAAATATCCTTTGAATATTATTCTTTTATTCTCGCTTTGCCAACAGAGAAACAAAACACTAACGTGGAAGTATTTTCTTCTTCTGGTATTGTGATCGTCATCATCATTATTCATGTACGACGTTCGTTCTCAGAATTTCATTAAAAAATATACGTATATTGGAAAATTATATATTTTCTTAATGAAAAATTTACAAGGAAAGATTAGTTTTAGAGCTTATTTTTAACGTTTAGACTACACGAATGATTGCTAAATCTAGTTAGTCTTATCGTTGATTGCATATCGCATGCTTAATTTTTTATCATTTTCTATTACTTTCACTGTATTCCTTACGTTTCAGACCAATAGCAATGTTTACTAAAATTATTTACACATAGTAAGGCCAGAGAAAGATGGGAGCATGTATTAGGTGCGCAACTAAATTTTCAGGTTTCACATATGGGTGGCGTTAACGACGCATGAGTTTACACACATGTGTGAAATCGTATTGTTTTTATAGTGTAAACATCTGTGAACAATAACCAGTCTTAATATAAAAAATTATCAAAATATAAAATGACAAAAAGAATTAATCAAATATAAACAAAAACTGGACTTATACCGGGGGCTCGAACCAGAGTTATCAGTTATCAGTTATCAGCGTGTCCGCAGTCGCACTACTCGTAATTAATCGAGTTCCTTCATTGTTTAATTATTTCTGTGAAATGCGAAAGGTTTATCAGTGCCTAATACACTTATAGAATTGATAGAATGTAATAATTTTAAAGTTAAGTTAGTTTTTCTCGGAAAAACCGTCAAAAATCAGTTTTTATTTTCTTTAACAACGGCGCCTATCAGATAAAAATATGAAAAAATTCGTGGACAACTATTGGAAACATATATAGGTACTGTAAAAATATAAAAATTGTCGCTCTAGAACTTCCATGTGAAATCTGTATTTTTCGATGTTTTCGAGGTTCTTGATCCTTTACAAGCAGGTTTTTTAATTTAAAAAGCTGAAACAAATTGCAAGATTAGTCTTAGATTTTTATTAGAATTTTTAACATCGTTACTTAACACGTTGAGCGCGGCGCCGATATTTCTGTTCTTCCGTTTGGCCGGCAGCGAGCGAGTACTTGACGACGAGCGCTCAAATGATTTTTGGGATGGGGAGAATGAATAGAGGATTACTTTGTTTCAAATTTTTCCTCTGGACTGAAAAAATGCGGGCAATGCACTGATATACGCACTCCAAAAAGGCAAAGAGATAATCAGTTAGCAAAAAGCCACGGAAGTATAAAGACGATTTGAGAATAGAAAATTTTGGTTTGTTTTTGAAAGTATATATTGCCCATAAGACCAAAAATTTCTAGAAGAGAAATAAATCTAAGCCATATTTTTGTTTAGAGTGTTTTAATAAATATCATTGAAATTACTATATTTTTTTTTAACTTTGATAGTGTCGGTCCCAGGGACCGACGCTGCCCAAACGAAAAGTCGACCGATGCCGGCCAAACGGAAAGTTTAGTGCCGGTCCCCAGGGACCGGCGTCGCGCTCAACGTGTTAACACTAAACCTACCGACATTTCAAGTATACCTCATTCTAACAAATTTTGTTAGTCTTATGGACTTTACAATATCTTATTTGACAAGATTTCCGTCCAGAAGAATCTGTAGCTGTGTTTATTATTGTTTTTGATGAACATTCTTTGCTTAGCTGTCTCTCCTTCTGATATTCGGTCCCAAGCTCTTCTGCCAATTGAAATAAAAATTCTTGCCTCGATATTTCTTCACCTGTCGTTTCTTTATATAAAATCCAAGCATTTATCCTTGCTAAATCTAAGATATTGAAAAATACCTGTAAAGGCCATCTTTGACATTTAGATTTTACACTATATTTTCTGGCCATTTGATCGGTTACATCTACACCGAATTTTGTGCTATTGTAAAATCTAATTGTCTCTGGTATACGGGTGTCACTTTTTTCAATTTCAACGGATGAATGCATTGAACTAAGTATCAATAATTTTTTATTGGGTTTAGCTTTATAAATTGAAGGAATAAAATCATTCGATTTGTATAATATTGTTGAGAAGCATGTCATACTATCCTTTGCCTGTCTCGCTAATTTTGGTAGCTCACTTTTATTTCTGCGGATAGTTCCAACAAGCGTAGTTCTTTTTGCTAAACGTTTACTCGCTAATGACACGCTTGTAAAAAAATTGTCAGCTATTATATTTCTCCCATGGCCCGTATATGGTTCTGCTAATTTCAAAATTACAATTATTATTCTGCTGTATCATTATCAATATCGGAAACTTCTTGGTCATCTTCCGAACAATCCTCGTCGATATTATTTATTTTGTCTAATAAATTGATATTCCCCGAATGTCTTGACATTTTTGGGGATGAATATATAGAAATGATAAAGTAAAAACTAAAATATAAAAATATAAATCAAACGGGGCAAAAACCTTGAGACCAGAAATAAAAAAAGAATTGTAAATCATACCACAAAATATTGTTGGCTCTGTTGACTTTGTCGAAAGTATCACTTATACCACGTAATAATTTCTATTATACACTGTAAAATTTTGATGCTCTCTGTTCGGATCGCAAGACCGTACTGTCGTACAAAAAACGCTTTGCATTTATTTCAATCGCGCGTTTGTCTACACTGTAGATCCACAATTACATTGTAGACGCGTAAAACAATTTCAGGAGTGCGCTTCCCGAAGAATATAGTCGTAAATAACATGAATTTTTCAAATGGTCATATGACCGTTCGTGGTAGACTAGACATGCTATAAATTTTTTTCGGAAAGTAAACAATAAAGAAAGTTGTGAATATTGAAAAATGGGTTGTATGTATATTATAGGAAAAGTCAATAAGCTACATGGTGATACAGTAACGTTGTATACGAGAAATTCTAAACGAAATTTCAAAAAACGGTCATTTGACCGCGCATGGTAGGTTTAGTGTTAAGGAGATTTGGCAAAAAACGGATGAATCGTTTTTACCCCATAACTACCCTCCCGATTGAGATACAGGGTTGAGATTTTACCCTGTATGGTTTCTCATGATGCCCTATAGACTGACGCATCAGTAAAAAAATTAGGCACAAGGGCATTTTTGATTACCTTATCCGACTATACCCTTTATATGATTTATGGAGTCACTTCCTGAGGGAGACATTGCATAGTATTTAGAAATATGGATGTGATTCGGTTTTTGATTGTCTATTGTTTGTGATATACATGTGAATATAATGAGTAACTTATTTGTTAAAGTGATTGATATTTTTTTTTAACTGGAGCAAAGATATTGTCTAGATTTACGAAGAAGTAAGAACTTTAAAAAATGTATTACATTTGTTATGCATATTGTGTATATAAGAATATATTGTGCAAGATGTCGCATTTTTAACTAGTACACCAAGTCTAACATTTTTGGACAATTTAATAGTTCGGTAGCCACAGCTGCCAGGCATAAGAAGCGTTGCAAAACGAAAAATAACGAGAAACAGACTTTTACGGTCAGTTAAAGTTTATTTACAAATTATCGATGTTTATAGGAATTAATTTTCATACAGGTTTGCCCCAAGGTCCTTCGTAACCGATACCCATGCCGAGTTTTGCAATTGCAACTTCACCATAACGGCCATTTTCTTGCTCGTATCTGACTCTCCTCTGCTTTCCAACCTCCGGGTCGAAACTCCACTCGGTTTTCTGCGTGATGCAATAACGGATGAGTCGGGTGTCTCATTTCATTCTTGTTAAATTTTCTTATTTTTTTTTTTTCATTTCACAGAAGAAAAGACTTACCTCATGCAGCGTCGGGGTCCCGATTATGTTTCGTTGGACAAATTCAGTTACGAATGTGAAAATACCAGGTTCAGGGGCTGAGAGACATTTTTCGGTGTGAAACGTTAACACAACTAATACCAGAACCATCTGAAATAGATAAGTTAAAGTTATTTACACAGAAGTTGATTTAGTTCGTTTCGAAATCATGTAACAGCGAAGATGCAACTAGTGCAAGTTAGGTTACTCGGCCGTGTCCTTTAACCCTTTGTACTCCAAGCAATTTTAATTCTGAAATAAAAATATTATTTCACTTAGAATAATTCCATTGTACATGGTTCATTTCCTTTCATGTATATAAAATTTTTACTGATTTCTTACATGCAAACGCAGTGATGTAAAATTTGTTTTTTGGAGCGCAAAGGGTTAAGAGTTGTTATGTTATAATTTTGTTAATTATATTAAAATTTGTTTGGAAAAATGTCGATAATTTTGTGAACTCAATTGAACCTGTAACCTCAACCATTTCAGTACAACCCATCAATAACGAATTACTTTAATCTTTCAAATCTTTCTTTCCTGACGTTATACAAGACATTATTCTTAAATAAGACATTCTTTAGCATTTGTGCTAACAACTCTGTTACCACTCGGTCAATGTGTTAATTAATATAAATAATATAATTTTATATATATATATAATAATATGATTTATATATAATTTTATAATAATATAAAAACTAGACTGCGGATTTGATACATTTATAACAAAAATTAATAAATCTGAAAGCAAAATGGCGGAAAGTTTCAAGCTGTTTAATACTAAAGTACTGTAAGTCGATAAACTGTCTGTTTTGTTTGTTTTCTGCGTCGTTTAAGAATGATTATCATTAAATAAAGATTTATTATTGTGAAAGTTGATCAGATTGTAGTATGAGGTTGAGAACTTCATTATATAGTAACTAACAACTCTCTTTAATAACATTGATCGCTTCTATGAATGAAGTTTACAGTTAAGAGATCGATAAACATTTTAATGTCCCGAGTACGTGTAATGGCAATTAATTTCACGTGCGCGAAGAATATAAACTATGTACAATTAAACTATTATAGGTAAAAATATTGTTCCGATTTTGGAATGTAATTTCTTCGAGTGCAAAGGGTTAAAAGCTAGAATCATGGGTTACCACGATGGAAATTAACGTGTCACGTGTAACAATTTTTTGTACGTGTTGTCAAGTGCGTAAAAAAATATCTCCAATGACTGGGCAGTCAAAAGATCTATATTTACTGTTCGACAGCTGATACAAAAGTGAAGACTTTTCTCAGTCCCTTCAGTGTGGCAAACAACATCTAAATAGGTCCTAAGTGGACATGCCCAAGGCCCACCCTCTCATTTCCCTCCACTTAGCTTCTTCGGAAAGCGAGAAAATATACAGTCGTCCCAAACTTTCAAGGGTCTCGCAAAGAGGATAAATGTAGGAATAATGAAATTCCAATCATCTAAAATATTGGATAGTCGGAAAAGTATTGAGAGATTTTTGTCACTAGATATTGTTTCGTATCGTATATCGGGCAACGTTAATCAGATTGCGCCCTACTGACGCGCATTTGACAGGTGACATTTCAGTCTACAATTTTCATGCAGACAGTTTTGTATTTCGTCAATCGTGTTAAAAAGTGGTATGTTATGTCATATGGTGGTATATTCTGGTTTATTCTAATATATTCGGGTTCATTCTAGTATATTCTGGTACATTCTAGTATATTCTTGTATATTATGGTGTATTCC
>CM052092.1:18116239-18127579 GCA_028453745.1 Agapostemon virescens
CAATGTCAATTTCAAAGTCATCGTACCAAGTAATTCGTGTAACTTCATTGTTAAAAATTTTAATGTTTAAAATATTAATTTAATTTATAAAATAAATTATATATAATTATGAAGAAAAATCAAATTTTTATGATTAAAATATGGTCAGAAAACGTTGAAAAACATAGATAACTATTGCATGACGACATGTATTAATTTACCCAAATTGGTTTATAGATTTTTATAAGCGAAGTCTATCACTTTTATCAATAAAGTATTTTAAATTTAAACTAATCGTCCATTTCACTGGCATACACAACATTTCTTTGTTTCGCAAAATACCAAAGTATGAAATTTAACAAAATGAATTATTTTCA
This sequence comes from Agapostemon virescens, assembly GCA_028453745.1. Lineage (NCBI taxonomy): Eukaryota > Metazoa > Arthropoda > Insecta > Hymenoptera > Halictidae > Agapostemon > Agapostemon virescens. The sequence goes on from CM052092.1 coordinate 18,116,596, forward strand.
TTTCAAATCAATTCAAATTTATTTTAAATTAAGATAACAAATTACAACCTCTTTTTTTTTCTTTAAAAATATGTTACTAAATATTATTTTTTAATTATTATAATTACTATTCATATTTAAATAAATATTTTTAAATAGTAATATTTAAATAATTAATATCGATATTAATTATAGTAATTTAATTAATATTATCTTTTAATTACTGTATATATTTGTGTTTTGCGTATAATTTTAAATTTTGTCAAAACGATCTTACATTCGTAATTAATTTATATAATTTTGTAAACAAAGCTTGTCGATCGTTAACAACTATTATTATTATTGCATTAAACTTGTTTGGAATAAAAATTTTCAGTCATTTTTCAATGTTCATGTTCTTGTGCAAATCGATTTTGAAAAAGTGCCAAATTTTAATCCTTAAAAACGAGCAAATCTTTAACGGAAACAGTAATGTACACATGAATAAATGGTTACAGTTTAATATTACGTTATTAATACGTAAACGTGTTTAAACAATAATACAACATTAAGCTTCTATTGATTATACTTATATCTGCAAAGCACTGTTTACTTTTCTCCAAGATATTATATTTTCTAAAAAAATATAGTAAATTAATTAATGTGTGATCGTATATCAACAGAAAACCTTGTTTGATAATGATAAATATTAATTACGCGGTCATTGAATTTCCCAGCCGCGGTGGATACCTACTTTGCCGGCCGCGATAGTAGGTAACGTTGTTACCGACCGTGGTTGGGAAATAAAACTTTTGTGAAGGTTAGAATATGCGCAAGCTTCGATTGTCCTAGAGAAACTTCCGATTAGAGCACCAAGTTATCAAAAGTCAACACAGAGGGGAAATTTCTTTCTATAATCTCCCCCCCCCCCATTGATCGTTCCGTGACTTCAGTGTGGTATTCTTGCGTGACCGCGCGAATGTAGTTACACTAACATCGTGGTAGTACACGATCCAATTATTAATGGTAGAGAAGAAATTGAATGAAATTCAAATGTATAATCTAAGGGTAACATAATAAAAGGGCTACGTAATAATCTCATTAAATAAGTACAATAATCCGTCACATAGTGGAGCGCTGAAACATTCTGCTCGTGGAGGACGTGCGCAAAGTGAGCCTCCAGAAAAATACTTTGTGAAAGAAATAAAAATTTCATTGCTGTCCTAAGAGATGTTGGCTTGTTGCTTCCAAAATTTTGTGCTCCTCAAAGACATTCTGAATTTCCTTTCACCTTCCAGTTTTGTCCTCCTTAACCAATAGGAAAAATAAGGTTCTCTAGCTGGCCACTGATTCATCAATTGGTCTTTCCCCTGGTCGCAGCTTGATGGTATATATATTCTAGTGAATTCTAGTATATTCTGGCACATTCTAGTATATTCTGGTATATTATGCTATAATTTTATCCATTCTAGTATATTCTTGTATATCCTTGTACATTCTAGTATATTCTTGTATATCCTTGTGTATTCTAGTACATTCGAGTGAATTCTAAGTATATTCTGGTATATACAGGGTGTCCCAAAAGTATCGTGATAGCGGGAAATGAGGAGTTCCTAAGGTCACATGAAGCAACTTTTTCCTTAGCGAAAATTCAATCTGCGGCTTTGTAATGAGTTATGGTCGAAAAATGACTGGCCAATGAGAGAGAAGCACGTGAACTAGCATGTGTTCGGTCGAGCGCGTTTTTTTACGCGATTGAACGCGATTATTTATTATTAAATTAGTTTTGCGAATCGTTCGTAGAATGCTGTTCGGATACAGAATTATTTAAATTAAAATATCGTTTAGGTATTTCGACGGGGTTACTTATTGTTTATCTTCACAGTATCTATCGTATAAAAATTTCATATGGTACGCGTGAAATGTCATGCATATCAGAAAATTAAAACGGCTGACATGGCTAAATTCTTTATTATTTCGGATCTGAAAAATTAATAATTATTCTTTAAACATTCTGAAATAAGATCGAATAGCGTTTTTCTTAAAATTATTATTGTCTCGTACTAAAAAAAATTCGGAAAGTTTGCGCTCTCTGATTTCTGCTCGCGCGCCTGGCCGGCGGACGGTCGAACGCGCTCGACCGAGCACGTGCTAGTTCGCGGGCTTCTCTCTCATTGGCTAGTCATTTTTCGACCATACCTCATTACAAAGCTGCAGATTGAATTTTCGCTAAGGAAAAAGTTGTTTCAAATGACCTCAGGACCCCTTCATTTCCTGCTGTCACAATACTTTTGGGACACCCTGTATATGCCCAATAGTTTGACTTTGTTCTACTTTGAGAATCAGTCTGAATGTCGGTCTGCCCGAACAGTGATCTCCCGTCATTACGGGTATCCACACACTCTTAGTGGTGATGAAATATCATTTGCTTTTTGAGAACTTTACCATAGGAACAAAATCTGATCACACTAGGTCTAAGCGCTGACGTTTTCTCTTTGTTTGTATTATGTACATGTAACTATATATTTACAAATGGAATAAACATGGCAATTTCCATGAGGAAGTCATATGTTCGATTTATGTGAGTTTAATCTTTAATTTGAATGATATATGTGATATATGATAGTACTTATATATGTTTATGTTTTAATGATCAAGATATTTACATAACCATGTTTCTAGTTATTAAATAAATGATTGAATTAATTAAATAACCTAGCTTTTATAAGTGAAAATTACGGTTTTATTTCACATATTAACTTTAAAGTTTAATAAACATTTGAAATTATGTTTTGTTTCCATAAACGAATACTTATTCAAACAGTTATAAACGAAGTTTTATTTGTTGCGAACAGTTTTGACTTTTATGTAATCTTTATAGTTCATCAAGACAAGCGATGTTAGAGTTATGGCACGAATCGTATATCCATCACCAGCATTACCATACTACACCAGCATATTATAAACAAAGAAAACGTAGGGAAGAAAAAAAGGAAAATAGTAAGAAATTTGAGGTAAAAATGGTATAATTTTAAGACATTTATCTTGTTATTTGTTTGTGTCTTTGTAAAAGAATATAATGCAATTTAATTTTTAGACAGTGGAAGGAATCCAGTTAACTCATAAATCTAGAAAATTTAAACAGAACAGTATTCCCAGTATAGAAGTATGGAGAAATATAACAATACAAGAATTAGCTGATTCTGCCAATACAAATGTTCAAATTGTATTAAATACTCTTAATATGATGGGTATAACAACATTTATTAATAGTGACGATCCTTTAGTAAACTCTAAGCTAATAGCCGATCTTGTAAAAAAGTTAGGCTTTAAAGTTAAGTTTGTTCCACCACCAGACATGAAAGTTGAAAAAAAAGAAAATTATAAGGATATTGTTAGCAGGTATTGTAGTATTAATATTTGTATGTTACAAATATTTTTTTTCCATTGTATAATTAAATTCTATATAGTCCTCCAGCTGACGAATCTGTATTAGTCAAACGACATCCAGTGGTAACAATCATGGGACATGTTGACCATGGAAAAACTACTTTACTAGATTCTTTGCGTAATACATCAGTTGTAGAAACAGAATTTGGTGGGATTACACAACATATAGGTGCTTTTGACGGTATATATAATATAAATGTTAATTCTTATAATATGAATGTATCAAATTTATTATACTTGGGATACAAAGCTATAAATATTAATGATAAAACTTATCTTTATAGTAACACTAAAAACTGGAGAACGAGTAACATTTTTAGATACGCCTGGTCATGCTGCCTTTACTGCTATGCGATATAGAGGCGCAATCGCAACTGATATTGTAGTATTAGTAGTAGCAGCTGATGATGGGGTGAAGGACCAAACTTTACAAAGTATAGAAATGGCAAAGAATGCAAAAGTTCCGATTATTGTAGCTATCAATAAAATTGACAAACCTACTGCTGACATTGTAATATGTTTCTGATGTACATTAATATTATATTTATCATTAATTTATACATTAATTTATTTATCATTTTTGTGTTAGAAAAGGACAAAACAGATGCTTGCAGAACATGATATAATAGTCGAAGATCTTGGCGGAGCAGTGCAATGCGTCAACATATCAGCTTTAAAGGGAACTAATTTAGACATTTTGACCGAAGCCATAGCCTTACAGGCTGAATTAATGGATTTAAAGGGAGATCCTGTTGGATTAGTGGAAGCCATTGCTATTGAATGTACTAATCACCCGGGCCGTGGAAAATTAGTAACAGCCTTAATTAAACGTGGAACATTGAAGAAAGGTTGCTTATTAGGTAAAGGATAAAATGTGCGAGAACCTGAAAATGTCGAATACTCGATGGCTAGGTCAGGTCGAGAATCTGTCTCAATCCCAAATAAATTTCTCGATCTATTCCAAGTCTCATGTTCTCCCACACCGTCAATAAAAGACGATTTTGTTATAATTTTCATCAGATGTATTTTTATAATTTGTTACCTTAATCAATTTGTTTTAACAGTGTCAGAATTAACATGGGCCAAAGTAAGAAACATGTTTAACGAAAACGGTCGTACGCTTTTAGAAGCCAAACCATCCGAAGCAGTACAAATTATTGGCTGGAAAGAACTACCTCCGGTTGGAGCTCAGATATTACAAGCGCCAAATGAGCAACAGCTGCGTTCGGCTTTAAATTATAGAACATCTAAAGCTAACGAATCTTTGGCTCAACAACATCAGAAGGGTTATGAAGAAAAATACAAAGAACAGATTGCGGTAATATATTCAAAATTATACGTGGTCTAGTTATCTGTCGATATTTAACTATTACATCAGTCACATAGTTCTCTCTATCTGAAAACACTTAGAGAATGATTGTTATATTATTCCTTTCTTTTATTTAGTGCATATACAGGCAAATCGTTTATTTTATTTGAAATTACAAGTGCATTTTTAAAGATAAAATATTTTATGCATTACGAAAAGCCTTTAAAATAATTTCAGAGGTTCCAACATTGTTGGAATATTATTAGTGATTCTATAATATACATATAAAAAAATAAATCAAATATTTTATTTTATGTGTTAGATTAGTAAAATAGTATTCTACTTCAATTGTGAAACGATTATTTAAGATAATATTTGAAATATCTTTTTCTTCAAAATTTTATTTAGCTCTCTTTACAGGTTGTTCCATTTGAAGTTTCACACACAATTATTTTCTAAATTATAGTTCGTTGTAAATAATATTTCAAATAAAACTTTTTCTGAGTTGAAGGAGATATATTATAGTGGTCACAAATCTTCTTTAAGTAGACGCATTATCAAGATTTTAAGGTAACTTATGTTCATTTTTTTTATATGGGACTGTATATTTTTATTTAGATAATTAACATAACATTATTGTCATTCAAAATTTAGTTTAGTTAGACGAAAGCACGTCCACTTAGAGAAGATTTGTGATTAAAGTAGAGTAAGTTTTATTTAAAATATTTTTTAGAATGAGCTATAATTTCGGAAATAATTGCGAGCGAAATTTCAAATGAAATAACTTGTACATGAAAATAAAAGTTTAAAAAATCGATTAGTTCAACAATAAAAATAGTAAAAGAATATGAGTTTTAATTTTGAAATCAGATGAAGTTTTTAGGACATAATATTTTCAAAAATCACTTATACATTGTTTACAATGACAGGAATATAAACGTATGTTGAATCTAAAATGGGAATTAGGATGGCGTCATCCCATGTTCAAAAAATCTAAGTCAACTTCTAAGAAAGAAAAAGAAGAAAAACACGACCTTGAATTCAATTGTATTATAAAAGGAGACGTGGCAGGCACCATTGAAGCGATTTTAAATATTTTTGATACATATACGGAGGACCATATGTGTAAATTAAATGTTGTTCATTATAATGTGGGGCCTGTAACAGAGTCCGATATAGCATTAGCAACGACTTTCAATGGTAATTATGATAATATACTATTTAAAGAAAAATATAATATTTTTTTTTATGTTATTACATATTTATATATAAATAAATATTATGCATGAATACAAAAATCAGTATAAAAGAAATAGCAAAAGTACAACTGCGCGTATTGTATTGTTTTGAACAATTTATATATTTTTAGCAATTATTTACTGTTTCAATGTGGACATACTTCGTGGATTAGAAAACGAAGCAACCAAGAAAGGTGTACAGGTTCGAAAGTACAATGTGATATATAAACTTGTGGATAATATTAAGGCAGAAATCAATACTCTATTACCTTCAGTTGCTGTAGAAGAAGTATTAGGTATCAGTGATATATTTGCATAGAAAAACAATAAAATTCCTGTTCACGTGTAAAATTTTATTCATAACTTTCTTTTTCCACTAAATGTAGGCGAAGCAACAGTACTGCAAGAATTCAAGATTAATGAGAAAAATAAAAAAGTAACAGTTGCTGGTTGTGTTTGCACGAAAGGTGTTCTTGAAAAATCTGAAATGTATCATCTAATTAACAAGAACGAAATTATTTATACAGGTAAATAAGTTATGGTATAATAGACTCGCTCTTAACAGGCTTATATGGAATTGGACCTTGTGTCGGATAAACAATTGAACGGTTATAATCCGATTTATATATACAATGGATTCAAAAAGCATATAATATTAAAGTTTGTCTCTACTTTCATAAAGCAGTGTCCATTTCTGTGATGATTGATGAAAAATTATTCATTTTTCTAAAAATGCAGTAAATTAAAACGTCTCCAGAAACTTGAGAAATTTTTTTGTATAGAAACCTGACATAGATTTGAAGATTGGAATCTCCTCTGTACAAGTATTCCTTAAAAATCTACTGTTTTATGAAAGATAAATGAGGAAAAAGTTTGGTTATGTGAAACTCTCGTGATGTAACTTGTACTGTAAAGTTGTCAGTGCACCTCTAGTTCAAAAGTCGATAAAAACATTGTAAAGAAGTCTCAAACTTTGAATCTATGTTGGTTACAATCACGAAAACATTTTTTCAAAGTTTTCTTTTTTGTGTAAATGTATAGAAGTTTTTTTAGAGAAAACACGTCTTCAATTTCTCGTGAAAAGAATCATAAATAAAAATGAACGATGTATTATGCATCTGGAGGTTTAGCTCTAAAACGAGTTCAAATTTACTGTCATGCGATCACTGTTTTATGAAATTGTCACAGGTAAATGTAAAATAATTTTTCGAAAATATTTAGTGTTCTAATACTTCTCAGATCGACTGCATGTAAGATGTAAATGAAATAAGCAACGTATAAAATATTTATTTTCTTCCATGTATATGTATATATAAAATCTAAATACGACGTGATCGAATATATAATAATATTATATATAAATTTGTAAGATAATTGTTAATTATCTTATATCAAAATTAATTATTGCTGTAGAAAAGACTGAATAAGAGGGAGTCTACTTTAATACAACAGTTATTTAAAGTTTGCGAATACTGGTATGTTCACATTGAACTTCAAGACGTAAGATGGAATTTTTAAAAGGAACCTTTCAAAATAAGTTTCGATCTTTTGACTAAATTATATTCAATGAAAGTATACAGCAAACCATACATTCAAATAATTCTTTTCACATGGTCAAGTATAAAAAATGTTTGAATCATAGGTTTATACTCTACTTCACATGAGTGCAAGAAATTCCGCAGTTAATTTTCCAGAAAACTTAATACTAACATTTTTAAAAGATTTCCGTTGGAGCTCTTGCTTATTCTTTAAATAAGACAGTCTTTCTTGTTTTGAAATGAAGATAAAAAAAGGCAACATTAATTATCGTCTCATCTTTATTATTTCGTTTCTCTCAATTACTCAGTGAACATTAAAATAATACTTTGTATAGTACGCGTGTCAGTCAAGAATCAAATTATAATATGTGAATACTTTTCTTACAGGAAAATTGGTGTCAATGAGACACTTGAAAGACGAGGTGACGAAAATAGACGAGAACGTCGAATGCGGTCTTCGATTGGATAATCCGACTTTGAAAGTCCAACCTGGGGATACGCTAGTTTGTTTCACAGTACAAAACAAGGCTCAAACGATCAGTTGGGATCCTGGTTTCTAAGCCGATATTCTGGTACGCAAGTAATTACAAAAACAATTCTGTTAAATAAAAAATAGAAAAGAAACTATACGTCTATCTCTTTTTCTTTATACTTGGGAAATCTAAATCACTTGTATAAAATGCCTTTCTTACAAACTGTAAGTACAAATTTCTTTATTATTGCCATTGTGATGCAACATATCGCAGTTTCTTACAAATTATGGTTTCACGATCAACAGGTCAATAATACCGTTCTCTGTCTATCGTCGGTTTCATTGTGAGACGAATATGTTTTTAATCAAATAATCTATTCCGGCGTGTCACGTCGTTTGTTTAATAACGGTCAATGATAATGTTACTAAGATCATTTATGCTCGATGAGGAGACGGTTGGGGTTTGGGGGCATTATATATTCATCAGTAACGTTAAGAAGCATAAGTTTCTCGAAGTCGACGTTGCAAATGATGATACGCTGTCAGTACGCCGCGTTTTTTTTTTTGCAAACGACACGGCGCTGGTTCTTGATTAGGTATCGTAATTATGGTGTCGAAAGGCTCGATGGGTGTGTTATTGTCTGGGTGTACGAAGAAGGCGATGGAATGACGACCTCGTCCACAATGTTCTGGAACAACGACGCGATGTCTCAGCGCTGGAAGTTGATTGTTCGTCCAATTTGCCAGGATGTCGCCTGTGTTCACCAAAATGGCGCCCGGAAGATGGCCAACGCGTGCCCATCGTTCCCCATGTGGAGTTTGTATTTCCAAACCTCCCTCGCAGTCCTACAAATAATGTCGAAATATTTTTGTAAAATTAGATCAAATTTATAAACGTATGTTAATCTATTCGTTATCTTAAACACGTAAATTTACTTGTATATACCGTTATACACAATGAAAATCGCATAGAGTATATCGATGAATATTGTAATTATTATTTTTCTTGCAAAGATTTTGAAAATATGTTACACTGGAAATTGGTAATTATATATTTTACACAAACAAATGATCGTGTTACTAAACTTGCCTAGAATATCCGTCGATATATTGTATACGATTTTCACTGAGATTAATTTTTAATACCTTTTTGATTAATTGGCATAAGTTGATAGATACGTACAATGCAATTATAATTATTAATCATATATTTTGAATTGTTGTAACTGTAAAAAAGGGTGGGGGAAACTATATTTGCACGGAGTTTTAGCAAATCTTATGAAATAGTACCTGAGCTATTAAGGTGAGAGTTCCATAGTCGCAATGAGCGCCGCAACGAGCCAGTCCTGGCGCTGGTGCACCAAGGGGTGGATAGTATAGTAGACGAAGGATGGATTCGTTGCCAGACTCCAGCATTCGCGAATGCTTCGAGCTCAGGAAGCCAGGTGATTGCTCTAGGCCCACGGCCAGAGCCTACAAGGCATACATCACATACATTGGCCGCTATTTTTACTTTATAGTACCTAATGACGGCTGTAAAGCAACCGAAGAAACCAATCGCGTTAGTTCATTTGTCAGTCAGATTGGTTTTGCAGGGTTACTTACAGTTAAAGCGGCCTGCCTTATTAAAGTAACGCTTCTAGAGTTTCGGAACCGAAAAGAATCATTTCAAGCATTTATACACTCAGTGTCTTCTTAAATTATTCAGATGCAAATGTATTTATTATACTTTATACCTCTATAAGATGGTAGAAACCGATTGCCAAATCTGACTGACTCTCTGGACTCGTTGATCTAAAGAGATTTACTTCAGATACAAGAAAGTTCGCGTCCGATTTTCAAACAGCTGAAGATCTTTCGAGAGAAAAAACCACACACAGCCCTTATGAAAACGGAATTTACCATGTTGTAAAACGTTCGGGACAATTGTAGCAAACGGTAGCGATTATGTTAATAAAACTGTTGTTTTAACATGTAACCGCTGTTGTTCCGACTTTCAAATCGGGCACGAACTTTTGCAATCATCTGATAATGAAAGCGTGGATCCAAGATACAGTGGAAAGACCGTCTGATCGAGCAGTTGTATGCATAAAACACTTCGTGTGTTTAAAATATTGATTTAAATAAGACTATGACTATTGAATTTTTTGAAAGAAGTTATACAGATTGTATCTTGCTTTCACGCATTGCAAAGTGATTCGTGAATGATCAGTTTCCTGTTTTATAGAGAAGTTTTTAAAAAGAAGTGATTACAGTTAAAAGCATGGCGGACAGTTGTTTGAAATCTCGCGTGAGCTCATCGACTGCTAGTTTGAAGCCGGGCACTTCTCCATCGGGCAGAGGTCCTCCGCTTCCGGTCACATTGAAAGCATGTCGAGCTTCCTTTTCATCGGTGTACCTGCAGAAGAAAAACCACTGTCAACTTGACGCTTTCGAAAAGCCTGCAGCTATAAACTTCTTATTAAACTTTTCGAAATTGACAGGCAAGAGAAAGTTTAATATTTAGGGGGTTGGGAAATATTGGAAAATATTCTATTTCTTTTTACATTGAGGATATGAAAGCCACTATGGAGGATCGAGCTTGGACAAGAAATTATTATGTTCACATTATGTATAGGGTACATAATGTACATATTAGCACTTCATTCTTGCTGTTTTAGGCTTTGTTTGCTAAAGTTTTTCTTTATAAAGAGCACTAAATTAACACTTTACCGACCGACGATTATTTCAGAATTTTTTAAGTTCATCATTCACCACTGAAAACTTTTTAATGGATCTTTCAACGCCGACAGCAATTTTTATTGCGAATCAACAAGGCCTCCTAAGTTACGTTATCTAATAATTTCGTTACAAATTACAACGTAGAAGTAGTCTTTTAAGCCTCATTTTGTTATAGGGCAATTATTGAAAGGCCTATTAATAGGTTTCCAGTCGGTACAGTGTTAACCATCTATGAGCTGAGTTTGTTTCTTAAATATAAAAAAATTAATGCCACTGCAATGTGCCTTGTACATGTATC
>CM052092.1:18149936-18163856 GCA_028453745.1 Agapostemon virescens
AATGTTGATCTAGTTAACGTTGAAAGTACCATATTGGCCAAAAGTACTTGCTCCTGGCTGTTTCTTTTGAGAATGTTGCAGTTGATCTAGTTGCGTTGAAGGTACCATATTGGCCAAAATTACTTGTTCCTAGCTGTTTCATTTCAGAATGTTCATCTAATTAACGTTGGAGGTACCATATTGGCTAAAATTACTTGTTCCTAGCTGTTTCATTTGCGGATGTTACAGTCGCTCTTGTTACGTTGAGAGTACCATATTGGCCATAATTACTTGTTTCTGGCTGTGTCTTTTACAGGTATTGAAATCACAAAAATGTTTCAAAATAAAACGAAATAAACTAGTTTATTTGAGCACATGTTACAGTAAAAATTATGGAGGATCCTTGTTATTATTATAAAGTAATGTATAGCCAGTGAAAAATGTTTCCGTATATACTTTAAAGCAACATAATGTTTTTAAAATTAATGAACAATGTATGCAAAGAGAGTTTGCATTTTTTTAAAGTTCTAATTGGATTTCCCCCCGTTGAGGAACCCACAGATCGAGGCTTAACATAGTCAAGCTGTTTTAATTTTTTTGTTAATGCATATATACGACACATTGAGCTTCTCTGCAATCTCACGTCTTGTGCCATGACGATCTGAATCGACAATGGCTGTGATAGGACTCCCATCAACTTCAACTGGACGGCCAGATCGTTGCACATTTTTCAGTGTAAAATCACCAGAACGAAATTTGCCAATGCAATTTTAACACTGTCTTTTTTTCAAGGCTCGTTTCCATACACGGCAGATAACTCCGTGTATGTTTGCGACGCGATAGAGCCGTTTCGGAAATAATACAATAGAATATGCCTGAAATGCGTGTTTCGTTATTTCATTCTTTAATTGGAATACAAAAGAAACTCAATAACAAACGACATAATTGTCTTACTAATAATTAAAAGTGGACGGCCAAACAACAAGGAAATAGAACAGGCGCTTTGAACATATTGAAGGATGTAGTTTCAAAAGTACCTCTAATTTCTTTTTCAAATTCTGGGATTACATCCTTGATATGTTAAACTAATAATTTGCAGTTTTTGAAAGTTCTAATTGGATTTTCCCCTTTTAAATGATAATTCTTAAATGATTTAAATTCCCAGGGTCGAAATGCCCCAAAGCACCACTGTCGTGAATGGTTTGGGGGTAGAGGGATGGTCTCAATGATACGGACAAGTACATAAATATCAACGTAACTTCTTCGATTGTTTTTCTCTTTGGCATAATGGTGCTTTTATGCGGTACGAACCTCGTATTTACCCGCTTTTGTCATCCACTGTAGAACTTCTGTAAGCTCAAGTTAAATAGACCTACGACCATATGTGTTAATGCGTGTGCGACACGACAGACAAAGTGTTAATGTGCCTGTCTTTCAATGGAAAACTACTATAATAACGAAACGGACATTTCGATATCCGGATCAGGTCGACGACAGACGCGAACTACGCTTCGCTGGTGATAGCGGCGAAATACTAATTGCAATGATTAGAGGTAAGCTGCATGATCGAGGAGGACTGAATGGTGGGGATCGTCGAATCTTGCGTTAGTAATTTGAAGATCGTCTGCGATGGAACAGTGTGATTCGAGGCATTGTGCGATACGCATCTCTCGAAAATTCTGCTCGTCTATTTTAGTGTCACTTTTTTATCTATGAACGCAGGTTTGTAAAGCCTTATACGAGTCTGCAGGCTCTTTTACCTTTTTACTCGACCGATCGTTAAATTTCTAAGATATAACATTCGTTAGCTACCCGCAAGTCAGTTTGAAATTTTCGTAAAGCCTGAAATCGAAGAAAATTATTTGTATATACAATGACCGGCGTTAACACTAGAACTACTAAACAATAAATCCAACGATATACGTTGCTTTGTAATAATAACGAGACTGCATCTATTTAAACTTCATATAATACTTATTGTAAGGTATACGTCATTAAAGAAGTACAAAATATTTTTATAACTTCGATAATTGCGAAAGAAAAAACTAGGGTCCAGTCAAAATGACTGCTTTGGTAGTTCTAGCGTTAACGCAGGACACTGTAGCTGATTATAATAATATAGAATATAATTGCATCGTGCTGCAAAAATCGTGACAGTTTTTCTTCGAGTACGCGTTATCACAAAGTATTTGTTCCGTCGTGAAACTCTTGGATGATCGATGAAAATCGATAACAGCGATACGAATTTCCGGTTTCATAAGATACGCTCGATCACTGCAACGTACTTCCGTCGCAGACTGGACGATCGCGGCCAGGTGGACAACAAATTGTGGTCATTGTTTGGAATTATCTCACACTAGCGACTAATTAAGAAGTACACAATAAAAGTGTTCGCCCAATTCCGTATAATACGTATCACTGGCATTAGTAATCGGAGACTCTTAAGAAGAAGATAACTTTCTTCATATTGGAATGTACGACTTAAATTTTGTTTAGTACGCGACATGAAAGAAATATCGGAAACGTTGCCATTTCTACGAATTTCAGACAAAATGCTAACCGTTGTTTGTTAAATCTTGTGCATAATAATGTAACAGTTGTGAAACATAACAAAAATACTACTAGTTGTTCGTTACATCTTTTTTATGAAAATATAAAAAGTACTTCTTGCAAAACTGTACCAATTAACGTAAAAACACCAATAGTTGAGTGGAAGAAATTTTTTCTGCGTCAACAGTAGTATTATTATTATATACATTATGTAAAAAAATTTTTCTTTTAAATAGTTATATTATGTATATTTATGTTATATTAAAATTTATCAAGAAAACTAGTAATTAATCATACCTTAGTTACTAGTTGACATTAGGTTCATTAAATATAAGATTGTAACAATTTTGAATGTAGAACAATTCAGTTATAAAATGTTTAAAGATTATTATAATACGAAGCTATGCTACCAATGTCGATGAAATCAAACGTCCATAATGCGTTAAATAATTAAATTCCAGTAAAAGTTATAAAATTTTAGTAATATAATATTAATTTTAAAATATCAATAAATTTATATATATATATATATATATATATATATGTATATAATAGTATATAATATATATAATATAAATAATGTAAATTTTAAATAAAAAAATTGAAACAAAAAAACTGTTACTGTTTCCATTGCAATTCGAAAAATTTACAATCATTAAAATAAACTGTAATAAATTTTACAATTCTTACATTTTTCAATGGCTGACGCTTCTTTTCACATTCGCCTATTCCGGTGAAATTTTCAAAACGTATATAATTGACGCAGATCTACAAAACGTATTTTGTAAATTTTAAATAAAAAAACTATTACTGTTTTCTTTGCAATTCGAAGAATTTACAAGGATCAAAATATTATTGTGCTTTTAAGAGTGACCAAATATTAGGTTAAGGTTATAGTAATGAACAGGGAAACGTTTCTAATATTTTCTATATTCAATGAATACAACAGAAGACATTAATCAATGATACGACTGAACATAGCGAGGAATACATGAAAACGACTACGATCAGTAACTCCGATATTATCATTCTTTTTTCAATACTACCAAATTTATTTATACGGATCACATAAATAGTCATCCTCTCATATTAATGCCAGTTACCGTATTCTTGTATTCCCCATAAATCATGAAAACACCGCTTGTACTTCTATTCGGTTCGGTATATCAACTACAAACTTGTTTAACCTAAATCCTTCGATTCGTATCATAAATCGTAAATCAACTCTGAAGAAATGTTATATTACGACGAAACAGCGAAAGGATATATAAAACATACATATAATTTATAACATTAAAATATACGCACAGTACATATTCTAATAAAACTCACCGAAACTGAAGAAAAAAAAATTGATTTCTATTTCCGTCGTGAGAGCGTGCGAACCTCTAAGTTTCTCGAAACCCCCGATCGGCAGACTTCGGAAACGTTCGTCGCCGTTTCGTTCACCGTCGCGGCGGTTCGGGTGGTTTCGGCTCTGGTCGGTTCCACGGGCGCGCGTTCGGTTGGTTTAAGAGTCGCGACGGCCCCAGTCAGCGAGTATCCCCGTGTCAGTGCAGATCGTTGTGGTGTCAGCTGTCTTTTTTTTTCTTTGACTACTTGGTCCTCAGCCACTCCGTCGATAGCATAGCATGTGCCCACCAGTTCACAGCCACGTATACGTTTACCTGCCGCATTACCAGGCCCATAATAAACTCGTCTCGTACGGCTACCGTTAGGGTCGCCGGTAACGCTGTGCTTGTACCATTTGTTTTACCGTGACGAGACCCGGCATTACCATCGAAATTCGTTTACCGCCGTGAAGGAACCGCGCGCGCGCATTCACAGGCTTTCTTTTATACTCGCGAGAAATAATCTCGAACGGTGTGCAGTGATAGCATGATTTTTTCTTGGATATTCCAGTAAAATAGTTGGGGATCGCCTGTATCGGGTGGGCGAATTCGCACGTGGCCTAAGAGTGGTTAGTGTTGACGCGCGTCGCAACGCCGAGCCACGTATTTTCCGTCCAGTTATATCAGCGGGCCAGACGCACGGCGGTCGAACGAAAGAGGTAACGGCAACAGCTTCTCCCGGTCGACGGACGAAAAAAAAATAATCGAGTGAACGGGACGGGAAAGATCGGGGACAAGATACGAAATTGCGAGAGCAGAGCAACAGGGACGGGAGAACGCGCCAGCCAGAAGGAGAGAAAAAGACAGAGAGAAATCTCATTTCAACGAGAGCGACCAGCCGCGAGCAAGATGAGCTGTTGCACGAGCGCGCCGATTGTAACCCAAACTTGCGAGACACTGGTGAGCAAGTGCGAGATACCGATCATCGACCTCGCTCACATGGGTAAGTGTGTTGCGTGTTGTAGTCTTTCGAATTTTTTCGCGATTTCTTTATTACCATCGCGGTAACGGCCATCGATGGGCATGCGCGGTAACTCGCTGCTTGAAATCTCTGACCCCCTGCGTACGTTAGCGAACGTCGATTTTGACAAATTTTCTTTTTTTTTTTTGCGACACCGTCATGGCGTCCGAAACTTAACCATGTAGAATTGCTGACAGTGAAAGTCATGTGTACGGTGGGATTTTTTAACGAAGTTCGGTAACGAGATAAGGATTTTGAGAATAATTTTCTCACCTATTTCTAGTTTAACGTACAGTCACTGTCAGTCATGTTCAGAGATTCAACACTAGAACTACCGAACTAGTCAAAATGACTGATTCCTGATTTCTTGCGTTTACAATTATTGAAGTTATAAGAATATTTTTAACAGAAAGTTTCGAATGCATTTCTTTATTGAATGAGACATTATGATAAAAATTGTACGAGATCTGAATGGATGCCGTTTTATCATTATTAGAAAGCAATATTTATTTATTACTCGGTAATGCTAGTGTTAACTAAACGACAACTTTTTCGATATTGTTTATAGGATTTGATGGTTTTTAGAAGTTAGAAGAATTAGTTTACGAAGTACTGAAATTTTAATAGTTATCAATTATTAGAAAGAACTGATAATTGTTTCTTTGTTACATTGACTGATTTTATTGAAACTTGCAAAATGTATATAATTAATACAGATTTATAAAACGGATTTTTTTAAATTTCAATATAGGCCTTACAAAAAACATAGTGAACATGGTTATTATTTCTTCTTAATCTTTCTAAATTCTAGATAAAATACAAGCCCCACGATCTAATATTAAACTGAATAGCTACAGTTTCATAACCTCTACAGAAACTGAGGAAATCGAAGTTACTTTTTGTTAGAAAAATGTGATAAAAATTGAGTTCACATTCAAATTTATACATGGTATGAAATAATGCATAATTGTCTAATAATATTGTAAAATACCAATTTTATGTGTTTGATTTTAATAATTTTTTTTTTTAATTTAGTTCAATGTTTATCCCATCTGCAATAATTCCCTTGATTTTATTCATATTTTCTAACCAAATATTTTCCATATTATTTAAATTTGGTGATTGTAGGGGTGTTTTTATAATTTTGTTTGTTTTAATATTAAACAAATATGTGAAAATGTTAATCAATATGTTGAACAAATATACTATAAAAATACGTGAAAATATTAATCAATATGCTGAACAAATTAATCTCCGTCATATGCTGGCATCTATTTTTTTTTGTATATTATGAAAATATCAGACAAATATCTTATGTAAACATATTAAAATATTCTAAAAATATGTTAGACAAACATGTTATATAAATATATTAAAATATTATGGAGATAGGTTATATAAATATATTAAAATATTATAAAAATATGTTAAACAAATACGTTATATAAACATATGAAAATATGTTTAAGTAATAAATGTATCGTATTAAATACGTTGGTAATACAATTTTCGTTAAAATCCTAATTTTGCTATTAAACTAACGTTTACCTAAAATATTCGTCTACATACAATGTACAATTTTCTTTGAGAGCGACTGTACGGGTGCATTTGCATGCATACGCACGCACACGCTTGCCTGGAAAGAGTCGTAGACACATGTTTGCAAGTTAGCCGAACACTTGAATGACTCGATACGACCGAACACACGAAAGTTCATGGTTACATCGACTCAGCGATCGGTTCGCGTCCAGCAGGAAAAAGAACAAGTTCAAAACAAGGAGCCAATAACGATATCGGTACTGTTCTGTAAGTCGAACAGGTTTTTCTAACTGTTTAAATGCCAACAGGATAAAACGGTGAACTCTGCCTTTATCGCGACAGTCGAGTTCGCGCGTTACTGAATTATTAGCGGCGCTTTCTAAATATACGTTGTCCGCGAGCCATCAAAATCCGTTGCCCTTTCCCGCGTATTTTTAACCGCTTCGTTATCGCGCAGTACTGTAATCGACAATCCGTCTTAGAGTATTTGTCAACGGAAAGTTTCGTTGAAAATCTCTCTCTCGTTTCTTTAATTATATTTTTATACGTAAAACTGATGAAAATATTGTTCCTCTTTTAGAGTTGTTATTTTTATCGGCAAACCAAGCAAGAACATTTTTTAGAAAGAGAACCATCTTGAATATTGTAACATACACTTTTGATTAATATTGTATTCCCTTGTCGGGCGATGACTCGTACATGCAATCACGTACAATCCATGGTAAAAAGGTATTCGAACACCTTTAAAAATCGTGTAATTTCCTTAAAATTTATCGAAATTATTTATTGGCGTGTTACAAGATTCAGGTTAGTAAATAATTTGAGAACAAAATTTTTATAAAATTGCTGTTCATTGGAATTGCGAGAAGAAGAAGAATTTTATAACATTCTTCTAAAAGGCCTGCTAACTTCTAAACAGACTGCAAATCCCATGATCTGAGACTGAAGTGAGTGATTTTCAAAAGTTATACAGAAACTGAGAAATTAAAACCTTATATTCACTATAAACTTTATATTTCATCGATGAATTATGAAATCCTACATCGCTATAACGTCTATTGGACATCAATGATACTGATGTCAAACGTAACATTTGTTATTAATCGTCTGTGTTCCATCATTGAAACTTTATATTTTATCGATGAATTATGAAATCCTACATATTTTTGAATCTATTGGACATCAATGATACCGATGTTAAACATAACATTTATTATTAATCGTCGGTGTTCCACCATTAAATCTTTATATTTCATCGATGAATTATGAAATCCTACATCGCTTTAACATCTATTGGACATCAATGATACTGATGTCAAACATAACATTTATTATTAATTGTCCGGATTCCATCATTAAAAATTTATATTTTATCTGATGAATTCTGAAATTCTACATATTTCGCTTTAACATCTGTTGGACATCAACGATACTAATGTCAAACGTAACATTTGTTATTAATCGTCTGTGTTCCATCATTAAAACTTTATATTTCATCGATGAATTATAAAATCTTGCATATTTCGTTTTTAAATCTATTAGACATCAATGCTATTGATGTGAAACATAGCATTTTCGGTGACGAAGACGTTGTAATAAGTTCGATTATAAAAGAGAATGGCGTGGAAAGGGGTTAGGCATTTGAGGGACAAAGCAGCTCGATGTAGCATTTATTCCGCAAGTTTCGATCCACTGGTTGAGAACATTTGAACTATTCAAAGTGTGACGGAATTTTAAAGATTGAGGGGGTGACGCTGTTGCGGTTGCTTGGCAACGAGGCCAGGCAACTGGCCAGACAGACAAGCGGACCATCGGCAACAAGGTTCGGTCGTTTCACAGTCGGAGGCGCCTACCTCAGTCCCGGCGATTCGTTGAGGTCAGAGCCGATCTTTCACAAAGAAGGGCCCCTCCCTTAAGAGCCCTACTCGAGCCTTCACCTAAGCTCGGCTTTTCAACCGTCCGATGAAAATGATAATTCTCGAATCGAACAAATTTTTGGCACTGTTACTTACACTTCGTTTCCGGCCTACTTCGTCGCGTGTCCTTAGTCTATAGTTTCTCATTAGTTCTTGTTTTCGTTTGCATCACATTGTTTTAAATTTTGTGGTGAGACGATTGTGTAACGAACGCGAATACAGGTTCGCTATTACGAAGAAACGATTGATGCAAATTGGAAAACCTGTGTAAACACGGGAGCGTCGCTCAGTTTTTCTTTATCTTGATTATACTGAATGCATTTTTATTGAAAATTATATTGGATAGTCGGAAAAGTATTAAGAGATTTTTCTCATTTTACTCATGCACATATTGCCCATTATTATCTATGATCTTTTGCCATTTTTGAGGCAGAGCCATAATCTTATCGGAATAGAACTTCTGTGGTTTATCGGCTGAAAATTTCACCTTAACACAGTCCTTCTTTGAATCCAATTTTTTAACATCAAGGTAGTTTCGCAGAGATCGAAACAAACCGATAATCTGATGGCGCAACAGTCTGGGCTATACGGTGGATGCATCTAAACTTCCCAGCCAAGTTTTCTCAATTTTTCCGAATCATCAAACTTGTATGTATTCTGACGTTGTCGTGATGGAACACAATACCTTGTCTGTTGATCAATTCTGGTCTGTGTTTCGTCCGGGTCGAAGAACAGCCTGTTCGAATTCATTTGTTTGCAATTTTTGTTACCTTTTTACCCTGTGATCGACCATCGCTCTCTACTCTCATCGTGACATTAAAAGTTCCCTTACTATTACGTACAATGAACACATTTTTCTGGAAACATCAGTTCTCAAACTGGTGGGATAAATATTGCAAAAGTTTATTAATCAATCTGAACGAGCCTTTTTGTTTTTAATTTAAAAGTAGATTTTTCTCCTAAGGCAGCGAATCTCCGATATCTTGAGTTTCTTCAAATTTGCTAATTTTGAAGAAATGTACGATGGCGGAGCTTCTTTATAACTATCTCACTGACGATGTTTAGGAACTGAAGAGATTTAAGGCTCTCACGGCTCGGTGACCGTATACAGTGGCTCACGTATCAAGTATTCGGACACTCTTTAAATCTAAATAACTTTTTCAAAATTGACTTGACTTTTCTGAAGCAACTAGAAACGTTGATTTACTTTCTAACTTCGCACTACAATCTGGTTAATTTCGACAGTAATAAATTGGTGTTCAGTGCTATTGATTTAATGATAATCATTTTTATAACAATCACCGGTGACCACCATAACATTCAACGCGTTAATATCTTTTAATCGACTAATATGCTAAACTTCAATTTTTTCAAGACAACTGAAAATGGATTTGCACCGCTTTCAAACTAAACGATCCAATTATATCATACAACGGAACTTTTCACAATGCAAAGGTTACTTCAAACGACCCTAGGAAATCTGTTTCAACGAAATACGACATTTTTTCGATACTTTGTATAACAAACATATGTACAGTGGCTCACGAAGTTATTCGGACACTCTTTAAATCTAAATAACTTTTTAAAAATTGAACCATACGACTTGACTTTTCTGGAGCAACTAGAAGCATTGATTTACTAAATGATATGCAAAAATAATATTAAAATAATTCTAATTGGTAGAAATTACGTGGGAAAGTGGAAAAGACATTTTTTAAAACATTTTTATTTCAACTCGTAATGAAATTTTAAAATATGCTTTTTTCAGAACTGTATTAGTTATACGCATGCTGAAAATTTCACCGAAATCGATTGACGCGGGAAAAAATGACAAGCGTAGACAGATGTAAGAATTAGTGGGGTTTAAGCAGAAACTGTCCAAGAATCGTGAAAAATTGCGATTTTCACCATTTTCGATGGCACGTAGCTGGTGCGTATGTCGATCGATTACAAGAAATTTTTCTGCATATGTTTAACTATCATAAATCTACCAGATGCGTCTTTAAAATATTTTCTATGTGGCTCAAATAAAAAATATTTGAAAAGTTCCTTTTTTATTGGTCATATAATTCATACCAATTCCAATATTTACAAAATTCATCTTGCATATCATTTATTAAATCAATGCAACTAATTGCTCAAGGAAAGTCAAGACGTTTCGTCTAATCTTAACACATTGAGTGCCGGCCCCGCGATAATGCAGGTTTTGTAAGTCTGCCACTTGAATCGAATCCGAAAGCTTGGACGATTTTGTTTCTATTAAATTGTACATGACGAATATTCTATCAAACTATACGATTTTACGGAACTGTAGAAAGTTTTAAATATTTTCTTTAGCTACCCGTTGTTCAGAAACAAGCAAATCAGTTCATAATTAATTGAATGGCTTATATGTCGCCGGCGCTCAATGTGTTAGAAAGTTATTCAGGTTTGAAGAGCATCCGAATACTTTTGTGAGCCAATGTAATGTTCTTACAGTTGAGGCTTTTGGATGTAAACTTTGATCTTCGAATGCTGGCGAAGCGTTGGGAAAATAATTCCACAAGGACACGTGTTCCGTCCGGATCGAGGAACAGCCTGTTCGAAGGCATTTGCTTACTACGTCTTCGACGGGTTAATTAGAAAATCGTTACAATGCCCATTCTAGTGGCACGCAAAAGGGTCGTATTGCTCTGCGATCGGTACCGGGCCGAAGGGTGACCCTTCGACGGTAAAGACCGTCGAACAGGGTAATCGGGCCTTAAAACCATTCGCGCCATTGTACGCGGATTTTCGAACACCGTCGCACTAATCCGAAGTGCCGTCCTTTCTTCCAAAAAATTAATTAACACCGGCGACTCGAAGGAGAGGCTTCCTCTTCCACCGTGGAGGAACAGTCGAAGAAGATCCTCCTCTATCAGGAGAAAATTAACGAACGAGGTGCTTGTGTGCATCGTATCGGCCGCACCCTCGAGTTGTCACACGGACGACACGAAGGGAAGAGGAAACGCACTTCGGAAAAAGTGATCAGAATCGTTTCGACTATCGAGTCGAGCAGAATCAATTCGACTACCGAGTCAACCGCATCGAACCATCGTTCGGGTCATGAGACAAACAAATTTGACCAACGTTCGAGTCGAATTTAGAATCTCGTGAAATATACCAACGTTTTCGGAGTGTATCTTACGGTCTGCTAAAGATCTATCGTCGCCAGATCTTCCTAATTTTTCGCATCCTGCAACACGGTCCGCCGGAAAACGTTGAACTGTCTAATATTAATTTGGCCAACGGCATTGGCGAAGATCGAAGAAGATATTGAGAATAGTCACCCGTTTTGCGTCTTACAAATGCAATTGCGCTAACGGGAACTTGCAACTCTGTTCGAATGCACTTTCGAATGTTTTTGAAATTTTTAGAAAACAATTCCGGAAGGAAGCATTCGGATACTTTAGAAAATAGAAATCTTATAAAGTCTGGCTGAGAAATTTTTAAATTCCTGATATTCTGAATGAAGTAGTCTATCGTCTAACGAAGCTAGCTGTCTGTAAAGTTTGTGCAAGCTGCAATTATCGGAGAACGTTGATAAAACAATTTCAATAGCTTTGAAGCTCTCGGAAAGTAAAAACCTACATCGTTACAATAATATTGTTTCAGTTGCTTTGATGACATTTTGTAAAATGTACTACGCTAAATAAATAGTACCATTTCGTAAGCGTGCCATTGAATAGTTCTTTTAGCCATAGGTTATCCCCGCGATCGCAAGTTGGAAGTAAATTTTATCATAATTGACAAATCATTGTCTGATAGAACAATACATGTGTTCATTAAACGTATCTTTCGTTTATCTGATTTCAACTCTGTTATCGTGACTATATTCTCCGTTCAATGGCACACCTGGCAAACAATGCAGCACGCTGTAAATATTGATGAAACTTACTAACGCGCGTGCAACAATCTTTTTAAAGAATATAATGCACTATTTGCTGCCGACTTAGTTTACTAGCAAACACTTTGTTACAGGAAAATGGAAAATCAAATTGTCACATAATTAGTCTGCTATAAAATACCAAATATAAAACTAAAAAGTTTCCATCACAGAATACGAATTGCTATAAATTTTCTATTGTTAGAATAACTGTCGCAGTTGCAATTTAAGGAAAGTAGTCTTCTATAATAAGCGTTATTATTAGTATATTACTTTGTACGCGTTTTTATTTGAAATTTCTAATATTTTGTTAGCAATTGTGTCTTATTTCTAAACAACTTCTTTCTAGTAGCGCCGATTAGTTTCTTCCACCGTCGATTGAATAAAAGAAAGGTAGCAGTTGTTGTTCCACTAAAAAATTGTCTAAATATCATATTAAATGCAATAATAAGGTTATAATAATGGCATAGACTGTAATATTAGCTATTTTATCTAATTTCTTCGATGTATACGCAATTTGTAGATTTTGCATGTCTACAAATAGTCTTTGCAGCGAGCACTAGATATTTTATTTGTAATCCGTATACTTTGTTAGCACACATTTCTTATTTCTAAACAACTTTTTTCCAAAAGGGCTGACAAGCAACTTTGCACTGTTCATTGAACAAAAGAGAGGTAGTTTTCTTTGTTCCACTACAATATTGTCCAAATGTTGCTATTTGTTGTATAATATTTGCTATTCTAACTATTTTCTAGGATGTCTACAATTTGTAGATTTCGTATATGTACAAATAATGTTTGCAGCGAGCAGTAAATATTTTATTTGAACTCTGTAATATTTCGTTAGCAGATATTTTTGATTTTTAAACAACTTCTTTCCAGAAATACCGACTAGCATTTTTCATTGAACAAAAGACAGGTAGCAGCCGTTGTTTCACTAAAAAATAGTCTAAATATTGCATCAAATGCGATAATAAGTTTACGATAATAGCGTAGACTATAAAATTAGCTATTTTCCCTAATTTCTTCGACGCACGCGCAATACTATTTGTAGACCTTCTTATACGTGCAAGTAATGTTCGCAGCGAGCATACTGTGCCAGGGGTACAACGAAACTAATAAATTCCCTTCCATTTTCGTAGTGAGCGGCTGCATGCGTGTAAACTCACGCAACGAGTCGGACGAAATATCGCGCTGGTCTCTTTGTGCCTTTAACTCTGTGTTGGGTAATGATTTAAGCGGTCGCAGTGAATGCCACTAAGAATAATGGATTGGCATGTGCGATGCGATAGAAGCGAAAAGCACGACGCGTTTCAATCCACAGGCCTCCGAGCCCGTGAAACGTATCTCCGTTTCTCGTTTCGTCTTTCTTCTCTTTCGTTTAACCCGTTCAACAGTTCGTTTCGTCTCTGTCCGATCCTCGTGCCGCGTGCGAGTACATTTCGAGTCTGGGCGACAGGCCAACGACCACACGACTCGTGAACGGAGGCAACATTTCGCCTAACCGACCAAAAGAGACACACAGCACAGTCATCAAAACCAGGAATAAAAATCGAACACGTCGCTGCTTCGTATTGATTCGAAACTGTTTATTCAATGGATTCTCGATGACTCGAACTTTAACCCTTTGCGCTCCATGTAATTTTAATTCCTAACTCGAGACATTTTTTGGCCAAGTGT
>CM052092.1:18187846-18204110 GCA_028453745.1 Agapostemon virescens
TCAAAGGTGACCGAGCGACGCCACACTTACTTTCTAAGTTTACATCATTCCCTTAATCCTAATATAATTTTCTGGTGAGTATGTATGTTAGCAAAACTTTTATATGTTAGGCTAATAAGGTGCGAATATTATTCCACAACAGTTTAGGAGTAAATGTGGAGTGATTATTCACAATCTCTCTAACAGATGACACCTTTGTTCTTTCATTCCTTAGACTGTTTATTGTCTGCGGGAGATTTGTGTAAGATCTTTCAGACCGTGTATGTGTGGCATGACGTGTGCTGACTAAGTAATTAAACTGTAAACTGTTAAACTTAGTAAACTGTATGTAAACCACTTCTACAATGAAACTTCAACAATAATGTAACAAACTAAGTATAGCCAATTGTGTAATGACTAGGATGAGTGAACAATGTTTAAGATGCTATAGGAGCAATATATGCTAAGAATTTTTTGGAAGAGTTTGTCTAATCGTCGTCTACATATCCATCTGGTGGTGAACCATGCCAAAAAGATGGTACACCCGTAAAATATTGCTATTTCTGAAAACTGTGATGAAATTTGATATGTTTCTTTCCGTATATGTACTTCGGTGGAGCTTCAAGGCTACTTATACCGGCAGATTTAAGCACAGGTTACAGATTCTGGTCTAAATATTAGGTAAATCGGAAAGTTCCATCCGTTTTTTTACAAAAAGTATAGCTTTATTCATGAAAGAAAATGAAAAAGTACGTTAATCAAAATATTGTCCATCGTTAGTGATGACTTTTTTCCATCTTTCGGGCAGCAAGCGAATTCCGCGTCGAAAGAATGATTCATCTTTGGAGGTTATCCAGGCGGAGATCCATTTTTCGAGATCTTCGTACGAATTAAATCGTTCTTCAGCAAGTGCGTGTGCCATTGGCCGAAACAAGTGGTAGTCAGATGGGGCACAGTCTGGTGAATAAGCCGTATGTGGTGGCACTTCCCAGCGAAGTGCTTCTATCGTTTCCTTGACAATTTTTGAAACGTGAGGCCGAGCATTGTCATGCAGCAAAATCACCTTACGCTGTCTCGTTTCATATTGTGGTCGTTTTTCGTGCAATGCTCGACTCAAACGGATAATTTGTTGTCGGTAGAGATCTCCTGTGACTGTTTGACCAGTTTTTAGCAGTTCATAGTATACCACACCTTCCTCATCCCACCAAATGCAGAGTAAAGCCTTATTTCCGTGGATATTCCGCTTTGGCGTCGATGTTGAGGGTTGGCCAGGATCACAAATGGTTTTTTAACGTTTAGGATTGTCAAAATAAATTCATTTTTCATCCCCAGTGATGAGACGATGGAGAAACCCCTTTCTTTGTTGCCTAGCAAGCAAAATTTCGCAGATGGTTTTCCGCCTTTCAATGTCTCTTGGCTTGAGTTCATATGGGACCCACTTTCCTTCCTTGTAGACCTTCCCTAAGGCTTTTACATGGTCGGAAATGACAGATTGAGCACAATTTAACGCTTCTGCAATTTGTTTTTGCGTTTGTCATGGATCTTCATCCACCAACGTCTGCAATTCTTCGTCTTCGAATACTCGTGGCCGTCCAGAACGCTCTTTGTCCTCCAAAGAAAAATCACCATTTTTAAAACGTCCAAACCACTCTCTACATGTTTTATCGGAAACAGCACTATCGCCATAAACGTCTACAATCATTCGATGAGCTTCAGCTGCCGTTTTCTTCCAATTGAAACAAAAGACTAACACTTCGCGCAAATGACGCTTATTCGGCTGAAATTCCGACATCTTCAATGTAGAAAAAAACGAAGTTATTGATGCAAGCGTAAATTGTTGTGTACTGAGTTTTATTAACAGATGTTCAAACTAAAAAGTTAGCCTTACTTTAGAGGTTATATTAAACGCCTCTGTCGGCGTTGATCACATGTAGCTGCGGCACTGACGAGACGAGCTAAGCGAGCTATGGACGAAGCTAATACAAGATTTTAAAACCGCTTCGACACTTTTTCTCGATAATTTCTTCTTCGGAAATGTCTACAGAATCACATTCCGTTGTCATTTTTCGTATCAGGTAAAGAACTTTTCATAAATATGCAAAAATGTTGCGTAGAAATCACGTACTTGGACATTTTTTTAAACTTTGACAGCCATTTAACACTATTTAGAAGCATCAAATATTATAAATATCGATACTGATATGTTCAGGAACCCATCCTCTATCTTTTAAGCCAAATTGACCTATCTGACGTTTTTAGTTTCCGCGTAATGGTCGGTTTTTGCTCAAAATCGCACGTCTTTACAAAACCTCGTGATTTTCGAAAACTGGATGTCACACAGCAATTCGGTTTTCGGATTCGTGTTTGGGAAGCCACGCTCTACAAGGTTTGGATAGTG
Source organism: Agapostemon virescens (assembly GCA_028453745.1). Taxonomy (NCBI): domain Eukaryota; kingdom Metazoa; phylum Arthropoda; class Insecta; order Hymenoptera; family Halictidae; genus Agapostemon; species Agapostemon virescens. The sequence continues at coordinate 18,190,224 of CM052092.1, forward strand.
GGTATTAAAAGACAGAAAAAAAGTTTGGATTTGTTGGACAGTGTAATCTTTACGGATGAAAAGAGGTTCAACCTTGATAGCCCAGACGGATGTACGTATTATTATCGTGATATTCGTAAACAACCACTAACAAAAATTCGTCGTCAAATGCGTGGAGGTGAAGTGATGGTCTGGGCTGGTATCGGATATAAAGGGAAAACAGAAATTAAGTTTATTCGGGGCACAATGAATAGCGTCCGTTATCTCGAGCTAATCAAAAATCAAATTTATACATATGCAGGATGCATTGCTGTTACACCATATACATTCCAGCAAGATAATGCTGCAGTGCATACTGTAAAATTGCTAAGGACTATTTTTTAAAGGTGAATATTTCCACTCTTCAATGGCCGGCGTGCTCACCCGACCTTAATATCATAGAAAATTGCTGGGAAATGCTTTCGCAAGCAGTATATGCTGAAGGCCGACAATTTTCAAACATACATGAATTAAAAACTTGCATTGTGACCGAATGGGAAAATTTAGCACAAATAAAACTTAAACAACTATATAAGTCTATACCTAAAAGGATGGTGGAACTCATAGAAAACAAAGGAGGTTCTACACATTATTAGAAAAATATAGTTTTGTACACATATTATTATAAGAAATATGTATACTTTTGTTATATGAAACATGTAGTGGTGTTATATGAAATATATATATATCTTTATTTTTTAAGTGTGCCATCATTTTGTCTGCGTCGGATTATGTGTTTCTCTTGCAACTAAGAGAACTCAATGAAGTAAAGTCACTCTATGTTATGTTTACATATTCGTAGAAGGTACGTTTTACATATAACTTAGAGTTTCCACGCTAGCATAATCTTAACACGAAAAATTAAAGATAACACGGGTGTGCTATCTTTTATATAATAAATCATAATCATAATCTTATGTGTCTATCGCATTCATTTTGTCTAATTCATTCTAAACATGAATCCATTTTATGCGTATCTCTCATTTCCGGATCGTCCATTTATCTCTGTCGATATACTTTCTGTATAAATACGATCGTTTGCTATGGATGGCGCCACTACCTCGATATGCAGCATATACACAAACAAGGCTCAACATCCCGACGTAAAAAATCGTTTCCGTTTTTTTAACGCTAAACCTACCATAATGGGTTCAATGACATTTTTAAATTTTCTGTTACTATCACCGAAGTTATACAGGGTATCCCGTAACTGGTGGTACAACCGACCAGGGGATGATTCTACGTGAAAAACTGAGTCGAAAATATAGAATAAATTTTTTTTATACAAGGCTTTGTTTTCGTGAAAAATGAGTTTAAAAATTTGTCTAGTGGGTGTGCACTCGGCTTACTTGCGGCATACTTGCAACTCAACGGATTCCACTGCCTCACGTCTGAATATCTCGGAAATTGCCTTCGTACTTCTAGATATGTTTACAAACATTGTCAGTATAATGATATCGCTTCTATCGGTCTTATTCTTTTCCCATCCTTATGAAATTACGCCTCCTGTTCTTATTATACTCTCAGAGTACCTTGTCCGCCACGATCTCCGGATTTGTCACCGTTAGATTTTATTTGTGGGGTCAGGTGAAATCGATTGTGTATCGTGATGACATAACGAGCATTGAACAATTACAACAAAAAATTGTGATAGCGTTTGAACACTTAAAACAACATAACAACTGCACATTACAAGAGGTTCGAAGGAATTTAATACGAAAAGCACAATTATGTCTATAACAACGTGGACAGCACTTCCAGCAATTTATGAATTAAACGAATTTCTCAAAGGTAATTCCAACATTGTAACCTCGATCTTCGATTTATTCGATGTATACAAACCTCAAAAACCTTTGCGAAAAAAGATTGAAGTAACTCAGAATAAAGTCTGTTGAGCCGCAAGTAAGCCGAGTGCACGCACACTAGACAAACATTCAAACTCATTTTTCTTGAAAACACAGCCTTGTATCAAAAAATTTTATACTATATTTTCGACTCAGTTTTTCATGTAGAATCACTTTCTCCTTAGTTGTACCACCAGTTACGGGACACCCTGTATAATTGCCTTTGTAAGGCTCGATTCAATAGATTTCTTTATTCGATGACCTTCAATGACCTTTTCTAGATTTTCCATTTTATTATTGTTGAAGTTAAAAATTGTATTTTTAAGAGTCGATTCAATATATTTGTGTATTCATTGATCTACCATGACCCTTTTCAGATTTTCTATTTCACTATTATTGAAGTTATAAAATTGCTTTCAGCTGTGAGTTGCTTCCGGACTAAATCCTAGTAACTTAATTTTTTTCTGTACATGGAAACTTTATAAACTTTTTGACGAGATGAAACATTTTCTGATATATGGTGTACGATTTTGGCTTTGATTAATTGTATGATTCTCTGCCAACGCTCAAGAAGCTTGTGGATGTTTCTAGATTAAGTCTTGTCTTTTAACCAGTTAAGTGTGTTTGACGACTATATCCGTCATGGAGATGTGGCAGAATCTTGTGTCATGACGATTATATCAGTTATGCGTAAAATTTTGTTACAATGTGATATTTAAATTATAATTCTGGAGAAAACTAAATTATATTCGTAAATTTTAATATGTTTAAAATGTTTAGTGGTCAAGATGAAATGAAACAGAGAAATGAAAATTATAAATAATTTGACATAGATTCATGCATCTCTGTACGCTCTGGCTAGAACTCTTGATTTTCGTGACACACATAGATGCGCGCTTTGAAAAGAGATCGCCACAGTTAACTGGTTAATACGAAGAACTCGTCGTTTACCACTTGAACACGTTCAAAAGTATATTTTTTCCATTGAAAATGTTTCGTGAATATCAGAAAAGATAATCGCGTAGAATAAGGTCAAGAAAATGTAAGGAGTGTGGATGAATTGTCGAACGACGCTTTTTACGTTAAACGCTGTTTACCATTTCATGTAGAAGCTTTATGGTTTTATTTTACGGGGAAGCCGCACCGTGTGTCTCGCAAGCTGAAATTCATTTTCCCTTGGATCGCGCGGTATCAAACACTAAGTTTTGAAACAAATCTAAGGTTCTTAACGTAATCTAATGGCGTTTCTTGAACTCCAAGCATTATTGATAATGCTTATTGATAATTGATAATATCAATAGTTGTTAATGCATTCCTGTTCTCGATAGACGGTTTCTCTATATACATAGATTCTCTATAGGTTCTCTACAGTGAATCTTATTAATATTTGGACATTGTGCTATTAAAAAAATTGTTGCTAGTTTCGATTGTTTGCAATAGTAAATTTGGAGTTATTGTTTTATAATATAACAGAACAATCATTGTAGTTTGTAATAATATAAATTTTATTTGTTTGTTGCACATACTTTTCTTAATACCAAACAGTGAACTAAATTATGTCGAAGTTTATCGTCGCAAAAATATTCGGACGCTTGACAAACTATAACATTTAAACATGAAAATTATTAATTTAAGCAATAATTAATATTTCGTTGGATAGCTTTAATTACGTGTCGCAACTGCTTACGCAAATTGTCTATAACTTTTTGTAAGTAATTTAGCGGTATACGTCTCCATTCTTCAATTAATCGTTTTTTGTAATTCTTCCTTCGATCTTATCGGTGTTGTTCGAATTTTCCTGTCCAAAAAAGCCCATACATTTTCAATGGGATTCAAGTCTGATGACTGTGGTGACGGATGTAATACTTTTGAGCAATTATATAAAAGGTATTCTTGAACTACTCTTGCTTTACGTTTAGGATCATTATCTTCATAATATTTAAATGTGTCTTCTATATCCATTGTGATCGCACTTTTCTTAAGATTTTGTTTTGAAATATTTAGATACTTAAATTTATCTAAAATTTCTTCTATAAAAACCAGTTGTCCAACTCCTTTAGATGAAATACACCCCCACACCATAATACTTCCACCACCGAGCTTTATTGTTAGATTTAAATTTATTCGGTTAAGCTCTTGATTTCGTTTACGCCATACTAATTTTCGTCCATCAGTGTTAAACAGATTAAATTTACTTTTATCAGCAAAAATTATATTATTCCACCAAGTTTCTTCCTCATGAACATATTGTTTTGCAAAAGCTGATCTTTTTCTGCGATTCGCCTCGTTTATGTACGGTTTCTTACGCGTTACTCTACCATTATATCCATCTGTTTTCAACATCAGACGTATTGTATCTGGATGAACTTTCTTTCCTATCTCTTGAAATAATTCAGCATTTAATGTTACAGCACTTAAACCAGGGTTCACTTTTACTTTTCTCAAAATAATACGTTTCTCTCGGTCGCCAAGCTTCTGTTGTCGGCCTTTCCGAGGAATTGATTCAATTCGATTTTCTTCATTATATCTCCGTATAATATCAACTACGGTACTGTTACTTATTTATTTTTAGTAGATTACCGATTTCCCGATACGTTTTTTCCTTTTCTCTGTAAAAAATTGCTAATTGTCGTACGTCAAATGAAGTATTTTTACTTTTTCGTTCCATACTAATTTCTAACTGATCCCAATGGAATCTAACTGATCTAGCTGATATCGTGAAGCGTGTTCTTCATCTTGCTCGACATTATGTTTGTAAACAAACGGCAAAGGTGTGTCGTTATTCGCAAGAAATGCGAGAATAAGTTATGTGTCCGAATATTTTTGCGACAATAAATTTCGACATAATTTAGTTCACTGTTTGGTATTAAGAAAAGTATGTGCAACAAACAAATGAAATTTATGTTATTACAAACTACAATGAATGTTCAAACGATCGAAACTAGCAACAATTTTTTTAATAGCACAATGTCCGAATATTTAAAAGAGTTACTGTATGTAGATGGATTATCCGATTTATTCCGCATGTATCCGAGTGTTTCGTTCACATTCGTCGCTTGCTTATGGAAAACGGTTAGGCTAAGGGTTGCTATTCTTGCTGGCCATAGTTCCCGCATGCCGCACCATTGTACTGCCATCGGGCGGTCTCCCGAAGTTCTGGGACCGATAGTGGGTACGCTGCGGCCATTTGCAGGTCAAGACGGCCCAGAAATCGAACCCGAACAGGGAAACCGTCCCTTGAAAAACCCCAATCCTGGAAAATATATTTGTGGTGGAAAGCGTCGAGTACGAAGCGGCTTTATTCAGTTGTGCACGAGACGCCTTGCCAGAATGAAGCCTATCGTCCTGTTGCTCTTTCTTGCAATCGCAGTGACCCCCCTCGTGATTCCTCGACCAAAAAACAAATTATCAACGTTAACAGGTAAGGCCATATGGAATATACAAAGTTTTTCTATTCGGAAGTCGCTGAAATATTACCTTAAATAGGGAACGGTCGATTTTATTTTATATCTTGTGTAATTTTGAAAGTAATATGTTCTATTTGTGAGAAGGTATTTCTAAATTCCTATTTATTTGAAATATTCTAACATCTCGAGCAGGATGAAAAAATGCTTTTAATAATGAGTACTTAATTTTATCTTGTATCTTTAGTGCAATTTTGAAAGAGAAATATTTTATCTGTAGGGAAAGCTTTTTCGTACAGTATACGTTTGGAATTTCTATTATTCACTGTACATAAAATTATTATTTCTGACGGAGACTTTTTAAAATTGCATTTGTTCGAAATATTTCTTCGGAATGTTTTATTTGTTTAAAAATATTTTATATTATACAACATTAATATATTCTCAATTTCTCCTTGTTAATATGAATTGTTTGTTACTTTCTTGGAAGTCTTCTTCGTGATACTATCTTTACATAATATTGTATAATATTATTTGTCGATACGTCAGGATAGGCACAGGCGCAATTAGAATGTATTAGTTAATAAAATAACGCGAAAAAAAAACGAAATTTGTTGACGCGGCGTACACGATAATTTATAGTATAACTACATATTCATAAAAAAATAAAATTCCTCGACTCTAATATTAACACACTTTATTGTCACGAGATATTTTAAACGCTATTTATAATGTTAAAAACGTAATTTTAAATTCTCTACATCAAAATATTTAATTTGCTATTTCACTTCTTGTTTAAAATACAGTTTTATTTAAACTACAGGTTACAGTTAGCTAAAACAATATTTTAACGATTCCACCAATTCAAGTTTCATTTTCCACTATTGATAACAATTGATAATTGATCGTGCGTGTATGTCCGAGTGTTGCAATAATCACAGTAACTAATAGTAATATTGTAATTTCAATTTTTCCATAGATGTAAAGCCCAAGGAAAACATAATGGTTAAGGGCGACTTCCCGAGGGGCAAACGACACGTGTTCCCCTGCAAAAATAAAGCACACAGCACCGCGTAAGTCATGAGAATTTATAAACAGTCCGTTGATTTTTATGAAAAATAAAAATTGTCTTTTGTTTCTTTTCTTAACCCTTTATACTACGATTTATTTTACGGTCACAGCGATTAGAACTTCTCTGTCGCTTAAAATTTTCTAGAAAAAGATAATTTGTATCTATTCTATGCCTTTGTATTTCCCCATGGCTACATTTCGTTAACAACAAAAATGGAATTCAATTTCGGATTATAGGAAATTTGTAACAAATACATTCGGTTGATTCCGGTACAAGGGTTTAATAATTTAAATAGGACAAATATAATAAAAGAGTAATTTTATATTTTTCAAATGTTCCACTACTTTTTTGCTAGTCATGTTAGATGCACATGCTTAATAAATTATTCCTAATTCTTTGATCTTTCATGTTACAGTTTTAGCCTGCAAACGCGTTTGGTTAACCTATCCTTTGCTCGATCTTCAGCCTCCACGCATAGCAGTTCGCATCCACACAGACTCCTACATAAAGTGGATTGTTAATTAATACAAATGATAAATTGTTATAATCGATTTAAGTTAATAAGTTTAATTATTTGACAAGGACTTCTCTGTCCTGCTATCGCAACGTTGCGGAGAGATACAAGACTGACATTTTTTAGAGAATCCATTATTTCGATGTAAACTCGATTTTTAAGGATCGTTCCATATAAATATCGTTCGATTCGTAAAGTTTTCGGTAATTTTCTCTTTAAGAAGATACCGCATATATTGTTCTTATAAAATGTACATGTAATCTGTATTTTTGTAATATTATACTCGCATAATTTCGTTGCGTATATAACTGGCAACCTACAATAAAGTATACTTTCATATCGTATCGCTGGAAATTCCGGAATTAAATGAATAAAACATAAGCGACATCGCAACGTTTACGGGGACTCCTCTCTCGAGCGTATTTTCGAATTCCCTTGGTCTTCTTAGCCAAGCGATTCTTCGAATCGGGCACACGTTCGACAACACAAAATCGACGTTTCGATTAGCGTCCTTAGACTTAGCCGCACGCTTTCTTGGACCACTTTCGATCGTCCCTGGACGGTAAGGACGTCCACTCGTTAGGTGTCCATGATAAATGAACATCGGACGTCTTCCGCGGCCGCGGCCGCCGCCGGGTGTTTTCCAAAGATTTCGACGGTGAAGGGACCTCGTCGTATAAAAACGCCGTGGACCGTCAACTTTCTTAGATTCGTGTTTCCGTCTCTTTGCTCGAACGTTTCCAACGAGAAATCTCTCGTCGACATGATGTCGTTTCTGAATTCGATAGCTTTGCTGTGCGCGCTCTTCGTCGTATGTCCCGCGAAACCGACGAATGTGCTCACTGATGACGGATCGCCGGCGTTGAACCCGCTGCAACAACAGCTGATCACGGCTGTGGAAACTGGTCGGTCTTCAACCTATTATCGTCCGAACACGTCGGCTGAGGTCTAACTCGTATGGACCACTTTTGAACGCGAGAATCGGAAAACAGTGTTTCACGCTGCGCTGCGTACAGTGGTCCGATAAGTATCGCAAATGAGAGTAAAACGAAAAGGAACTATTTTTCAAGTTGAAAATTGTTATGTAAACTGATCTATTAATATTTATTATGTGCAAACGACAAGTTGTTTCGGTTTAATAACGTTTCGATCGTCTCAATCAATATTCGTAACGATATATATATATGTAATGTAAAAAAAATTTTTTAAATAAAAAATCAAACCGCAAAATTGATTTGTGTAATTGAATCTATGTAAAGTCTATTTCGCATAAAGCAACATATCTTATAATTTAAATCTGAAACAATTATTGTATAAAACGTCTTCGCTTCAATCTTTATAAAAAAAAAAAGAAAGCTATCTGATATGAATAGAAATTATATAAACTTTTGTAAAGAGATGCAAACAGAGTCGAAAATCTTAAAGTATGTTTAAAATTACTTATCGAAAACGATACATATCTCTAAGAAGATTTACAGGCGTATTCGATCCTCAATTGCAAATACGTTAAATTTTTTAATTATACCAGTATTTGTCCCACTTTTTCGAAAAATCGGCCACTGCGCGATGCGACGATGCACCGATTCTAACGATAACTCGCAAATACTTTTACTATAACGGTGATGAAATATTTTTCGTTCGAATAAAACTAGTCAATAAAACGCGAGCATTTGGATAGTAGAAGTTTTACCAAGTCGTAGATAACCGAAGAAACGCTACGCAAGTTGTATTTTGTTTAAAGTTAAGCTTATCGGTGATGCGTTGTTATCGAACAACCGAATCTTTTGTTTCACAGATGCACAAAGGGCGCAAAGATCCCCCCAATTCGGATTCTCTGGCGAAGGGGGATTCGGCCCTTTCCCAGAATTCGACGACGAACGCCGTTTTGAAAACAACCGTAGACATCACCATAAGCACAGACCAGAGGGCTGCGGCGAATTCGGATGCGGTGAAGAAGCGTAAGTATCGCGTTCTGTGTAAAATTGATGCATACGAAAGTGGCAACTTTTTCAAGATTATCAAAGTTACAGTTGTTATTGTTGAGGCTTTCGAGCTTGAGCCGTGCCCTTGTGGAATCATTTGTTAACCCTTTGACTGCTCAATAGCCCTATTTAGATTAAAGTCTGATTTGTTAACCCTGTGACATCCTGTATATGTATTGGGTAGTCGGAAAAGTATTTTTTTATTAAATGTTTCTTTTATTGAAAATGAATTTTATGCAAGTATATATTGGTCATTATTATCTATGACCTTAGACCTACAGATTAAAATCAATCGTGCGTTTTCGAAGCGAGACTTTGCGCGAGACAATGGTCGAAAATGTCCAACCGATATAAACGTTTCTGTATCGATTGCATAGATTCGGGCCACTGCCAGGATTCTACCCATCGGCAGCTGGTGGCGGTGCATCTGAAGCCTCGGCTCAAGCTTCTGCCGGATCTGGTGGATTCGGAGGACCCGGTGGATTCGGAGGATCTTCGGCATCGGCGAATGCAGGATCCGACGGATTCGGAGGACCTGGCGGATTCGGAGGACCTGGAGGACTCGGAGGATCTTCGGCTTCGGCAAATGCAGGCTCCGGCGGATTCGGAGGATCCTCTGCTTCGGCGAATGCAGGATCAAGTGGAGCCGGTGGACCGTTTGGAGGCGGAGAAGGTAGTCAAGCAAATGCTCAGAGTGCCAGCTTCAACTTTGGACCGTACTCCGCCTCGTTTAGTATCGCGGAATCGTCATCGGGTGCCCAACAGCAACCGGCTTTCTGAGGCTTCTTCGGTGAGTTCGAATAAATCCGTAATTATTAGGTAAATCGGAAAGTTCCGTCAGTTTTTTTACAAAAAGTATAGCTTTATTCATGAAAGAAAATGAAAAAGTACGTTAATCAAAATATTGTCCATCGTTAGCGATGACTTTTTCCCATCTTTCGGGCAGCAAGCGAATTCCGCGTCGAAAGAATGATTCATCTTTGGAGGTTATCCAGGCGGAGATCCATTTTTCGAGATCTTCGTACGAATTAAATCGTTCTTCAGCAAGTGCGTGTGCCATCGACCGAAACAAGTGATAGTCAGATGGGGCACAGTCTGGTGAATAAGCCGCATGTGGTAGCACTTCCCAGCGAAGTGCTTCTATCGTTTCCTTGACAATTTTTGAGACGTGAGGCCGAGCATTGTCATGCAGCAAAATCACCTTACGCTGTCTCGTTTCATATTGTGGTCGTTTTTCGTGCAATGCTCGACTCAAACGGATAATTTGTTGTCGGTAGAGATCTCCTGTGACTGTTTGACCAGTTTTTAGCAGTTCATAGTATACCACACCTTCCTGATCCCACCAAATGCAGAGTAAAGCCTTTTTTTCCGTGGATATTACGCTTTGGCGTCGATGTTGAGGGTTGGCCAGGATCACAAATGGTTTTTCAACGTTTAGGATTGTCAAAATAAATCCATTTTTCATCCCCAGTGATGAGACGATGGAGAAACCCCTTTCTTTGTTGCCTAGCAAGCAAAATTTCGCAGATGGTTTTCCGCCTTTCAATGTCTCTTGGCTTGAGTTCATATGGGACCCACTTTCCTTCCTTGTAGACCTTCCCTAAGGCTTTTAAACGGTCGGAAATGACAGATTGAGCACAATTTAACGCTTCTGCAATTTGTTTTTGCGTTTGACATGGATCTTCATCCACCAATGTCTGCACTTCTTCGTCTTCGAATACTCGTGGCCGTCCAGAACGCTCTTTGTCCTCCAAAGAAAAATCACCATTTTTAAAACATCGAAACCACTCTCTACATGTTTTATCGGAAACAGCATTATCGCCATAAACGTCTACAATCATTCGATGAGCTTCAGCTGCCGTTTTCTTCCAATTGAAACAAAAGACTAACACTTCGCGCAAATGACGCTTATTCGGCTGAAATTCCGACATCTTCAATGTAGAAAAAAACGAAGTTATTGATGCAAGCGTAAATTGTTGTGTACTGAGTTTTATTGACAGATGTTCAAACTAAAAAGTTAGCCTTACTTTAGAGGTTATAGTTACCCACAGTTCGAGCTACGGCTACTCGACGCTAGATGGACAGAACTTTTCGATTGACCTAATATAAATGTAGAGGTTTGGGAATAACCTAACAGAATTATATCCCACGTATTCTTAAGTAATTCAGTGGGAAATTAACCCCTTGGCCTACGATTTATTTTACAATAACAGTGACTAGACTTTTCTTGTCCTCCGCAGAACGACAAAAAGAAAAGACAAATTTGTAGTTACTGCGTGCCTAACTATTCTCCAATGACCGTATACAATCATCAATTAAATAAAATGTTATTTCCGTTTAAAGAAAATTAAGGAAATACATGTTTAGAAGATCCAGTTCGAAATCTTGATCACGAGTGTGAGTCGTTGTTGTAGGGCAAGCGGTTAAGTCTCGTCTTTCGATTAAAAATTACGGGAAAACCTTAAAATTCGGGATAATTAATTACATCCCGCGCGCATTCTGTCTGTTCACAATTTCTGTTATGTAGGATCAGGTCCTCTCGGATCGAATAGGTGTCGTTAGAAATTAGGGTAAGTCGAGGGTGGGCCCCGTGGGTCAGCGGAGGTAGTCGATCGACCGCGATCAGAAAGTCCCGCGTTCGATTCCAGGTCTGGTGCCCATGTTTTCATGCGATAGTACAGTTATGTTACTTCGTTTCTGTCTGTTCGCGATTTCTGTTATGCAATTTCTGCCTGAGTCTTGTAGCGTTCCGTCCATTATCACCTCGGATTTTGTCGTGATCGGTTAAGGGTAGTTTGAGGTGGAGGAATTTAGCGTTTTTTAATTGGTTGTAGGAGCGATAGAAGGAGTGTGTCCGAAGGAGTAGGAAACCGTCGATGAGGAATCATTGTGATTTATTGCAGGGTTGTCTCGTTTCGGGGTAAAACGATATAAAAAACGAATAAATTCGTCGAATGATTGGCTCCTTCGGGGCTGTAAGTATCTTAAATACTTTCTTGACTATTTCCCGTTTATGCGTTCTAAATTACCGAGGACAGGGTTAGGCACGTACAACCTTCGCTGTTGTCGTCGCAACGCATCTTTTACAAAAAGAATACCCGTCTACGGTGTGTTTCCGACCTGATGGGGCTCGCGTAGACACGTGACGGAACACGATTCAATCCATGTCCCATAACTGAGAATATCAGTCGAACGCGGAGGAGCGAGGTTCAAGCGCACGCTGTGAAACTTAACAAGGATCGCGTACAACCGGCACGAAACGATTCGACGCGAATCGGTACTTCTCGCGATTCCCTCGAGCGCGAAATGCCTGAGCGTACGCGAATTTCGCTGTTAACGTGTCGAGTACGCTCGCCAATTATCGTCGATTAATCGACGCGTTTTTCATTGGCAAGCAACGCTTCGACGCGCGTTCCCGGAACCAATCGGTCGAGCGGAGGTTAAGCGACCGAACGCAAAGAAGCGGCTAGTTTATTATTATATAAAAACATTAACTACAGTGATGCGGATAATTACAAATTTGTTATAACATTAATGGCGATAGTGATGAAAATGATATTAATAATAATAATAATGAATATAATTAGAACCAAGGTAGAACGATAGGTTGTGACAGTCGTTTGCTCCAATTTAGAAAAAATTGTTCCTTCTTAACACATTGCGTACGGGTCACGAGATATCTCGTTTTTAGCAAGCCGAACATTGTGGCCGGGTCACGAGACATCTCGTTTTCATGTTTCTTCGACTGAATCTGTGACTAAAGCAACTAGAGACAAAATGTGTTTGTTACCTTACCAGGGTAGTGAAGCCTTGCACATTCATGTGACAAATGATAAGCAAAATAACTGAATGTTCACATTCCAAGCCTTGTAAAAACAGTCAGTCATTATAGCCAGTGTATCGGTAGATCTGTGCCGATTGTTTACCGTACCATATAAAGTGTTTTATTGTTGTACATTTTATTATTTTAAAGTTTGTGTTTTAATTTGTAAGGAAACAGCATTTTAAAAATCATTTACACGTTCAATCTGTTACTGATATTTTTATTGCCAGATATCAAGCTCTAAAGCTTTATTCAAGTTTGTGAAATAAATAATTGTTAAAATGTAAAAAATCTTACATAATAAATAGATGTATAAAATATATAGTAATATTTCAAAATACTTTACGTGAATGTAATACCAAATGCAAATTAAAAATGTGCATGTATACATCGTATTGCTTGCCAAGCATGCTTCTGGAGCGTTAAAAAATGTGCGGTCCCTGGAAGCGCGTTGAGCGCGCAGAACGCCGTACGCAATGTGTTAAAAGATGTACGAACACTTTGTTTAGCAAACAAGTAAAAAAGGTCGAACCGATAATCGATGGGTTAGTATGAGATAACATTTGTAGTTCCAAGAAATCTCCATAATCAAAGAAGACTTCCATCTGTCAACCTTCGTCCTTCGCTCGAGAACGAGTCATAAATTCAACCGCGCACGTTGGGTTAACGAACTGTTGCTATTACGAAAGAGCCAGAGTCGCACGGTGTGTCGGCGAGAAGGACAAAGATAAAAAAAATATCTTTTTAAAATACATTTCTTCGTAATGAATGTATTAAAATAACACCGTTCATCGATACACACTCTCGAAAGAAATAATTAACAGCATAAATTGGAAAAAAAATGTCTTCATCATCGTCGTTACTTGAATTCCGTAAGTTTGTTATAACTTTCTAATAAAGTTTTACGCAACAACTTTTTCTTATTTAGTGCCATAGAATATATCGACAACGTTTGGTTAAAACATGCAGTCGGTGTGGAAAGTATTCGTACAGCGACCAATTTCAAATAAAACTGTGTGCGTAAACTTCAGTTATAAATTTTAAGCGAAAAAAAATGATTAATAAATATTCTTGGGTATTTGTAGAAAAGATTTCGTGAAAACTAAATTTTATTTTCTTCAAGATTAACAAAAATATACATCCAGCAGAGATAGACGTAAGAAATAGACGCACCGAAAGTATTCGTACAGTTATAAATAATGAAAAATAAACTATAAAAATACAATATAT
>CM052092.1:18214914-18227742 GCA_028453745.1 Agapostemon virescens
ACGTTAAGAACCTTAGATTTGTTTCAAAACTTAGTGTTTGATACCGCACGATCCAAGGGAGAATGAATTTCAGCTTGCGAGACACACGGTGCAGCTTCCCCGTAAAATAAAACCATAAAGCTTCTACATGAAATAGTAAACAGCGTTTAACGTAAAAAGCGTCGTTCGACAATTCATCCACACTCTTTACATTTTCTTGACCTTACTCTACGCGATTATCTTTTGTGATATTCACGAAATATTTTGAATGGAAAAATGTTATAGTTTGTCAAGCGTTCGAATATTTTTGCGACGATAAATTTCGACATAATTTAGTTGACTGTTTGTTATTAAGAAAAGTATGAGCAACAAACAAATAAAATTTATGTTATTATAAACTACGATGAAAGTACTGTTATATTATAAAACAATAACTTGAAATTTACTATTGTAAACGATCGAAAGTAAGAACAATTGTTTGCATAGCACAATGTCCGAATATTGATAAGAGTCACTGTACATAAGCAAACGTCTACTGCATTTAGGATATACGCAAACGACGCGCAGCTGTCCAAAGAGCGCAGTTTACAGCGGTATCACCGTGTTTGATTGGCCCCGGAGATAGCAACCGTCGTTGACAATAGCAGTTACCTGCACGGGGACCGCTATTGTCAAGTGGCCGGTGCCAATTTCCGGGAAGAAATTAGAGGGTCGTTTGCCAGGAGAAGCACGCGCGTCGCATGTTTCGTTTCCGTTGGTTTCTTTCTGATTTTCTGATCCTCGGATCCGGCCTGGGTGATCTACGATTCAATAGAAATCCGAAGGGGGCCGCGCGGATAGGGATGTTTAATTCAAGATCGTTTCTCGGAATAATTCCGACACCGTAAATAATTTTACAGCTCACGGCCTCTCGGCGACGGATGCGGACCTCGCCGTAAAAATACGCGGTCGAAAAAACAAACGAGAAAAAGCGGAACGCGACGGAAATACTCCCTCGCCGATTTGATTCGCGCGCTGCGTTTTCCGGTGTGCTTTCGTCTCCCGACGACGGTTTTCGCACCGGAGAAACTTTCCTCGTGAAGGACGATGACTCTTCCGCGCGGTTGTACCGTCTACACGACTCCTATTTGAACACGAATCACGGAGAACAGTCCGGCAAGTTCAGCAGGCTTGAAATGGGTTGAAAGACCGCGTTACATCTCGCCCGTGGGTCGCGTTCATTTTGCAAATCCCCAGAATAAAACGCCGGGGACAGGTGTTTTTGTATCGTATACTAGCGTAATGCGTACCGTGCTAGACGCGTATCCTGCGCAATGGCGTAGACGAACATCATGTACAAAGCAACGAAGCCTCGTTACTCTTTAGACACGCGGAACGATGCCTCCGATCTCACCGAAAGAGGATCCTTTTCGTTGTATCCGCTTCTACGAATTCCGATGTTTTCCCGATGAAAGCAGATTTTCCAGGACTCGAACGGTCAATCCATTCGAGGTAACGGAAGGTGTATTTCGCGGTGTTCCGACTGCGACCGAAAGATAGAGCGTGGTTCAAAGTATACGGTCGTCGAAGCAACGGAGGCTCCAGAAATTGTAAATCGCGGAGAATTTTCGAGATTCTTCTAGAGACGAGACTGACGGGAAAATCGAGCCACCCTCGATCCTCCCACGATCGTTCTACGCCACTGATCCCTCTAATCAGCAGTCAGAGGATCGACGCCGGGTAGCCGGCTGGAATTTACCGTCCAGTCTTTTCAGGGAAGACATAAAATAGTCGCAGGTGTATCGTCGGCCGACATAAACGCCCGCGAGCATTCGCAACATCGACTACGGATTCTGCATCCCGATGCAAAAACGAGATCTGTCCGGTGAGCACCTGCTGGTTCCGTTTGAAGATCGTTCGACGCATCCCTTTCATCGGGACCATGGGCCGTTCACCGTGATCTATGACGCGACAACATTCCGTAGATAAAATGCAGACTCGAGTATCCTCGAGGTATCGTCGGATCTTTCTCGATTTCATCAGATTTGCGCGTACATGCTGGCCAGTATGACACCATTTCGAGCATTTGGTGTTACGATGCATCCGTATGCTATCGAGGATTGGCAAGGTCAAAGAACCACAAATTAAAGAACTATGGCTAGAAAACATCCTCGAACACAGGCGATACCTGCCTTAACCAGTTAAGTGTGTTTGACGACTATATCCGTCATGGAGATGTGGCAGAATTTTGTGTCATGCCGATTATATCCGTCATGCGTAAAATTTTGTTACAATTTGATATTTAAATTGTGATTCTGGCGAAAATTAAATTATATTCGTAAATTTTAATATGTTTAAAATGTTTAGAGGTCAAGACGAAAAGAAACAAACAAATGAAAATTATAAATAATTTCATATATTATAGATTCATGCATCTCTGTACGCTCTGGCTAGAACTCTTGATTTTCGCCACACACAAGTTAACTGGTTAACGGAAGAAAAGATTTTGTGGAGATTCGATCGTGGTGAAGACACGCAGTCTAGGTACACGTGATCTTTGGAAAGAACGGCAAGAATGTAAGGAGTGAAGGAGTTCGATCTATGATACGTTGCTGTGTCGGTATTATGACGCAAACAATGGTTTTTAAAAATAAATTCATAAAAATTTTAATGTTCTATGTACGAGTAATAGTAATTAATTTCATATGTACGAAAGGAGATAAACTGTGTACAGAGGAACTATAATAGTATACGTAAAAATATTGTTTTAATTTTGAAATTGTCTGCAAAGGGTCAACATTCGCGCGCTTTTCAAATAAAAATTTATGCATTTCCTGTTTTAGACATTATCAAATTTCGCTTAAACGTAAACTCTATCGTTCGTTCGTGCATTGAAGTAAAACATAAGATTATGTATAAAACATGATCGGTCTAATTAAAGTCTGAAATTCATTGTATAAATTCACTAACGTGTCTTGCTCCAGGATCGATAAGTGCTATCAAGCTGAAATCAAGTTTTAAATTTGATGTACCCGTATCAATCTCGATCGTTCGGTCCGGGAATAGGTCGTGGACGATACTTCTCGGATGATAGGATTGTTTACGAGTTTCCTGGAGGCGCCGCACCGATCAGACGATCCTTTGAACTCGTCGCCTTAAATCAACGTCCCTCGAGACGTTGATAACAGCGACGACGCGCGTGTCAAATCAAAAGTATGACGAACACTTCGTCACGTCGGCGTGCCTATCAGTCTGGCCACGAATTCACCATAAAATATATAGTACTAGCCGAGGACGACGCACGGAATACGAAATCCCTTCCCTCGCATGAATAAAATCTTCCGTACGACGACGGGGGTCCGATTGTTGTGCGAGTTAACGAGCGCCGGTCTGTTTCTGCCTATTGCGATTCCAACTTCGAGAAACTTTCCTCTAACGACTCAAATATCGCTGATGCATCGCCTGTCTTATGCGCCGGACAAAAACACTCCGGGACAAAAAGATAGCACACTTTATATTTTCTCATATTTTATGTTAAAAGCTGATTAAGATACACATTTTCTTTTACCGATAACTCAGAACAGGCCTGTGTATACAATTTACGAAATATCGTATACAACATATACTTCGAAAGGACTCTACACCAAAAAATGTAAATTATATTTTATTACACTAAATACCTGTTAAATACAATATAGTTACTTGTAACCCTTGTGGTTGTTAATGACTTCATTGTTAACACGGCTATGTTAAAATAGACAATAAATATTAGGTAAATCGGAAAGTTCCGTCTGTTTTTTTACAAAAAGTATAGCTTTATTCATGAAGGAAAATGAAAAAGCACGTTAATCAAAATATTGTCCATCGTTAGCGATGACTTTTTCCCATCTTTCGAGCAGCAAGCGAATTCTGCGTCGAAAGAATGATTCATCTTTGGAGGTTATCCAGGTGGAGATCCATTTTTCGAGATCTTCGTACGAATTAAATCGTTCTTCAGCAAGTGCGTGTGCCATCGACCGAAACAAGTGGTAGTCAGATGGGGCACAGTCTGGTGAATAAGCCGCATGTGGTAGCACTTCCCAGCGAAGTGCTTCTATCGTTTCCTTGACAATTTTTGAGACGCGAGGCCGAGCATTGTCATGCAGCTAAATCACCTTACGCTGTCTCGTTTCATATTGTGGTCGTTTTTCGTGCAATGCTCGACTCAAACGGATAATTTGTTGTCGGTAGAGATCTCCTGTGACTGTTTGACCAGTTTTTAGCAGTTCATAGTACACCACACCTTCCTGATCCCACCAAATGCAGAGTAAAGCCTTCTTTCCGTGGATATTCCGCTTTGGCGTCGATGTTGAGGGTTGGCCAGGATCACAAATGGTTTTTCGACGTTTAGGATTGTCAAAATAAATCCATTTTTCATCCCCAGTGATGAGACGATGGAGAAACCCCTTTCTTTGTTGCCTAGCAAGCAAAATTTCGCAGATGGTTTTCCGCCTTTCAATGTCTCTTGGCTTCAGTTCATATGGGACCCACTTTCCTTCCTTGTAGACCTTCCCTAAGGCTTTTAAACGGTCGAAAATGACAGATTGAGCACAATTTAACGCTTCTGCAATTTGTTTTTGCGTTTGACACGGATCTTCATCCACCAATGTCTGCAATTCTTCGTCTTCGAATACTCGTGGCCGTCCAGAACGCTCTTTGTCCTCCAAAGAAAAATCACCATTTTTAAAACGTCGAAACCACTCTCTACATGTTTCATCGGAAACGGCATTATCGCCATAAACGTCTACAATCATTCGATGAGCTTCAGCTGCCGTTTTCTTCCAATTGAAACAAAAGACTAACACTTCGCGCAAATGACGCTTATTCGGCTGAAATTCCGACATCTTCAATGTAGAAAAAAACGAAGTTACTGATGCAAGCGTAAATTGTTGTGTACTGTGTTTTATTAACAGATGTTCAAACTAAAAAGTTAGCCTTACTTTAGAGGTTATAGTTACCCACAGTTCGAGCTACGGCTACTCGACGCTAGATGGACAGAACTTTCCGATTGACCTAATAAATAAAATAAGATCATGCTGTTCTAAATATCTCGCACGCTGCATCGTGTCAAAAGTCACAATAGGAAATGGAAATAACTAATTAACTTTGAGTTTTCATTTTTTATAACCAGGATATTTAACTTAAAAATCGGCAGAACAGCCTTGACACGTCACAATTCTAATTTGTGTATGAAATTAAATCGGAGAAACTCAATCGAAACCTGTTAATTCGAATTTGTCCTATAACTTCATCCCTGGTCACGATAGAGGATTGAAACGCATGAAGTGGTTTCTAGTTACACTCCGGGAGAAAAAGATAGCACATCTTATAATTTCCCATATCTTGTGTTAAAAGATGATTAATATACATATTTTCTTTTACCGATAACTCCCAGCATGTCTGTGTATACAATTTACGAAATATCCTCCATATTATTGTTTGCAAGCGGGGCAAAATGATAGCACATGTAGTAAATCTACGCTTTCCAGTTACACCGAAACTCGCGAATTGTGAATATCAACCTCGAAATATAGTTAATAATGTCCGTGATATTATTTCGTGTCGTATATTTGTTCAAAAGAGGCGAAATATTATGAAAAATGGGTCGCGGAAAGAGATTGAACGCGTGTGCAATTGACGCTATAATAAAATTGAAAGAAGAACAATATTCACTGACAAAAATAGCAAAAATAATGAATAGAAGTCGAAAAGTAATAATGAATTCCTTGATAAATCCGGAAAACTATGATAAAAGAAAGAGTTCTGGACATCCACAAATTCTAAATGCCCGGGAACGACGTGCGATACTAAAAGCAGCATCAAATTCTAAAATGACTGCAATACAAATTGGTCAAAGCGTTGGTGTAGACATTGACATAAAGAATGTGACACGAAGAAAACTGAAGAAAAAGGCTTGGTTAACTGTGCGACATAAGAATATTTATATGCGATAGAAATGTCGAGGAATAATATTGTTGCGCATTTTCCGCTCCTCGTTCGGCGAACGACGCGGCATCTCGTTTATTTATAATTATTACTGTATAATTAATAACAAGAATACAATTAAGATATGTCTATCGATTTTGCCGTCTAGTCCGCTCGACAGCCAATCTTCGACTCTCTCGATTGTCTGTCGGTACAACAGTTCCGTGACAACCACCTTCTTCTATTATTTTCTTAAGGGTTGTTCATCATGAAGTAATTCTTCATTATGGCGACTCCATATGAACAACCGTCGTAACAATATTTATGGATGAAAGAAGGTGTAACTTGGATGGACCCGACGGTCTGAGTTACTATTTTCACAATATGCGAAAAGAGGAAGAGTTTTGGAGTCGTCGGCAAATGGAAGGTGGTGGTGCGACGATTTGGTGCGGTATCGGGTACTATGGTAAAATGGAAATCAAATTCATAACAGGAAAAGTTAATAGCAAAATGTATTTAGAAATGATTAAGGAACAAATGAACATGTGCGCCACCAGAATTGCTAGAGAGAAATTTATTTTTCAGCAGAATAATGGCGCAGTACACGCTGCAAAAGTAGTAAACGAGTACTTTTCTCGAGAAAAAAATTCGCGTTTTGGATTGGCCAACAAGGTCATCCGACCTTAACATTATTGAAAATTGTTGGGGAAATCTTGCCCCAGCTGTATATGGAAAAGGCAGATAATTTAGAAATATTGCCGAATTAAAAAAATGTATTCAAAATGAGTGGAAGCAATTAAAGCAAAAAACTATTAAAAAAACTCTATAAATCTTTGCCAAAGATAATGATGACTGTTATTAGATGTAAAGGAGGAGCCACAAGATATTAAGCATTAAATATCATTCGTTGATATATCGTTATACATAATTTTAAGTTAGATGTGCTATCCGTTTATCACACTATATTTCCTTAAAAAATCTTTTTATAATAAAATTGTATGGAATGGTGAAATTCAATTCAATTTCACTTATGTATGTTTGTAGAGGTATTTTGCAAGAATGTGTAAAGACAAAACCTTGATTGTAATTTTCAATAAATAGAAATTACGTTAATTTTAAAGTGTGCTGTCTTTTTGTCCCTGAGTGTATACGTACGCATCGCGAAAAATCTGGATACCAGTTATGTATATATGAAACCCGAATTTTTTATAAAAAATATATATTTATCGTATGAAAATTATACAAAATATTTTATGCGAAATTGCCTGAAAAATGGAGAAATATTGTGGAACAGAATAGCTCGTGTATAATTTAATAAACGTATACCAAAGCTTAAACGCGTTGTTGCGTTTCAATCTGCCCTCAAAATCAGCACGAACTTTATGAAAAAGCCAATATTATGATGAGAATTTAGAGTCGAGCGATAGCGAAGACGTATTTGATTTTCAAGTATTAAAAGATATTGTAGAAGACAAGGTCGATTATGATTCTGATACTTGAAGTAGCGATAACGAAATTATAATACCAAAGAGGTGACACAGAAAAAGTAATCAAAAAGCTACGCGTATTTGTCGGGTACACGAAGTCGATGAGTGATATCGATCCGGCTGATCATTATGCCTCCAATTACTGTTGTTTGAGGAAGTCACTTAAATAAGTTAAGTTAAGTTCTCCTGGGGAATGGAGAAATCAAATCGGAAGGTAGAAAATAATGCAGAAACGATTACGTCATTGAAAAAATGCCATACGAACAATGTTTCCAAGTCGAGAATTGTTTGTATTAGAATTTTCTTATACTCTGCAACCATTTTGACCAGTTTTAACTTCGTCTAAGAATCGTCAGGCTATTTCTTTTCTACAGAAAATAAGAAATTCTACGATTTCGACATAAAGTTGATTTAGTTGGTTTAGGCCAGCGTGCGGCGTGTACGGTAGCCGAAAGAAGTGACGTTCGTGACACCGGAGATGCGTTAAAGGGGCTCGTTAAAGGTCCGTCTCCCGGTCGTTAAGCATTGTTTAGCCGCTCCTGAACGCGCACGGCTCTGCCGACCGGGTAAACCAGTCCAGGTCTGCCTGGCCGGTATTGGTGTACCCACGAGGAACGAAACGAATGAACGAATGAACGAACGAGCGAGAAGAACGTTCCAAAACGGGGGGAAAAAATGAAATAGAAAGTGGTCTGTCCGGTGCAACGTTCTACAGTTTGTTGAACGGTCCGAAGGCGCCTCCGACTGGACCCTTACCCCCGACGTGTTCCTGTTCACCACGCACTATAGCAAATCTGCAATGCTCTCTTGAAGGCTTCCGCGGCATTGTGCTCGCATTTCTCGTGCGGTTGTCGACTCGGAAAGTATCTTCTGGTCAAGTCGTCGGTAAGTCCGTAGCCCGTGGCTCTAAGTGCATCTTCCACGATCCTTCGGCCTCTCGTCGATTCTCTTACGGTTATACTCCGACAGGGCCGGCCAACGGAGTTCTTACGATTATTCCGCTTTCCACCCGCTTCGCGATCACGCGTTTTCGCGATTCGATCGTCGAATTGTTTTTCGTCTTGCGCGATCGATGTTTCCGTTTCGAATCGTCGCGAAAGAGGCTGTGTTAAACGGTGGACTGGGAAAGGGACGGGTACTCGGTTACGTTTTCTGCATCGCGAGATCCGCGCACGCTATCGCACTAATTGCCCGTTCTTCTCTCGACCCGCAGGTTTAACTAAATTTCGGACCCTGTCAAAAAGTGAAGAAAAAAATCTGTCATTTCGCAACATGGCGAACGTTTTGGCCCTTCTGGTACTCACTCTAGCCTGCGTCGTCGTCCACGCCCAGCAACAACCCAATCAAAAACGTAAGTAACAACCATTAACGATTTTAGCGTTTCTTCTGTAGGATTAGTAATGTTCGTTCCGATTCGAATCAACATTCTTCTACGCGAGGAAAGAATTCATAATATTGGTAACTCGTGCGAAAACAGAGAAAAGAATGTTTAGAAATCGCAATATGACGCAAACGAGATAGAAATATTACGTGTTTATACTTTGCGGCGGATACGGATCGACATTTTCCGAACGTTGACATTCCGTCACAGGTATTTTTATAATCATCGCCGACCAATAACGAATGCATTTTTCTTTTTGCCGAGCGTCACGGCCGAAGACCACGCGACGACCATAATTCCCGTTCACCAAGCAAAAACCCAAATTGTACTTATTCGTGTTCTTACCGTCACATTCCTTTGTGAAAACGTAACAATTCTTGCGCACGTTTACATCTTGATCTCTGTTCCTTTTTACTCTGGCGAAGCTTATTCGTATCTTTTACGTTCCAGCCGTTTTCGGCCAAACTTTCGACGAGATCGTGGTCTCATCGGACCTGAACGTTCGGAGGAAATCTAAGGAAAATCGTCAGGGCAAAAGATTGACAAATATACCTTCGGGCACCACCGGTCCGCCTGAAAAGTCTACCATAGTCGCATCCAGGTTCATCGCAAACGATGGAACTCGCATCGTGTCGGAAAAAAAGCAGCAGAAACGCGACACCGCGACTCTTCAAACAAGGTAAGCTAGCGAAAGTATGTTATACGAGCAGCGTCCGTTGCATCGGTTTCACCGGCTCGGTGGCGAACGTCGTACGTACATAGAAAGGTGAACCCTTTCTACTCGGAGCTATTTTAATTACAAAACCAAAGGTTTCATCCGACCAAGGATATCTCCGTTCTATGCGATTTACATTATCTCGTAGAAATTAATCCGATACGATACGTTGTACAAAATACTGAAACGTTTACCGTCTACTTTATTAAATGTTTTGAGTTATGGTACAGCAATTTTCAGTGATACTTCAGAGACGTTGATCGAGTCCTAAGGGTCATGTATTTTTACGTATGAAGCAGATACCGCACGATTGATCATTCCAACATTGGACCTGTTGTAGGTTTCTGGACATGGGCGTCGCGGGATACTTACTAAAATCTCGAAAACGATGAAAATTCCACTCCGAGGACAACCGCACGATCCTCACACAGCCATCCCGACCATACCTTTTCGGCTCACTTTCGGACTCTGGCCATGTAACAAAAAGTGTAATAAAAATTTTCTGTGTCACAGCAACCCCGACTCGGCTACCTTATTTAAACCTACACCGAGCGGCTTGTAATCCGTTTCCAATGTACAGGACGTTTTGTAAAGATCAAAGAAATCTCAAGCGGAAGACTTCTCAGTCGATTTTAAGTTCTGATTCCAAGAATGTAGTTCTCCGTTGTCGGTCCGTGATTTGATTCTTTGATTTCACGTCGTTAACCCCTTGCCATACCATCTTCTTTGTAGCTAAAGTTATTAAAACGTCTTCGTCGATGAAAATGTTACAGACGAGAGAAGACAATTTATATCTTTTATACTGCTACAGTTACTTCGACGTATAAATATTGTTTACCGGACAATAAAATTGAATTCGTCCTAAAAGAAAGATATAGTATCTATATTGGTTACACTCTGTTTAACAGTTAACACGTTGAACGCGGAGCTATTTTACCTAGCTTCGACGTCACATTCTATTTAACTTGTGCATAAGCAACAGACTTGCTTACCCTATTTATGCTTTTCTGTTGCAATCGAATCTATTAACATAGTGTAGACATTTCTCAACATTATACGAATTATATATTATATAACATATTAATTTATAAATTTGATACCGTCAGTCAAAAATTTGTACTTTGACGATTTAAAACAGTTATTTATGCAGTTGCTAATTGACTACATTAAATTTAACCCGTAATAACAAATATATAGAGTAACCATTTAATAATGCACAATTTTGCATAATCTTCTTATCCGAACAACGTAACGAAACAATAATTACGATAGTTTTTGCATAACAAAGAACATTGCGATAAGAGGGAAAAGGCTAGTTCAACGGATTGTTTAATAAATTAATAAAAATTACAATATTCCTGAGATACTGGTTACGCGGGCGTCGCGATGTGTTTTAAGATTATTACGAATGTAAAGTAATTTGATGAGAATCATAGTGCACGCAGTGCAGGGGTAAAGGATCGCCTCGCCTCGGCAGTTTCGCGATCGTAGGAGACGCAGCATTCGAAGATGACGCAAGATAGCCGTTTAAAATATTTAAAATCATTCGGCACTCGTTTCGAATGCACCCTTATAGACAGCGCGTCACGATTCCACGATAAGTTCGTGGCGACGCTGGGGAATTGTCAGGCATTCCGTGTCCGACAGCGAGCTGAAAAAATCGATTGGGCTGAAATATGGCGGGCCGTGCTCAAAAGGCAGCCGCCATTGCGATTCTCGCCCGACGATGCATCGCACGACCCGCGCTGATCTACCGCGCCGCAATGCTCACGTGACACTCCGCCCTCGCGACGCACACCTACAAATCCTCTTGCAACCTTTAATCTCACAACGGAACATCTACAATCCGCAAATTAAAAAGGTTACGATAGAGAATATAAAAATATATATATACCGGGTGGAAATTATAAAGCGTTACAGTAGAATATCTCCGAAAATATTAATTATACGAAAAAATGTTTCAAACGAAAGTTGTTCAATACCAAGGGGGACATCATGTGGTGTAACTTTTATTTTTTCTGGTGGATACTCCAAGGTGAAGTGAAGGTCAACTTTCTTTTACATAATCGTAAAAGTATTGAGAGATTTTTGTAATTTTTTAATTAAATATATCTTTTATTCAAAATGAATTTTATCGAAGGTTACATTGGCCATTATTTTGTCATTTTTGGAGTGAAGTCATAATTCCATCGAAATAGAACTTTTGTGATTTATCGGCTGAAAACGTGAGCAAGAGATTTTCACAGTCCTTTTTTGAACTCTTTACCACCGAGAGAGTGCCAGGATCTCCGAAGGACGCAATTAGCACTCTTCCACCCCTGCCAAAGTTGTCCATGATAAAAGTCATCCTCGATCTGTGTCCTTGCTGCATCATATTCGAAGAACCTGTTCCTGGATACGTCAACCCCCAAAACTGTGGGCTTGCCACGATAGCCCTTACAATTCCTAAATCCAAGCCACTCGAATAAAGACCTATATATGTATCTAATGTTTCTTTTGACAAGTATAAGTCGGATGCAGAAGTTCGGAAGATGTAAACCTACCTCGCTTTTGCCTTAAGACAGTCAGTATAGGAAAAGTATCGTAAGAATACGTTAGAAATTTGGCACTGGTTCTTTCGACGGTTCTGGAGTAAGCTTTGGCGAGGTGGTAAAATAATTTGTTTACATTTTACTACAAGACGTCCCAGTTTAACCCGTTGCCATACTTTGACGAGTCTGATTCGTGGTAACAATTTTGGCCCAAACAGGAACATCACGAGACACGCTTGTCGGACGATGATTTGTTGAATCACCGTTGAACCGTGCATCGTCTCCAACCGCTTGAGCCTGAATTCCTTCGAGTTAAAAAGAAGGGATTAACGTTACATCTACCGCAGAGGATCAAAAGATTTTTTTCATATTTTTTATTTTGTAATTATTGAAGTTATAAAATTGCTTTCATAGGACTCGATTCGATAGAGAATATCTGCCACCTCATTTTATTCCTTTTAGAGCATACCACGCAGTCCCCCTTTGCAGTTTTCCCGATTATGCGAAGTTTTCCGTTCAACGTAATTTCAGAAATTAATATAAAAACTCTTGTTCTATCCTGAGGCAAATCTCCTACGAGTTGGTCAGCCAAAGTTTTTCGATATTGTAAATGCGTCGGTGCTTTACAGTGTTATCGAAAACGTATGAATTAATTATTAATATCTCCATTCCCCAGGAGAACTTAACTTAACTTATTTAAGTGATTTCCTCAAACAACAGTAATTGGAGGCATAATGATCAGCCCGATCGATATCACTCATCGACTTCGTGTACCCGACAAATACGCGTAGC
>CM052092.1:18238056-18261804 GCA_028453745.1 Agapostemon virescens
ATATAAAATATGTTCGACATTCGGAAATAAAGTGATACGATTTTCTTACTAATCAGTAAATGTGGAAGTCGAAACGAGAAGGAAACGATATACAGTTGCAGATATAAAATATGTTCGACATTCGGAAATAAACTGATACGATTTTCTTACTAATCAGTAAATGTGGAAGTCGAAACGAGAAGAAAACGATATACAGTCGCTCGCGAAAGTATTCGGACAGTGTTTAAATCTAAATAACTTTTTTCAAAACTTAACCGAACGAATTGACTTTTCTGGTGCACTAGGAGCATCGATTTACCAAACGATATGGAAAAATAATTTTGAAATCATTCTCATTGGTCGTATTTACGTGGGAGAGTAGATAAGACATTTTTTGAAAATATTTTTATTTCAACTCGTAATGAAAATTTCAAATATGTGTTTTTCAGAATCGTGTTAGTTATACGCGTGCTGGAAATTTCACCGAAATTGATGGAGTTTAAGCAGAAACTGACCAAGAATCGTGAAAAATTGTGTGTAACTCGTGTGTACGTCGATCGTGTTCAATGAATTTTTCTGCATGTGTATAACTGTCGTAGATCTACCAGATGCGTCTTTAAAATTTTTAGTTTGTAAAGCTCGACACGGCGTGATACGTGCTTTTTGGTTGCTCGCTCGCGAGGCACTGTCTCCAACGTTTATTTAACAAAATCCGAACATAGTAACGTGAACAAAACAGAGTAGTACGTAAATCGATAAAAAGATATATACAATAGTTAAACGTAATCAATGAAAACATATATAACACTTAAATATAACACTGCATGCATACCAATATAGATCAGCTATTCTTACAAGTACGAGGCTCAAATAAAAACTATTTAAAAAGTTCCCTTTCCATTGATCATGTAATTAATACTGATTCTAATATTTACAAAATTCATTTCGTATATCATTTATTAAATCGAAACTAAATTTAAACTAGTTTAAATAGTGCAACTTTAAATAGTGTCCGAGAATATTTTCGTGAGCCACTGTAAATGCCGGAGTGCCGCAACGAAGCGTGCTAGGACCTATACTCTACCATGTAAATATGAAATCGAAACGGTTGTATAGAAAATACAAGTTTATCGTACGAATATTATACAAAATATTTAATAATCGTCTTATCAACGACTGTACATTTTCCCCGTCTCTTCGACAATTTATGGATGCCACGCCAAAAAGAAAACTGTTCCTCTTTCGAGGCAAATCAGTCATCGAGTCATTTTCGTACATTTTCCTTAAGACGCGAAAACCTTGCTCAACGAGCGCGCGCCCCATCGATGCAAATAAGCAATAATAAGAAAGTATTTCGCGAATAATCGCTTTCCTCGACAACTTGGTACGTCGAGTAGAATTCCATAGCACGGAACGTTCCGTACGAAATCGAGATTCGTATTTTCCGCGGGTTGCGCGTTTAGCGTCTTTTGTTGGTTTTTATCGGGTAAAAAGGAGAGGACA
The DNA here is from genome assembly GCA_028453745.1 of Agapostemon virescens. Lineage (NCBI taxonomy): Eukaryota > Metazoa > Arthropoda > Insecta > Hymenoptera > Halictidae > Agapostemon > Agapostemon virescens. The sequence goes on from CM052092.1 coordinate 18,239,539, forward strand.
AAGTCAGGTATATTCCTTAGAATCGTGTGGTTGCATTTACCTGTTGAAACGGAGAAAAATGATTGTTGCCCAGCGGTATTGTGCATTTTTACCTTTGTACGACGCAATGCGGCGCCTGCATTCCTGGAAAAAACGGATCGCGGGACGCGAAAAGGGTCGAAGACCGTGCAGGGAAGAATAGAAATTCTGGAGACGCGTCGTACCGACGTCGTTCCTTGGATCGGATGTATTTATAGTCCGGTTGAACATGTATGAACCGTTTCATTCGTTCCACCGATAGATCCACTTATCAGGCAATCGCTTCGTGTGACTCACGAATTAGCGATTCTGCCGTCGATATCGCTGCGCGATTTCCGTTCGGCACGGATCGCAAGCTTTGGCAGTCTTATGTCGTACGCAAAAATGATCTATATACTCTGCAGTTTCGAGCGACAATTTTATGCAACAAGTTTCTTTTCTATTATGCATTATGGAATAGTTTAAATGTTTTTTTTTTACTAAATAGAAATAGAGTTGCCCGTGCACCATCGCTCTTAGACTAATTACCAAAAATCGTTTTTATAATTAGAAATAAAGTTGACCGTGCACCGGCGCTCTTATCGTAATGATTAAAAGTATTTCGTTTGAAGGAAAGGAAATTTCTTGAAGAATGTTACATGGACGTCTTTTAAAAGTTACTAGTTTAATATATCGAATTGTTGGTACATTAAATGTACAAGAAAAAAAGTCAACTACAAGTTGTTGATTGTTTATTAAACGAATAAATGAATGTAACAGATTCTTCGTTGATATATGTAAGACGAAGGAACAAATTTTGGTCGCGTTAGCCTTCTTCTGTGCTCTTTCTTTAAATAATATCGTGGAGTAAATATATGCGTTCTTAGAAAATTCCACCCTGAAGTTTATGATACGGACGACTGAAATCCGCTATTTTTTCGATGTGATACGCATATATGGTATTTTTAGATGTCGTCAAATTAATATGTGAGTCAGGATGCCAGAGGCGAATTTATTGCTTCATGTTTTTAGTAAACACGCTTCTAGCGTCCTGACTTCCATTTCAATAGCAATTGACATGTCACGAACCTCTAAACGCGTCACCACAGTCAATGGACCCGCGATGCTACTAGGCCAAGCACCATCGCGGATCGCTCTAGGGTTATTTTCGCCCTTAATCGTAGTTATAGACCTTGCGTTGGCCAGTCTAGAATTTGAAACAACTAACACGGGAACATATTCAGATGTTTTTTGATAAATATTTCACACGTATTTTTTTTTATCGGCAACCATCCACTATGAAGGGGTGAAAACAGCCCTCAAACTTGGGGTATTTTTAAAATACCTCGGAAACCAGAGGTCGAAAAAGTGTTGAATTTTCTTTTCAATTGTATGTTTTTCAATGTAGTCGCGCAAGAAAATTTTAACAAAAGTTTTTCGTTTAAACAATAAAGCTATAAGCTCCCATAAGTTTCACCAAAATCGGATTTTCGCATCTGAATATGTTCCCTTGTAAGAATTCATTATTGTCCCGCGATTTTGAACGTACGTTTCGGATTTGAATCTCGTTGGAAACTAATACCGTTTCCTCAGTACTGCATATGTTCAATTATTTCTGTCAATTGCACTTGCAATGTTTCTTCATACGACTCCCAGTCGATTCGTTCTTTGGCATATCGCAGTGATCCAACTAAACGTCGCGTCAAACATCACGAACGCGCTACACCATCGAATTATGCAGCTTCTCTCGCATGCTACTTGTATCATTATTCTTGCGAATGTTTCGTTTTATCTAAGCAATTTTTACAAAACATCGCCAGGTTTGCAGTTAGGAAATCGATAAAAATTTTAATGTTCTAAATACGAGTAATAGTAACGGTAATTTACGGAAAGAAATAAACTATGTACAATGGAGCTTGTTATATATGAAAATACTGTTTCGATTTTGGATTGGAGTTGCAAAGGGTTAATAAATATACAAACGAGAATATTTTTTTAAAATTCGTTGCATCGGTTCAATTTTGCATCCTTGTGAACGTTGTACATCGTGTAACACGATCGATCGGGTTCGATCGAGGATCGACGAGAGCCGACGGGTATCGCAATTAATGCGTTCGATTCGACGTCTGTCCGATTAGTTAGGGATGACGATCACGTCCGGTTGATCGATGCGCGCGTTCGCGTCAACGACGATCCTGTTGGGTACGAGGCAACCACCTGACGTTCTATGGTGGGGGATTCGGTAGATCCCGTATCCCTGTTCGGCTCGTGGATTCAACCGATCCCGTCCCCATGCCTTCTGCGTCCCCGATTGCCCATCCCATCCCCCGCGAGCTCACCTAGCTTCTGGTATAAAAGCAATTGCTGGTTCGAGTATAGCATCATCTAGCAAAAAGTTCGCGAGCCAGGTAGACCTTCGCGGTAGTGCTTGGATATCGGCAGGCTCTTCGGCTTCCGGGACGAACGACTCTTCAAGAAAAAGTGTCTCGAGGTATCTCGACGGACAGGACATAGTTTGTTCGACGTTCCATATCGATCAGAGGTCCCGAAGATCGTTGAGGATGGCGCAGTGGATCAGCTTCGTCCTCCTCGTCGTCGCGACGACGATCGCGGTTACGGAGTCCAGGGTTATTCCTGCCGAACCTGGTAACTATAATAAAACTCGCTACGACTGCTATAGGGAAAGCTATTAACCCTTGGCACTCGTATTAGCAGTTCAGAGACGAGGAGTTACTATTTGCCGATTCTAAGAAATATTTAAAAATTAATTGTAGATTTTTAAACTAACGGATGCGAAGTGCTTTCGCGAAAAGGAAATTCATAAAGTTTGACATTACTTAGAGGATCTGAATGCGACGCAACCCTTTAACCTCCTCGATATGACGCTCCAATATAGTTCTTTCGGGGATGACCATGCTCTAAAATATTAGGGTGTCCCATAAGTTTCTTCCCTTTTTTTGCTGCAAAATGAATACACAATATTTGTTGTTTACGGTGGATTTATTATGTTATATAAGAACCGTTCTGTTCTATAACCTTCTTCCATCTCTCAGGAAGCCTCATTATGCCCTCTTTCCAAAATTGTTGAAGCTTATTTGCAAAATATTCATCTAGGTGCGTTTTTATTTCGCTTATGGATTTGAAAGATTTAGCACGGAGAGAATTTTTTAAGGAGAGGAACAAGTAATAATCGGATGGAGCAAGGTCTGAGGAGTACGGAAGATGAGGTAGAACGTCCCAATCAAACTGTAAGAATTTTTGCCTTACGGCCAACGTAACATGCGGTCTTGCGTTGTCGTGATGGAAAACGACACTTCGTCGGTTCGCCAAATCTGGCCGTTTTTCTGCTATGGCGGCTTTCAATTGGTCCAGTTGATTGCAGTATTTGTTAGCATTGTCGTATCACTTTGAGGAAGGAGCTCGTAGTACACTATACCTTTCCAGTCCCACCAAATGCACAAAAGAACCTTCTTCGGATGAAGTCCAGGCTTCGCAACAGTTGAAGCTCTATTTTCCTTAGACCAAGTGCGTTTTCGATGCAGATTTTGGTATAAAATCCAAGTCTCGTCTCCAGTGACAAGCCTCTTTAAGAAAAGATCTCTTTCATGTCGCTGGAGAAGCAAATCACACGTAGAGACGCGGTTCTTAAGGCCGGTCTCCGTCAATACGTGTGAAACCCAAACTTCATATCGATTCGCATATCCCATCTTGATTAAATGCTTATGTACCGTTGTCTTGGGAATATTAGTGGCATCCACTATCTCACGCACACTATATCACGGATTTTCAGTGAGCACAGTCTTGATAATGTCCGTATCCGTCGTTGCTGGGCGGCCGCTGCGGTCTTCATCTTTCAACTCGAAATTGCCAGCTCTAAATTTTTTAAACCAATTGCGGACGGTCCTAATAGTCGTGGTACCACTCCCGTAAACGGTGCAAATCTCGTCTGCAGTGTCCTTTACACTATTGCCTGTTTTAAAGCAATGAAGCATAACATGCCGCAAATGCTTCTTTTGGCTCTCCATATTGAACGGTGCAGAAAAATTTTTAAAAGAGACTTTGTCACCAACGAAACGTACTTTGAAAGAGCTCTGGGACGACTGAAACCGATGCCATAAACGGCTAAGAGATAAGCCTGCATGTTTATATAAAAACAGCCACTTAGAGTCACTCATAGCATGGCGCGGAAGAAACTTATGGGACAACCTAATATATCTCACTCGATTCTATCATTGTTTACTAAAGTAAATTATTCAAGTGAAAGTACGCGCATTGTCTCGTTAAGAAAAATTATAATTCAATTTTATTAAAAACATTCGATGTGCTCGCCTAGAGAACAGCATTATCTGTCGCACGTTGCAGTGCCGTTTACACGAAATTCGCATGAAACAAACTCTGAGAAAGATACCTGCTCAAAATTCAGCCGTACCTAAGGGGTTAGGTTATCGAGAAAGTAGCCTGTAGGAAAATTGACATGGGTGGTATCTAAAGTTTCAGTTATGTTGGATCCCTATGGCAATCCCATAGTTTTCTTACGAGAGAAGAGGGCGCCCGTGCAGCCGTATCCTCACAGGACGATGATGATCGCCGGCTATTACAGACCTGTTCGACGATCGAATCCCGGTAGCCAAGCAACGGGAGTGTTCGCGCAAGGTAATGCAGTCAGCGGTGAAGCTTTTTTCGGCGGAATGCAGGCGCCACACTTGAATAATGGTCCGGAACCGATCGAAGAATCGGAAGTGTCGAGCGCCGAGGCCCAAGCGGCACCAGAGCCTGAGGAGTCCTACAACGAGGACGAGCAAACCCCTGTGCAACAGGAGGCGGAACACCAGCCCGAAGGACACCAGCAGGATGAACAACAGCCCGAAGGACATCATCGTCAGGACGAACAGCATCGTCAGCCGGAACAAGACGATCCTCGAGAGGAGTACCCTGCGGAGGAAGAACAGCATCATCATAAACAAGCAACCCCTCTTCCTCAGGTATCGATCGTACTTCTTCGATCCCCACCATCTCGTCCCTTACCATCAAATTCTCAATGGCGCCTCCGAGGCGACGCTAAAAATTACCGTAATATTATTAAAAATAACTTTTCCGTTACAACCCCTATAAACAGTGAACAACTCCTAAGACAATAATAGAACATAGATAGTTTATTAACCGTTTGAGTGCCACAGGTCTTTATTATTTCCCAATCGATAATTGCCAAGCGACGCGATAGCGATTGTTTAATTCCGTAGCCAAAAATGCCTAGGAGCGCGATAGCGATTGTCATATTCCGTGTCAAAAAATGCCAAGGAACGCAATTGCGAGGCTTTTTACTGCTTTTTTTTTATTTTACTTGTTTTGTACGTCTACAAACTATAATATTACTCTAACTTTGTCTTAATTTATCTAAAACTGAATGGTAACAGTAATGTCACACATGAACAAAAACCGAGCGTGTTGCGATCGTCGGCTTCACAGCCCAAAGCGCTTTTGGATATAAAATAGGAGAAGCGCGATCGCGTCGTTTGGCACTCAAACGGTTAAAAGAAGGTCTATTAAAAATAATAGAAGGTTGTCACGGATCTGTTGTACCGACAGACGATCGTCCAGACTGTATTTGCTATAAATGGTTACTAATTTGTGAGTAAATAGTTATTCACAATAACAAAGCGCACAGATCGTGCAAAAATAACAAAAGTTATTAACGATATTTCTTTGCCCTGTTAGGAAGAACCACAGCCCGATCCCGTACCAGTGTTCACAACCGAAGCAGCTCGAGTCACTCCGTCGAACGAACATGTTCAGCCTACTTCCGAGGCTCCTGCGAGTCGCCCCAAGGTTCACCACGGCAAGAAGACCAAGAAACCGCCAGTGGTAGTCGAAGAGGACGACGAAGAAGACGATGAGTTTGAGGAAGAGGAGGTGTCCGTCCCCTTCGTGCCCTTCAAGGGTAACCGTCGTCGACAACAATACCCAAATCTGAACAACTATTTCCCGATGGTGTTCAGCTTTCCTGGTGTGTCCACGCGATCCGGATCATCCGGTTCCCCACCTGGAGCGGTAACTGCGATCGCTAACAGTTACTCCACTGGCAAAGGAGGAGTTGCTAGTTCGGTGGCAACCGCGTACGGAGGATCTCCCAACGGGTGAGTCCGCTACAGGAGCTTTCATACAGCACCGTATCACGGTTTACAGTTGGAAATACGATTTAACCCATGATGACACTACTCTGGAAAATTATTATTTATGTAATCATGAACACAGCGCGGTCCGGGCAGCTTACGCGAGAGCTTTCGCGCGTAGCCAGCATTTTTTAAAGCTTTCAAATTGTCGGTACGTCTTCGAGAATATCGGGGGAATAATTCAAATGTTTCTTCCGACGTCCATGCACGCTTAACGCTTTACCGATCCCGGCTAACGTTTCAGAATTTTTTAAAGTCCACGGTCCACGTGGATTTTATTTCAGCCTCGTAATCTTTTCGCATTGTCCTTTTTATGTTCAGAAAGAAGAAGCGCCCAGCAACCAGCGAAGAATAAACCCACGAAGCATTCAGATCGGTCCTAGAATCGGATCGAACAACGGTGTCCGCCATTCGACGTACCTAACCCTTTGTGGTCCTTCGTTTGCGCTTAGCAGTAAGTAATCGCTATGCGTGCGTCTGTCCGATGTGCCATCGCGACAGAGCTGCAGGATCGTCGCGTTAATTATTTCAACGAGAATGCTTAGGACTGCAAAGGGTTAAGAATAATAATCTACGCGGCATTTTAACCGGATGGATTTCCAGCTACCGTATTTCCATTCGTCGCCACGGAATTCCGTCCTCGAGGATACAGTGACGTTTTTAAATCAATTCGTGTTCCTGCCGATCCATCGAATCGCGCTAGCCCTTTACGATCGGAAAACGAGCCTCGACGAAGCTTCTCGACTCGATCGACTTCAACGTAGACGCGCGCGAATGATTTCTTTGTTTAACCCTTAGCGCTCGAATGGCGCTTCTAAGGCGCCACTAAACATTGCCATACCATTATTGAAACGACTGTTACATCGCTACGTTTGCAGTTAAGAAATCGATAAACATTTTAATGTTCCAAGCACGAGTAATAGTAATTAATTTCATATATACGAAGGAAATGAACTATGTATAATACAATGGAGCTATTATAAGTAAAAATATTGTTTCGATTTTTCAATTCAAGTGGAATTGCTTCGAGCGCAAAGGGTTAAAACCGTGGTATATTATCCGTAAGAACCAACCTAAACTACGAGCTGGACATTGTCCGCGGGGCTACTCTCTCGAAAATTGGCGAAAACGATCCGGAAGTCGCATCGATTCGAGAGATCGAAAAGGGCTCGCGCGCGATCGTCTCATTACTGCCAGGCGAAAAGAAAGAAAGAAAGAAAAAAAAGCGAAACTGATTAAGGCTTGTTGTATCTGTAGTATAGCGCGTAAATTAGACAAGTAATGCATTTACGAACGGCCGATGAATTCGACCGATCGGCATCGAGAAAAGACGATCAAAGGTACGGACGCGTTGTTATCGAGTCGCGCGAGAACAAACGAAAACGAGTAATAAAATGTCAGCCATTTTTGCATTACCGTTTCACCTCGAAGCTGCGCGTGGCAGCGTTGATATTTTCTGAAAATCGATATTCGACTATCGGATAAGAGAAACAGTACTTTTAGGTAATTCTAGAATAAAACTGTTTTAATAATAGACACAGCTCTGGTGTATTTCTTTGTGAACCCTCTGTGGGCTAGTGTTACTTTCAGGTCCCATTTATGGCCGTTTACGTTTACGAAGACCGCTCAAACGATGAGCCAAGTGAGAAACTTTCTCGGAACGAACCATTATTATGCAATCTACGAGCATTACGTATGAATCACTTACGAGAATCATTCGTTAGGACTCGCGATGTCTAGACGTTTCTAGGGATCGTCGCTATTATCTTCGTGACACGGTTGTTTCTCGCTGCCACCGAGAGTCATGGTTGATCATCGGATTCGTATGCACGCGCGACTTAATTGTCCAGCAATAACGACCACTGTCTCGGTTACGCAATTCACGCAATTGTTTACTCATCGTCGAGATTTCGACAAGTGTGTGCACAGCTTGAGAATCGGTTTGACAAACGATCAAACGTGTCCCACAGAGACCGAGGCGGCTGCTTCCATGGCTGTAACCTTGGCGGTTAGGCACAGCGTTCGGGACTATGCTAAATAGCACAACTTCCGGAGTATGAATTCTAAACGAGCTTTTCGCTGTAAAATGTTAGCGATAGAACGCGGGTGGTGACGATACTACGCATATTTTGCTAAATATAGTTACTTGTTTTAATATTCGGATACTATGGTTTTTGCGAAATTAAAGCTTTATGTACTTACTTGAAATGTGGTTATCGGATTTTCTGGTTCGTAATTGGTTGAAGCAGATATTCTATTTTACAAATGTGTAAAATTAATTACTTTGTTTTCTATTGTTTTCCACATAATAAATCGTAAATGAGATTAGACCCAGTATTGGTGTCGAAAAAATATTCGGACATCTAGCATACATCTTTCGCCGTTTATTCGCTTCAGAAGGTCCGTTTGTAAACTCCTTATGATTGTTTGTAAACGCCAAGAGTGTGAAGCAGTCGTTAACATCTGGTACTCAGTTTTATAATAGATTCCATCGTTTCTACATTCACATGCATTCATCGATTCACACGCATTTGTGAAAATGGGTCGCAAGCGTAAAAATACCTCATCCAACATTCGACAATTTGTTATATTTCACCGCGAAAAGGGGAAATCATATCGGGATATTGTTAAATTTAACCCTTAACGCTCGAGTGACGCCTTTGAGGCGCCACGAAAAATTGCTACACTATTATTTAAAACAATTTTCACATCACTCTCTTTGTATCTAAGGAATTGATAAAAATTTAATGGTTGCAAGGACGAGTAACGGTAAAAAGTCCTATATACATAAGCTAAAATAATTCATGTGGAATGAAAGTATCATAGATAAAAAGAAACGTTTTGATTTCCTAGTTAAAACAGCTTCGAGTGCAAAGGGTTAAGTAAAAGTACCGTCGCGGATATTATAATAGTGATAAGCGTGCAATTATTCGAAAAATAAAGATCAATTCATGGTTAAGTGCCCGAATTTAACAGCAGAATTGGCTACAGAAACTAGGAAGAAAATCTACGTGGATACAGTTTGCAATGTTTTAAAATATATTGGTTATAATGATAGAGTGGCGCGTAAAAAACCATACATAAACGAAATCAATCGAAAGAAACGTGTAGCATTCGCTAAAGAATTTATTTATAAAACACAATCATGGTAGAATGATGTGATTTTTGCGGACGAAAGTCAATTTCATGTTTCTGGGTGTAATAGACGAAAATTAGAGTGGCGTAAACCAAATGAACAATTAAAACTAAATAATATGATATCGACGGTAAAACACAATGGCGGAGGCTCGATAGTATGAGGCTGTATTTCAATTGTTGGGGTAGGAAAGTTAGTTTTCATTGAAGGTATTATGGACAAGAACAAATATTTAGACTTATTAAAACAAAATTTATTAAAAAGTGCGAATATGGGTATACGCGTTAGTTTTAAGTTCTACCAGGACAACGATCCGAAACACAAATTGAGAATAGTTCAGGAATATTTATTGTATACTGGTCCGAAAGTGCTATATTCTCTACCACAATTACCGAATTTAAATCCAATTGAGAATTTGTGGGGGTTATTGGATCGTAATATTACGACAACGCCTATGAAAGCAAACGAAGAATTAAAAATACGACTGACGGAAGAGTAGAGACGCATTATTCAAAATTACTTAAGTAAAGTAAAATTATTATAATTTTGTTCTTGTGTATTTCTAAATAGGAAAAAACGTTATGTAATGTTAAGTGTCCGCATATTTTTTCAACACCAATATTGGATCTAATTTCGTTTATGATTTATTATGTGGAAAACAATAAAAAATAAAGTAATTAATTTTACATATTTGTAAACTAGAATATGTGCTTCAACGCATTACGGACCAGAAAATTCGATAAACGCATTTTCAAGACAAACGCAAGATCAAGTCTCAACGCAGCGAATATCACTGTATACTTTACAAACATTGAGAAACGAGAGCAATCGGAGAAAGTGCTTACTATTAAGGAATTTTTGTGGACTCGGCACTAAGTTTTACGGCATGGGTCACAATGTCGTTTGTATTATTACAATCGACGTGATTAGGCGCGGATGTCACGTCGGTGATATCTTCTTCTCAGCGTACGAGGAATGACGCTGAGCAACCTGGCTCACGATTATAGTCGTTGTGATTTTCTTTATTTTCAACTTCGGAGTGTTCGCGATTTCTGCATTTGTCTTATGTTCATGTTCTTCGGGATTTCGGAATTGTATTATGTTCCTGTTCTTCGCGATTTCCGTGTTAGTCTGTCCGCGATTTTGGAATTGTCACTTTGCGATTTCGTGATTGCCTGATGTTCGTGTTCTTCGTGATTTCGAAATTGTCTTTTTGCAATTTCGTGATTGTCCGATGAGTCTTGTCGCGTTCTGTCCGTCGTCACCTTGGTTTTGTCACGATTGGTTGAGGGTAGTTCAAGGCGGCAGAATGTAGCGTTTTCTAATTAGTTGTAGAAACGATGGAAGGCGTATGTCTGAAAGAGTATACCCGAAGTAGTGGGAAGCGGTCAATGAGGGATTATCATGATTTATTGCAGGGTTGTCTGGGTAAAACTGTCCGCGTACGGCGCGTATAGAATGGTCTGCTCCTCCGAAACGGAATTTCGTACTTTCTTGCTTTTCGTTTATGCGTTACAAATTTCCAAAGACAGGGTTAGACGCATACAACCCTCGGTGTTGCCGTCGCAACGCTACGTCACTTTGCTAATGTTTCGCAACGTAAATGCAGATAGAATATTGAACTATTTAGCATTGTCCTAAACATTGTGTGTCGATAGAATTTTATTTTTAGGAACGACGAGTATGGTTGGTTTGGAGAATAGTTTGGAAGAGGATTGGATTGGAGAATAGTTACAAACGATGTGCATCATATTTCAAGATCTGTGCCCCTTTCGTTGTGTCCGCGATGACTCTGCAAAACGAGCTACCGGCCGTCTTTACGAGCCATTAAGCGAAAAAGAAGAGAAGGCTCGCGAAGAAATGCCGCGTACGGGGGGAATCCCGAATGTCTTGTGGTCGATTAGCGCGTAGACACAAGATTCTCGGAATCGAACCATGTATCACGTCGAGTTTTTAGCTGACAACGCGACCAATAGGAGTTCTCTGATCTTTAGCCCGCGCCTATGGCTTATTCAAGGCCACGGTCTCACCAAGCAACGACCTGTATTGTGCCCTTGAAATTGAGGTACCGTTCTCCGACATAAGAATAGAATTCGATCAGAGACAAACAAGTTTCTTGAAGCAATAGCCTCTGAAATTTAATTTACTTTATTTCTATCGTCTCCTTCTTTAGCGCGTTCAATGCCACGGTGGTCACCGGTGACCGACGCTGTTTCATTGTTCGAGTACGATCATCTTTAAATTAGTAGCATTGAACGTTAATTTATTACTGTCCAAATTAACCCGATCATAGTATGATGCGAGAACATTATTATTCGGTAAACAACGATTCTTTTTAATAACCTTGATCACTCTCATCGATCAATTAGTATCTCATTCGATAATAAATATAATCTGCTTTAAATATACTTTAGTTATAAACTTGTAAAATATATCTTCCTAGCGCATCAAATAAATCTGCCATGGCGTACTACCGGCGGTACACTACTACTGAAAACAGGCGCACAAACAACTACGTGTCACAACAAAATGGCTAGAAATTTTAACAGATCTATTCTCGTTAATCCCTTGCCCTACAACAAAGAGTCAGACCCGTGATCAAACTTTCAAAGTGACCCTTCTAACCATGTATTTTCTTAATTTTCTGTAAACAAAAATAACATTTTATTTAATTGCTGATCGTATACGGTGATTGGAGAATAGTTCAGTCGTAAAATAGTAAAATAAGTCGTAAACCAACGGGTTAAATAAATGAAAGTCGTCTGAAGTATACAAAATTTTTCTGCTATTCTGTCGTATTACAATTTGACCAACAGTCCTGCAAGAGTGTATCGATAAGTCTTACAGTAGGTAAATAAAAGCGTCTTTCAAAAATTGATAACTTTTTTTAAAATTGTATAATACAAAAAACCTTGAGTTTTTGACAATCTTACGTTTCCTAGATAATGTACAAATAATTTCTGTTTATGTTGCTACTAATTAGAATTACGAAGACAAGAGTTAAGGTCACAGTTTTCCCCGTTTCTACGTGAACCTGTAACGACAAATTGAAAAATGGTCTTTGTAGATCTAATTGTAAGTATATTACGTGCATGTACAAAGTTTCATCGAAGTCGGTGGACGCGTGAAATAGCTACTATAAGTTGCAAAATTATTTGAACTTCCGATTCGTTTAAATCACAGATTCTGATCACTTTTGCTATTTTCAATCATTTACTGCTCGCACAACCTTCATCGACAAACTTTGCATATAATACGTTGCTTGCTTACATCCACAAAATGCAATTTAAATGCAATTTAAATGCATTTTTACATTTCCAGATTTCCAGACCCACGAAGTTCATTTAAATTTCCATTTCAGCCGCACCTAACAAAGTTGAAAATTGTGACCATCTTGTTGACGCAATTCCAATTAATAGCAAATTAAGAAAAATTTTTTACACAATGCCTGGCAAACGAATACTTGCGACATTTAAAAAAACTCAAGGTTTTTGGTCCAATTTTAAATAAGTTATTCGCTTTTTAAAAGGTTTACGAATTATTTATTTATTCATCATTTTTTTAAATTTATGGAGAAATCGGTCAAGGACGGTTGGAGCAATTCCAATATAATAGTTTCGACCTTTTATTTGTATTTCTGACGACGAATGCAGCTTCCTTTCGGCATAACTAGCTTGCCGATTCTACGTATTTATGACAAAAACGACTAAACAGAGAACATTGAAGTTATTAAACTTCAGCACTTCAATGGCGTCTCCGAGGCGATACCAAAAATTGCCATACTACAGGGTTATCCAAAAGTATTGGGTTGTCCCGAAAGTTCGTGCTGAGTTTAACGGGAGATTGAAACGCAAGGAATTTAAGTTTTGGTACGTATTTATTAAAAATGAAAATAAATCAGAAAAATATTGTTAAATAATAATCAAGAAAATTGAATCCACCGTTTGAGAAATCACTTCAAAAAATAAAATAGTAGCTGTAATTGATTGCACGATTGTAATGATGCAGGAAACAGAGTTGGAAAACATTAATTTAAAATACGAATACAATTGATTGATTCGTATTCGTTATTCGTGAATGAGTTTATTCGTCATTCATGGATAATGAATGGATTTTAATAGTATTGGTTACACGTATATGTAGTTATTATTATTGACCCTGAGTTCGGATACATCAATAGCTGTCAACTAGAGCCGAAACAAGGCTCTAGCTGACCTTGGGCAAAATTTAAATTGGGTACCTATTTTTATAAATTCATTCACATAAAGAAATCTTAAATACCGTCACTTCAAATTTTTGTCAATAATAAAGAAATACTACTATAATATAATAATATCCATGTAATAAAAGAGTTTCTGGTATAACAGAAAATGTATCAAAGTTTTTTGTACTCGTTAATTAGACTATATAAAATTTTAACTTTCGTCTTTGAATTTTCATTTCAGAAGATTAAAATCTTTTCAATTTGCCCATTCAAGAACGTATTTATCGTGCTTGAATTTTTGCAATTCACTGCAATGATCATTGATTTCCACAAAATCTTTATAATACAATCGACACAAATCTACAAAACGAATTTTTTGTTTTAAATTTTCAATATAGGTCCGCATAAAAAAAATTGCAAAATAATCTATGTGTAGTATTGCTTTCAAGCTTCTTCTTAAAGTCATTTGTTAAACCAACTATTCTGACGCAAATTATCGTCCCGTTAAGAGCGTTCAAACTTTAATGTCAGCGATTATGTTCATGTATTATGTTCGTCGTATTTAGATGCGTTCTCCTCGATTCGTTAGCACTCTTCCAACTGGTCCGTTAAAATGGGAATTTTCAGCCGCGCCGAATTAAGAAGCAGAAGGGGAAAAGTTAAGAACATTATGAAACGCTGTAAAACGGTTTAGCAAAACGGACGATGCTCGTTTTATCATTGATTTAGATAATCCATCTTTGTTTATCCGGGCAGTGTTAAACCAAGCCCGCGGTTTCACAAAGCAGAGGCTCTGGCGGTGCTAATGAGATGCGGTTGTTCATCGTGAAGACTACCTGTTTCGTACCTACGTAAATGCGTCGGGGTATCCCGGAACGCTCGGAACGATCACGGTTCCCTATATAAAGACCGCCCTCGTCATTTCCTCATCGTCACTTCACACCGAGTCCTCGGAGACGTCTGCCACACTATTTGTTAACATGAAGATCGCATTGGTTGTCCTCGTCGCCATCCTGGCCACTGCCTTCGGCTATCCCGCCAACGTGGAAAATGGTAAGGCGTCTAACTATTTCGCCCCTCGCACTGCAATTCATTGTACATATCAGGTTCTATCTACCCTTCTTTTAACCCCTGATTAATTTCTTTGCAATTTGCTAACATTGTCAACATTTGGCGAGTCGGTTTAATTCGTGCGGGTTCGTATAGGAGCTTCCTTCGTATTTGGCGTCCATTTGCGTTCTATCTACGCAGGGTTTGCCTCTGTGTTCGAGTTATCAAATCTTGTGGATGTTTCCTTTTAAGCCTTTCGCTGTTGCTGGTATTTTACACTGTGCTAGTTAGGGGGTCAGGATCGTTTGTCGTTTTGCGTTCAAAATATTCGTCACAAATCCAACTAATTCACAATGGGTTATTTCTGTAAAATGGGTTGAATTAATTGGAAAATGTCATGAAATAGGTTGGAACTAGATCTGTTCGTGATACTCGATCAAGATGGACTGAGAAGTACGCAGACTTACAGTGGCTAACGAAAGTATTCGAACGGTCAGATTTCTTATCTTCAGCACATGAAATATGTATGTTAATCGGAAATGTTTATAACAATTTAGCGTCTATAATAAGAGAAAAGTCCCAAGATTATTTTAATAAAATTGGAAAATAATCCAATCATATATACAATATTTACAACATATTTACTTAATACATTCACCAGGAATAGGTAACAAAAATATTCGAACGCTTCAAAGTTATTGGTGTTTCTACTTATGTATATCGCAACACTAAATGTAAACATTAGTATCAAATCATTTGACTAAGAATAAAGTACAATTGTGCAGTGTATTAACAAATATGAATAGGAAAAACTCCGAAACATAAAACTGTGAACGACAAATAATATTAAAACTGCGTCTACGCAGTTTGGAAAATCTTATAACGAGATTGAAAAAATTGTAAACAGGAGTAAATCTACAGTGCACTATATAATAAGGAAGTTTGAAAATCAAGAAACTGTTGCTAATAAAGCTAGTTCAGGTCGTGCGAAAAAATTGAAAAACAGAGAAGGGAAAACTATAATTCGCGAAATAAAAAGAGATGCTGCAACTTCTGCTCCCAAATTGGCAAATGTGGTTGAAGAAATGTTTGATAAATAGGTTCATCCTCGATTGCATCGACGATTACTGTGGAACAATAATTATCACGGCATAGTTTCAAGGAAAAAGCCTTACATTAATAAAGTAAACCAACGAAAGAGGTTGCAGTTTGCAAAAAATAATTGCTTCTGGAACAAAGTCATATTCTCAGACAAATCGAAATTTAATATCTTCCGTTCAGATGGTCGGCATTATGTATGGCAAGAACCAAATATAGAGTTACAAGCAAAACATTTAAAACAAACAGTCAAACATGAAGGTGGCAATATCATGGTACGGAACTGCATGGCAGCTAATGGGACTGAAGAGTTAGTGTTCATCGATGGTACACTCGATAAATATGAATACCTAAATATTTTCAAAAATAATTAGAAGATAGTGCCAGAAAACTGGGATTACTAGAAGACTTTTGCTTCCAACAAAATAACGATCCCAAGCACACAGCTTGGATCGTAAAAGAATGGATCATTTATAGTACACCACGCATGTTAAGCACTCCCCCACGAAGCCCAGATCTCGATTCGATCGAGTATCTGTGGGCAGAAATCGGAAAAAGACTAAATAAATATCATACTACATCAAAACAAATGTTAATGGATAAAGTAACTGAAATTTGGAATTCTATTGAAACCAGTTTCACAAAGACGCTAGTACATAGTAATGCCAATGGTGGTCCTACAAAATATTAACACATGAAATTGTAACAATATTTGTGGCGTTCGAATACTTTTATTATCCATACCTGGTGCATGTTTCAAATAAACATATTATAAATATTGTATATATGATTGAATTATTTTCTACTTTTACTAACATAATCTTGGGACTTCTCTTTTACTATAGACACTAAATTGTTTTAAACATTTCGGATTAACATACATATTTCATGTGCTAAAGATAAGAAATTCGACCGTTCGAATACTTTCGTTAGCCACTGCATATCCGATCCCATTTATTAAATAAATATCAGTGGTGCTCTCGACAGAAGTGACTTCAGATATAGGTAGCGTTTTTGTCTGTTAGACCCGAAAATGATGCTTACGACGAAAAACAATTTTGTCAATGTATCAATGAATATCGAATGTTGCGCTTGCAGTTAGTACAGTTGGTGAATTAATAAGAAATTTACAGATTTAAATGTCGCCTTACGCTCGCCAGCAACGTGGCTTCAATTAGTTATCATATTCGAAATTTGGTTGTTTCCTTATTCACGAATATATTCACAATTCATTACTGTTGTGCAATCGTTGGTGCAGAAGTTTATTGCGTGCATCCGCAGAATGTCGTTCTTTCTTTCAGTTTTTCGTTTTGCAAAGGAAAGACACGGGTTAGGTTACTGGCTTTTGGAACGGTACCATGCGAAGGCTGTAGCGTGCTCATACAGTGAAACGGAACCCTTTGAATTTCTTCTGAACGGGTCTTTGTTTTAAAAATATTTGACTGATTATTCGTTGACGTATCCAGTAATTCAGGTCATAGCATCTGCGCCGAAGACGGTGACGAAGAAGGTGATGGTTAAAAAATCCTACATGGGAATGAGTTTTCTTAGGATTTTTATTATGTAAATACAATTATTCAGTTTTACGTGATCGTCTATAAATATGCTGAAGGAATAACTTTATGCGATCGTGTTTGTATGCGTTAATGGCTTAGATCGTTAAACGGCAGATTTTACGCAGTTGCGAGAGGAACTTGGTTGATGCAATTTCAAATGATAGAAAGAATGGAAGAATTCAAGAGTGTTCATACAGTGAATCACTTTAATATTCGGACACTATACAATTTTCACTTTGCCGCATTGTAATTTTTGTTCACGATGATGAACAAAAAATTAATTCCAAATTACATTACTGTATAGAGTCTAGTTAATAAAAGCATAATTTTTATTTATATAATTACTAACGTTTACTAAGTATTCTATTTTAAACGAAACAATGTCTAGTTTTAACGTGACAATAATATTCGGATACCTCGGAATGTAACAATTTGCGTGAGCTAGTGTGATATTTTAGTTTACAGACATTACAGTCTGTGTAAACTGTCTCGAGCCTCAGAAAATCAGTTGTGTTTAAATATTCACTAAGTTCACTGGTAATAATCGGACGTAAGAGAAACACTTCATGCAACATACGCTAACTTGTCATTTTTCACAATGCAAAAGGTGAATCGTAAAGGAAAATTGCAGGAATGCTTAAAATTAGTAAAAGTACAGTGTGAGATACTATTAAAAGATTTAAGTGTGAAGACCGAATACAATTTATTCCGCAAAGAGGCCAACTACAAATTTTGGACACACGAGATAAAAGAAAAATTATAAGAAAAATAAAGAAAGATCCTACATTAAGTGTACCAAAATTAGCTGCCGAATTATTAGAAGAGACTGGAAAGAAAGTGCACCCCCAAACAATACGCAGAGCATTAAAAGAATGTGGTTATAGTGTACGAGTTGCTCGGAAGAAACCGTATGCGAATGAAACTGATAGAAAGAAAAGATTAAACAAAAGATTTGCGAGAGAATTTGTTTTAAGAGAAGATACGTGGTGGTGAATTACGTTATTTTTAGTGATGAGGGTAAATTCAACATTTTTGGATCGGATGGGCGAAGAATGGTGTGGCGAAAGAAAAATGAAGAATTCAAAATTAAAAATACGAAGTCGACTATAAAGCACGGAGGTGGAAATGTACTTGTATGGGGATGTATCTCAACATTTGGAACGGGTGAATTAATTTTGATTGATAACATAATGGACAAAAATGCATACCTGAACATTTTACAAAATAATTTACGTAAAAGTGCAATAAAAATGGAGATTCAGAATACATTTAAATATTATCAAGATAATGACCCCAAGCATAAGGCACGTATCGTACAGGAATATTTGTTGTATAATTGTCCAAAATTATTACAACGGCCACCTTAGTCCCCAGATCTGAATCCTATAGAGAATTTACGGGATGAACTAGACTGACGAATTAGAACAACCGCGATAACATCTAAAGAAATGTTAAAAGAACGACTGAAAGAGGAATGGAATAATATGACTACAGAATATTTGAAAAAAAATAATTTGTAATATGCCTCAACTATTAAAAGAGGTCATTCGTCAAGAAGCATATCCTACACGATATTGAATTACTTTTCGATTGTAAAAATTAGTAAAAACTATCAGTTTTTAAAAGTGTCCGAATATTATTGTAACGTTAAAGTCAGACATTGTTTTGTTTAAAATAGAATAAATTCTAGTAGTTATCTAAATAAAATTTATACTTTTGTTAACTAGACATTATGTAGGAATGTAATTTATAATTAATTTTGTTTTTCCTTCATCGTGAACGAAATTACAATGCGACAAAGTAAAAATTTTATAGTAAAAATTACGTAGACAATTTTTATTTTGCATAAAGACCCGCATTCGACCGATCGTTAGCTGCAACAAGAAGGTCGAGTGAAATCCTCCGACATCAACTTCGATGTTACCGAAATATCTTCGTTGTCCTGACTCATCGTTTAGTGGAAACGTTCGAGCGATCTTTTCGCAGGCTGGCATGAGTTGTCGCATGTTGACCTTACTTCCCGCGAAGGTCGTTGTCATTCTCGCTTCCTAAATAGTCTGTCCCTTCCCCGGCTACGTTTGTTTACACAGTTTCGTAACCCTCGATAATGTCCTGTGTGCTTTGGTTTTTCCAGGAGTGTTATTGACGAGGTTAGTTAGAGAGGCATTGCCCGATCCAGGTCATCATCATCGCGGAGGTTTCGGTGGATACGGTGGATACGGTGGATACGGTGGATACGGGCATGGCGGTGGTTACGGAGGACATGGAGGTTTCGGTGGATACGGTGGACACGGCGGATTCGGCGGTTATGGCGGATATCCTGGAGGTTATGGCGGCGGTGCTTCCGGAAGCTCGGCCCATGCTGGCGCCATTAGCTCTCCTTTCGGAAGCGCGGCATTCTCCAGTGCAAAGGCTGGGTAAATAATTTTTGTAGCATTTTATCTGTATTTGCAATGTTGAATTTTAGCAGTGAATTTGTTTCCACGTTGTGCGGATAGTTCGTTCGCGCATTGAAAGAAAACTTCTTTGATAATTTATTAACGCTTAGCCTACCGAGTTACAAAATTGATTGGAAAAATATGGCTTTGTAAAAATGGCCAGATTTAATTTATACAGATTTTACGCGATTTTTATTACGATACATGATCGAATAAAGAAGCGTACGGATTCAATTTGGACGAAGGCAATTTTTTAGCTTCGATAATTGTAAAATAAAAACTCTGGGAAGGGTATTTGACCGTGAGTGGTAGGTTTAGCGTAAAATAACTTGAACTATTTTGAGAAGTTAGTGGTATTAGTTTTCTATGCGACGCGAAAAAGAAGTGCAAAAATTCAGTTGGTTATAATTCCGAGGAAAATACTACAGTGCTTGTTTTACAATTTTTACAGTTTTAATGTGTTCTATTATTGCCCTTCTTCTGTTGCAGATCCGTTGGATTCGGACGATGAAACATTGATTGTATTATACATTGACTCACGAGACCATGGAACCACTGAGACTCTTCCTTCGTACTTGTATGATATTTTATAATTCGTAGCTAAGTCTGTATAATAAACTTTTACACCATTAAATTGATTCCTTTTCAATTCTAATTGTGACACTCATTTCCCATGTTACGAGCTATTGGACAAAATAGCAATGTTCCTAGTATACCTCATTCTAATAATATCAACGTAGTATATTCCGTCTCAATACTAATCATATAGATGAAAGCAATTGGAAACTCGAGGCTATTTAATTAAACGCTTTCTAATACTTTTCAATATAACGGTGACACTTAATTTTCAAAGAGCAAATAAAGTACGTCTTTACTCTTCGAAAGAAAGGTCTAGAGTGAAAGTTAAAAGTCGAACCATAGCCGCACATCCGCAAACCCTATGTCCGAATATTGCAAGAATGTATCCTGCAAGAATTCTACGAAGACGTTTTGAAAATAATTTTTGTTATACAGTGGCTCACGAAAGTATTCGGACACTATTTAAATCTAAATAACTTTATTAAGATTGGACCAAACGTATTGATTTTTCCCGAGCAATTAGATGCATCGATTTACCAAATGATATACGAAAAGGATTTTGGAAAAGTTGCAATCGATATGAATTACATGGCAAATAAAAAAAGAACTTTTTAAATATTTTTTATTTGGGCCTAAAATAGAAAATTCTAACGATGCATCTCGTATAGCTGTAATAGTTACGCAGATGCAGAAAAATTCATTGAAATCGATCGACGTACACACGAGCTACCATTCTGCCATTCTTGGCCAGTTTCTGCTTAAACTCTACAAACTCTTACATCTTTCTCATCGCTCGACGTTCTTTTTTTCACCGTCGATCGATTTCGATAAAATTTTCAGCATGCGCATGACTAACAGAGGCCTGCAAAAAGGCATACTTTAATTCATCATTTCGAGTTGAACTAAAAATGTTTTAGAAAATGTCTTTCCTATTTTCTTATGTAATTTTTAGCAATTAGAATTATTTCGACATTCTTTTCGCACATCGTTTAGTAAATCGATGCTGCTGGGTTGCTCCAGAAAAATCAAATCGCGTGGTTCAATTTTTAAAAAGTTATTTAAATGTCAAGACTGTCCGAATACTTTCGTGGGCCACTGTATATCGAGAAGATAAAATCCGACGAAAACATTTTGAATTCGGAAAGTTTTTAAATCCTATATTTCTGATTCTTAAAAAATTCTCAACAATTTAATTATTTCGTAAAAACAAATAGTATAATTATAAGCCCGAATCCATTTTGAAGTTTGAAGTATTTATTTTCGCAAAGCATGTAAGCCTGTTTTCGATAAAAAAGATTCCGAAATGATGTCATGGCCAAATCAATATTCCTCAATTTCTTTCGTTCATCGAAAGGAACTTATTTCTTTCGTTAATCGTAGACATCGTAGTTGCTGATTCAACGTCTCGAGGTACGATCGATAGCATCCGGATGTTTCCAGCGGATATTTTGAAAACTATAGCACGTCGCGAGTTTTTAACATTTGTGCTGAGCCTATAAAAGCGACCGTTAACGTTCTCAGATTGTCGATCGATTTCTCGTCGCGGTAGTTCTAACGTCTAGCAACGGAAATGAAGCTCTCCGTGCTGATTATGGTGTTGGTGTTCGTCTTGCAAGTGAGTCAACGAAGACGCTTCTCTGTAACTTTTCTGATCGGATACCCTAATCTTGATTATCGCGTTTCCAGGCCCACTGCGGCGTCCTCGTTGTACTGGAATCGAAAGGTATTCGAAAATTAACAGAATTAACGGCTATCGTTTTGTTTATTTTAACCGTTTTATTAGAGAATGGCACAGAAGCGAGTGAACAGCGCAGCGCAAGAGTGCACAGAGTTGCCAGCAACGATTTTCTTGAGAACGAGGACGATACTTATGATAGAAATACGATGGATCCGGCGATAACTGATCAAGCATTTCAACCTGACAGTAGGAAACGCGAAAAATTGCTCGCACGGAGTGGTTCAACTCGAAACGAGGTCAGACATTTACTTGTACAGTCCGCGACAATAGAATAGCACACCCCGTAAAATTTGTTAATTC
>CM052092.1:18276804-18298530 GCA_028453745.1 Agapostemon virescens
AGATTGTCCAATCTTTGTGTTCTTTTGCCCAATTGTATCGTTTTCTCTCATTTATTGGTCTTAAAAGTGGTTTTTTAATAGCCACACATCCACGGAGACCAACATTCACTAGCCGCCGTTTGACCGTCGCCACGCTGTGGGATCTTGCCTTGTCCTATTAACTTCCGCAGTGATTTCTGATGCAGTAAGACGTCTGTTACGTTTACTTATGGTTTCGATAAATCGGTCTTCGGATTTTGTAGTTTTTGCTGGCCGTCCTGTTCTTTTTTTTTATGAGCAATCTTTACTTGTTGCATACTTTTTAATAGTGTCATGTACTGTTGACTTCGCAATTTTCTGACGCAATGCAATTTCTCTAACTGTATATCCTTCTTCTGCAAGTGTAAGGATACTGGCACGTTTCTGTATCGATAATTCTCGTTTCGAATTCATATCTTCATGGAAAAGAAGCTACAGACGAACTAAAGTGAAGCTGGCGAGTGCATAGCGTTACCTCCATTCTTATCTCTATCGAGAGAACATAAACATATCATCAACAGTTTACAGACACTTAATACGTATTGAAGAACTCTATGAACTCGTTCTGCGCCATAGAAATGAAACAAAGTGGAACTTGAGATTCTTTTAAGCGTCGAGATCGTTCCATTAGATTTTGTATTTCTGTGCAGGAATTTTATTTCTGCATACTCATTATATAATTTGTACATAAAAATTAATTCTACTATGCTACGATACCTCAAAAAGGTTACAATAATAATTACAATTGATATAACCATTCTAAATACCTTTCGTACAAAGTTAAACTATGTTTTATAGAACAAAAGCAAGTGTCCGGATACTTTTGAGCGGTAGTGTATGTATGCGTTCTCGCATAACTATTCGATTTTGGCTATGAATTCATATATGTGTTTTCGTATAACCATTCGATTTTGGCTATGAATTCATATATGCGTTCTCGCATAACCATTCGATTTTAGCTATGAACGCATATGTGGGTTCTCACAAAACCATTCAATCTGGGAAGAAGAAATCTATGAACAGATATATGTGACTGGTGCTTGTAAGCCTATATAGATATAAAAAGACAATAAGCGTTTAAATGTGCTTTTGTACAATCGTTTATCAGTAGTGTTCATTAAATTTATGTGTGCATTCATTGTGCATTAGTTAACGGTATCGCTACCAAAGACTTTTGAGGTTAAGTGCAGCTACTTTCTGGAAATTTGTTCTTTGCGTTTTTAAAACTTCATTTTTAATTACCCCTAAAATGTTTAAGAATGAGCTTGAATACTTTAGTAAAAGTGGTAGTGACATGGACTATGAACATAAAATTGAAACGGTTGAAGTTAAAACATTTGAAAAAAAAAGGATGTGGAATTCGTCTTCGGATTCCAAGAAGCTCTATAAGAAGACCAAGATATTAAAAATAAGTAGTGACACAAGCGGTAAATATCAACGCAATAGGTTGGATGTTAGAATAAACAAAATCAAACCTTCTTTCGTAGCTTCGGAAACTGAAGAGTCAGTTCTATTGTATGAGCAAAGGAGAAGACGTCTTCGAATATTTAGCTCATCTTCTGAAGAGGATGAAGTTCTACAGAATAATATTAATTCGACGTCTAAGAAAAATTTTGTACCAAAATTATATAATTTTGATGAATTAAATTTGGGGATAAGGGTACACTTATCGAAAATATTCGCTCCTTTGAGTGCGTTTAAGGTATTTTTATCGGAAGAATTAATTACTGGTATCTGCGAAAAAACAAATAATTTTCATAAAAATCTAGCGCAAACTAAAATACATGCAGTTCATTCACGCGTAAATACCTGGACAGATACTTCACCTTCGGAAATATATTTATTTATTGCTATTACTATGCTAATGTCCAAAATGAGAAAAACATCTATAAGAGAATATTGACTTACCGATAAAGTTATAAAAACTGACATGTTTTCAAAACTAATGAGCAGAGTCAGATATGAATTATTGCTAAAAATGTTGCATTTTAACGATAACAATAATATGGGCTCGCACGATCCGTTGATAAAAATAAGACCGGTGGTTATTGAACTGAGAAACTCATTTTCTAAATCATTTTATCCATATGAATATTTATGCATAAACGAAAGTCTTTTACTTTATAAAGGAAGATTATGTTTTAAACAATATATTCCGTCAAAAAGGAGTAGATTTGGCATTAAGTCATTCGTTATTTGCGATTGCAAAACCGTAACCGAAACAAATGGTTATTAAGACTTTTCAGGTCACCACATAATTTATTTCAGTTACAATCAGTATACCTTGCAATGAAAATTCAGTCTACTCAACTTGCACTTTTTCGTAAAAGGTACGCAGCCCACGGTAGGTTTTTTCGTACGAAGTGGGCAGTCCATGGCGCACGTTTAGCGTCGGGCAACTCAGCGCTTGAAGGGTTAACCGCCTTCCAACGAGTCCTCTAACGGACCCAGGACGGAAACGCTCTCCTTTCCTTCTTCCCTTTTCTTTCTCTTTCTCTCCCTCCACTCTCTTCGCAGCCGCCAAAAATTTAATCTCTTGATTGATCATTGATTCAATCATTGATTTCAACGTCTTTAATCCTTAGCGGTCGACAGCTTTTTTGTAATACTCGCCCATAAGACGACAGAAAATTAGGTGAGATTTTTTAATCATGATTGTTGGGTTCTGAAACCCTCGGTGCAACGGGTACAAGCTATCTACCGACCGTAATCGCCATAAAGTACCAAACGATTTTCACTCGACCATTTAATCGAATACGCTTAAAAGGCGCAACAGAGTTGTCTTTTGGGAAAGAGTATGCCTCGGAGGATGATCGATAGGATCTAGGGAAACGGTTAAACCACGACGAAACATCGAATCCGCTCGACAAACTTGTAATCATGGCACCTGCCGTTTATTAAAAACAAATTCGATAGTAACCGTAATTACAAACAATAATAATATTAATAATAATATAATATAATATAATATTAATAATAATATAATATAATAATAATAATATAATAATAATAATAATAGTATAATTACAAAATACGTTCGATCTGGCTTTCTTACAGCGTGCTTTGCTGAATCAGTCTTAACCCTCGGATTACCAAGCATCGAAATCTTTTCGTTCTCCATTTTCCCCGGAAGCGTTCTCTTCCTACATGCGTTTTCTCTTCGTAAGCTCCGTGAGTCTCGTTGTCTCGAAGAAAACGATCGATCGAACCGACGATCCTCGACCGATAACCCGAAGGCTAATTTAAACTATGAAACGTTTCTAGAGGTATGTTACAAGTGATGCATAGGGGTTTTCTTCCCTCTCTCTCTCTCTCTCTCTCTCCCTCTCTCTCTCTCTCTCTCTCTCTCTCTCGCGTAATCGAAACAATTGACTTCTTTCTTTCTCTTTTTTCTTCTTTCTTTTTTTCAACAGTGTCGCGCGCAACAAAATACGTATCTGCTTCGCATCGTATGGTACACAACTATATGTATTTCTGGTTCCGGGGACCCGCGACACGACCTCAAGGTTCCTTTGTATACACTTGTCTATCTGTTTCAGCGCGCGTGTGTATGTTTATGTATGTATGTACGTAGTTCTGTTCGCATGCGCGTATATAAATATAAATATATATATATGAATATATATGCAACCAGTCACGGAAATGTTCAGACACTTTTCAGAACGGAATAACATTTTTTAAATTCGACCTAGAAGACATTAAATATACTTGTATAGAAGTATTAGTATACTAGACAATATTGAAAAATTTTTTTTATAAAAATTACGATTCTCTTGAAACAATGAAAAATGTTTTTAAATTTTGTTAGCCGAGCTTGTAACAAAAATGTAAATATTGCGTTACGTAGGTCTCGCAAATTACATGAAAATTCCATTGGAGTCGCTTCACAATTATTGAAATTCTAAAATTGCCCTCATAGGAATCGATTCAATGAAAATTGCAAATAATCCAAATAAAATAAATCTTGGCATTTTTATTTTGGCGCTCCAAGCAATTTTAATTCCTAACTTCAAGGCATTTTATTTGTCTCAGAAGAATTCCATTGTACGTGGTTCATTTCCTTTCGTGCATATCAAATTTGTTACTGTTAATCGTACGGCAACGCTTCAATTTTTACTAACTTCTTAATTGCAAACATTTGTAACGTGTGTTTTGAATAATAGTTTGACAATTTTCTGTGTCGCCTCAGAGGAGCCATTGGAGCGCCGAGGGTTGATACTCTGTAGATCCAGTGTTAAAAGAGTTATTTCGTTTGAAAATCTGTTGAAATATATTCGTGACACGCTGTATATACACATATATAATAATTAATATACACGAACGAGCGCTGCTCGCACCCGCAGAGTGGTCGCCGCCGTCGGTTTGCATGCAACGTTTCTTTTTTGTACAATTATCACTGGGACAGGGGGTGAAACATCGTTTCCGGTTGTACTAAGTTCGCTTAGTTGTCTCTCTTTGTACATACCCATCCGTAACCCGGCGGTATCGCTATTATATATACATTACATCGTTTATATTGTTCCGGTGTGCACCTTACGCATTTATAGTCGTGAACCACCGACCGGCCGGCACACTCTGCGAGCGTGATCATTCGTTAAACGCGCTCCCCGGAAACGAGCGGGATATTTTTTATATGCGCGAATTAAAAAATAAACGATCCACGATCTCGTTTCGTCAGAGTGCTGAGATCTGCTGAGGGTGTCGAACGACTATATTTCCTCCACTGTGACGCGAAACTAGCAGTCGGGTAAAACACTATTCCATTGCTCTACCATTTCCATTTTCCGCTACAATATTCGCATAATCGTGTACACGCTGTTTATAAATTATTAACAGCGTGCGGACAATTCGATGCTTCGGCTGCCCGATTGTTCGGGTCGGGTGGACGAACCGATAATATACGAATATTTTAGTAATCCGATTGTTTCGGGTTCGATACGAACGTATCGAGTTATCCTTGATTTTCGGGTAATCCGATTGTTTTGGATATTCTGATGCTTTCTGATGCGTTTCTGCTATTGTAATTTACACCCTTTCAACGTGCATGTTTAACGTTTTAAAAAAATACTCGTTCGTCCGACCTGCCGCGTGAATGAAAATAGAACACCGATTCGTGGTTATCAAAACGTAACCTACGCAGTAAACACAGAACGATCGAATGTCTAGAACATGGGAAATGCCTTTGTCTTAAATTTAGATCACTGGTATTTTAATAAATACGAACTTTAACGCAGTAATTTACTAAAATTGGGATTAGAGAATATCCCCAATTAACGATGAAAAATATGTCCGAGTTGCAACGAAATTGCCATCCTTTATTCGAAGCGGACCTCGAGATTCCGCGAAGGAAAAGAGTTTGTTGCGGAGCGTTTGCGTTTGCATCTGTCGACATAGTATTTTACCCGCTTCTAGAAACTAGACAACGAGGATTCGAGGAGGATAGACGCGATTTCTTCCGGTTTTCTTTTAGGCACTTAAACGTTGGGAGTAGTGTGGGGGAACCTTAAGGCGGAGGTCCTACGTACGCCTATTTTCTATTTACAGTCTTGTCGGAGAGACGCGTGTTTTAATCTTCCTGGAGGAATCGTGATTCGACGAACAACATCGCGTGATCCGCATCAGGATAATCGACGATTACTCGGCCGAACTTAACATCGAAATATTTTCACGGCAAGGAGGCAGTCTCGTGTAAACGTTGGAAAACTTGACAATTTTCTTCAGTTTCCAACCAAACGATGCCGCGTCTTACGCTGCCACATTCTTTTGTAAGTGGTTTAGCTACTTTTTCATCGAACATAAGTACTTTTCATATAATTTCGATAATTCGTTGCATGACTTTGTTTCGTCAGACAGTAAATGCACGTTTAAAAATCGATTCTTGTTGGAGCACATGATTAGAAGTCTCGAAATTGGCGAAAACAAGGAAAACCAAAATAGCGCGCATCGGTGTGATATTCGTTATCGTCTCTACTTAAATAAATAATTAATAACTTAAATAAATCTTGAATATTGGCAAAATAGCGATCGTTAAATCATAACTTGCATGATCTCGTTCATTTTTGTGGTAGTTTTCTTTTAATAACAACAATATCATCAATTCAACGTGTAAATTAAATATAAAATTTTAAAACAATCAGCTACGTAGTTTCCGATAGACTTGGTCACTATCAAAATAACTTATTTTATCTTATTTGTCATGTATCAGCTTATTCGAATAACCAAATAATTTTGAAGAATTATTTTTTCCATTATTTGAGTTCCATTTAAAACTCGCATTAGTTTTCATTTCACCTTTTATTCGATTAAATATTTCGAATCCTCCAAAATTCGGTTTATATCGTGCACTAAAGAATAATTTTAAAAGAGAATACAGCTAAATTTTAATCATTAAACTACAGAGATTAACATATATAAATTTGATAATTAATTCAGTTATTTCAGTAAATAATATATATATATATAAAATAATAATTCTTTATCTTATTTGTAAAGTACAAGTAACTAATTATTTCAAATTTGATGCCTTATTTCCAATGAAATGTGCCAATCCTAGTTTTCGAGACTTAATCTACGTCAGGAGAAAAACACGATTAAAGTTTTTTCAAAAATTTTCCAAATTTATGTAAAATGTCCTTAAAATTCTATGCCTCTAAAGGTGCAATTAAAATATCGAGTTTTTTTTTTACACGAGCCTGTCCCCTTAACGCGTCGACTGTAGCATACATAAAAATTCCGCAGAATGAGAATCGAATTACTTCATTTATAATTGCAAAGCAGTTCGATTACACGGTATTCGACTATACTGTAATTTGTAATTCAGATCTGTAATTTAATTGAATTACAATGCAACGCGTAACTGTTATCACAAAAGTTGCAATACTTGAACGGAAATAGACTTGTTTGCTCTCGATGTATCTCGCTTAGATTGTAATTCAATTGCATTCACGAATATAGTAATTGGTAATTAAATATAATCGAACAATCGGAATTATATGATTCAATTACAATCGAGTTACCGCTGTCAAATTTAAATACAATGTAAACGGATTAATCCGAAGTTGATACACAATGTAAACGAATTAAAATGAAACCGACGCACAAAGTAATTAAATTATAGCGCGACTCAATTAGCGCGATTCAATTGTTCTTTGAGATTCAACCCTCGGCTGACCGAGCGAGGGATTTCTGGTAGTTCATGAATCTTTCTAAATGAATGCCGACGTTATACTTATAACCAAACTGCGTGTCATTATATAATTGCACGATGCGCAAATTCGTAAAGCGCAAAGAACGCTTACATTACAAAACGTTCGCGTGTACAAGACTTTCGATGAATCTTAATCGCAACAAATCTTTTACTTAACCAATGAAATTTTGTTCTTACTTTGAGATTCATTAAACGCAGCAACTGCGATTGCTCGCAAAAATCGTAAACCATTGACAACAACGACGTCCGAAACAGTCGAGTCTTCTGATGTTCAATGATATACAGGGTGTTTCAGGGTTTAACGCGTCTGGTACTGGAACTTTCCGTTCAGACCGCTTGCAGTTCTAATTGAAAAGCGAAGAATTTTTGAAAAATGTATCATAGAGTCAAATATAGACGTTTCAATATCGTGTATACTGCGTTTATTATACCGTGAAGCGTTCACGCGGCATAGCAATCGTTTATTTTCAACTGCCTTTTGTCGAAACAGCAAACATTTAATTACTTCTTTAATCGTAAAAGCGTGGATCGTGTACGCCCCACGCGACCAGAATGGAGAATCTTTAAACTTTATACCGACAAAGTTTGATCCATAAACCCTGACACACTCTGCATATTTGCCACAAATGTTTCAATTGACCGATACAATATCGGCTATAATTTTAAAACTTCGTTTAACCAGTTTGCCCCTAGAGCAAAAAGCCAGTTGCGTTACGATTCAACAAAGAAATTCAGCCTTGTTCGCCTTGTCAACCGACGCGATAAGTGAGAAAACCTATGATCATCCATACGATACACACGCGTTTGGAAAGATCCAGCGGGATGCTTGGAAGTGCAATTCCTATGATAAATCTGAACTTTTCGAAAGAAATTAGCTCCGCCAGTCAACGCGTGACTGTGTTGCCTTTTAGATTTCTCCCTGGCCCCTCGATTTTCTTTTTCTCGTGATGCAACGCGATCAATTCCATATTTAAACAGCCTCCGCTGGTCTCTCGTGTGGTTTTTTCTTTTTTTCTTTTCGTTTTTCTTTTCGATTGTTTCGTTTCGATGTTCGAAAGGAAATCATCGCCGAGCTACGACACGGACGTTGTTCGTCTCGACGGAAAATTAACTGCCTACGGCGATAACTGGCTAAAAGTAAGCACAACAACGAAACAGACATACCGACAACTCAACGACATTTACAAACGTTAAATCTGTTCTGCGCACGGCCGGCGACATCCGGGCTGCACTTGTGCAGAATTCATCCGCATCGCACTTTGCACGCATACACGCGGCCATACGGCACAGTGCACTATATCAAAATACACTTACGTTTCCTACGGAGTAATCTATTCCTTTTATATATATATATTTATTTATTTATTTATATATATATTTATTTAGTTATTTATATATATTTATATATTTTAATATATATGTATATATATATATCGATATATAAATAATATATAAATATATATATATATGTTCGTGTTGTATGCACGCTTGTATGCGTTTTTATGTGTATTTATGTGTGTGTTGGTTTGCGTGTGTTTTTGTATGTGTTCGTGTGCTAGACACGTTATGTATAAAAATTGAAGCGCATAGTACAACAATAATTCGCGATGGCGAACAATAATTCTAATTAATAGCGATATTCGATAAAGAAGAATTAATAGTCGATGCCAGTGCGTACGACGACGAAGCCATACGGCAATGAATATTCAATCAAACCAATTCGTTCGTAATAACCGTTAGCACGATAGGTACGCGTCTACAAAAAGAAAAAAAAAATCAAAAAATAAAGAATGGCATTGTTATTCGTTTCTCGTTTTACTCGTTTCACATCCGCCGCTCGCCGCTAATTATACTTATCAATTTAATCGTTTCTTACTCCCGATCCACGCATAATCTGCGCGCATGTTGCGCGCGTAACCGTAACGCCGAAGCAACTCCTAACACTTTGCGATCGTGCGATACGGTGATCGGTTTCGCAATGTTGTTAAACACGAACACTACTTGCAGTTTGAACGACTACTTAAAGCTGATCCGTGATGAAACGCGCGAAATGAGCGCCGAATGAGATTCGTTTGATCGTTTCCCGATCGATTGTTTCGACTTCGCGAATTCGCTTCGAGAATGACGAATACAAATTAACGACAGAGTAGAATTTTATTCGTGATGTTCTTGCAAAATGGCGAAGTTGCTGCGACACCGGGTCGATAAAACATTTAGTGTATACTGGATGGTCCGCGTAATTGTTTCGGATCGCAGCACCGCTGCCAGTGCAGTCGCGGGAAAATACCGAAAGAGAAAGATGAACGATTATAAATATTACTAAAATTTTAGGTATCTTGTTCTTTTTGTCCGAAAGGACATTTGTGCACGTGTATTCGACGATTGAATTATTCCTTTTACAATAGAAATGCATATACGTTTTGACATAGTTCGATCCTCCCATCGTGTCGCGTAGCAAAGTATTCAGGTACAATGGTGATAGAAAAACGATGAATTATCGAGATATTTCAAGAAAATGTCTTTATTGAAGAAGTTGCTCGAACACTTTACGACTATTTTCTAATCGGTCGACGTTATTGCGTGTCGTTGTAACAAAAACCTTCTAGATCTTCTAGATTCTCACAATTCAGCAGGAAGATCGAAAAGAACGAGCAATACTTCGTATGTGCAGGACATAACAAGGGGTTACCTAAACTCTGTTTAGAAATGTGCATTTGTTTTTTTTTAAATATCTCAATAAACGATCATTTCTTTGCTATTGTTCGCCAATACTTTTTCAATTGTAGAACGACGAAAGAAATTCAACTACGCGAATAAAATCCAATTGTCGAATGCGCATACACTGTTGCACATTTAAAAAAAGATATAGTCCTACGAATTTAGTACCGTTTAACGACTCGTCGATGTATAACCTGAAACAATCACCTGGACCACCCTGTACATATATACACACATGTAAATATATATATTTATACTTCAGCGCGCGAATTACACAGGTGCGCGGCGCACGTTAAAGACTAGCAATTATCGTTCTCTTAAAAAAAAAAGGAAAAGAAAAACAGAAACTACGTTGTAGTTAGGTAAGATCATGTTCGGGCCGCCGAGGCGGCTGATTATCCTACCGGTACAGTTATCGATAAATCCTTCTTTTTACTAAAATATAATTATTACAACGTCCTTTGTTGCGCCAATGGTCGGTCGGATTTGTAAAACGAATGCTCGCGATGGCAGTGACGACGACGACGACTTATCGACGAGCGGGCTCGCCGAATATTAAATGCTAAAAGAATGCAAAAATCGAGTATTAAACTTGAACACGTGGCTTGTCCGTTTAGAGCGTTAAAAGTGATGTCGGATTGTCGAAGATATTGTAAAATCTCGTTCAAAGTGGAAACGCACTGTTATCAAATGCAAGTACAATCGTTCGCTTTGAGAATCTCGAACGTTCGAATAGAATACGGTCAGTCGTTCTCAATTTTCAGTCTACCATTAGATAATTAATAAATTTGCAAACGTTCGTCTGCATATGAGTCATAAGTTCAAAGAGATCAGCGAAATGCAAAGTTTCGTATAAGTTAGTATAGTTTCAATCTATTTTCTGCTACTATGACAAGCAATCGTTTTATTTTATCGAAAGTTACTCCAACTTGTCTGAGAAAATGTAAATTACGAAAAACACGAATTTGCAAACACGTTTATGTGTCCTGCGGGTAAGTTCGTCTTAACGAAGTCTGGAAAAGCGAAAACATTTCAACTACTTGGAACGCAGGCTTTGTATCTTTCTTTTGCTTAAAGAATATTCGTTGAGACAGGTAAATTTTTATATAATTTCTGACTTTCGTTATCGTTTGAAAACACATTTTGGGAACGTAGCAAAAATTAACGGGGCAGTAGTACGGTCGGCTGGTCGTTTCTTTAGGTTTTGAAGTACCATATATAGTCTTTTCGTCAATCGATTGGCAGTATGTGATGTGTAGGCAGTGTTTGATGCAATCGCGTCGCCATCATTACGTTTACATTCAGCCCGTGGCATCGCTACATGTTCGTTTCATCGTTGTCTCCATTTCTGACCATCCTGTTCGATCGTTTTGCGCTAATTGCAAAATTCCAGCGAATCGTCGCATTTTGACGAAAACAAAAATAGCTTCCGTCGCACTCGAGCGACTCGCTATCTCCTTAAAATTCGGCGACGTTAAGAAGGAGAATCGTACAAATGCGCGAGAGCCTTCGAAACACATACAATCTTTTCTTTACTTTATGAGTTGATCGGAGTATGTCTGTATGTGAAGTTTCAATGCGAAATTCGAAGTATTCACAGAGATACGAATTAACTATGTTTAACTCTTTGAGGACGAACGTCGACGTGTGACCGACATCGGAACGATGCGTTGAATTTCAGAAGTTGCTAATACAGAATTTTCTTATTCGTATAACAAGGGAATAATATATATACATATATTTTATTTTCTCCATTATTGAACGCTTTGATATATATAATCTAGTTAAAAGGAAAATATTCTTGCTGCATTAAAAATTCTTCGTCCGCAAAGAGTTAAAAGAGCAGCTTGAAATCATTGGAGTCGTTGCGAGGTTACGTTCGATTGGAATCGCATATGAAAATTTCGCGATCAAATCCCTGAATGAACTTCGTTAGATGTAACTTCATTTTCTGTTCTGACGAACTTTGAACTTGAAGACGTCTCGGCGTAGATCGATTCGGAGGATCAGAAGCGGAGGCTCGAATATAAAAATCCAGTTGGGAAAAACGACCTCGGACACATTGTACTAGACAGTGAACAGCTCATACGATTCGGAAGAAGATGAACCGATGGGTTAAAAGTCTTGTTAGACCGACGTTGACGCAACACTCGGAATTAAAGATCAAGACTTTGTCGCTCCGCGCCACGATTATTTTGGCAATTATTGTACTCTCCTATATTTACAATTCTATCGTACACGTAATATACAAAGTCGCCGTCCATTCGACAACGTAACGTCTGAACAACGTCAAACCAGTATCGATACGTTCGCATTGCTAAAAGGAGAAAAGAAACGAAGCGCGCGTTTATTCTCTTCGTGCACCGTTTCAGAAATTAAACGACAAACTTTGAAAATTCAATTGGATCAAATGTATATCTGGACGATCTATAAATTCACCGGCATTCGAATCAAATGTATGGTTCCATCAGTGCGCGTCCAATCATTCAGTTTTCGATTGACTTTTTGTCCACGATAGATTTGAAACAGCCCGTTTTGACGATTCGAGCAACAGAAATCATAGCAAGAGAAGGCGGTCTCCGTTTGAGTCGCAATGCGATAAATTTAAATATGTCAACACTGGTTTCACGTTTCTCAGGTGTCTGCGCTGTTAGACGAACAACAACCCAATCGTGTGTCGAGCGTTAAACGCGAGTGGACGCAGCATTTTCACCGTAGCGTCGCGATCTCCTCCATTTTGTGGCAAGCATGCTTTCCCCATACTATCGTATTTTTATCCTCCAGCTAAGAAACGTCGCTGCTCGATGGAAAATAGCGTGAAAGAGCAAAAATGGCCTTCGAGCTATGCGACGGTAACGAGGGAAAACTGTATTTCCATCCCAGCTATCTCGTGGCGCATTCAGCAGTATCAGATTCCCAAGAAAGAGGAACAAGAGGCAACGCGAAAGCAAGCTCTTATGCGAAGTGTATGTACATATGTGCCAAGTGTCGATGCGACCAGTCGCATAAGCGTTCGCTTTCGATCATTCTCGCCACCACTTTCCTCCTTTTTGGCCCTGTTTTAGCACCGGGACGCCGAACGATCAGGGCAAAGACGAAATATTTTTCACCGCTTCCGAACGTCTCGCTGCATCTTCAAGATGGCAGCGCCACGAGGAGAACGCGCGTCCTCGCTCGTCGTTTTGCTCGTCGTTTGTTTATCCGAAAAATAAGATATAGGACTCGTTAACACTAGAACCAGCAGATGCATCGAAATGAGACCCCGCTTTAGAAGTTTTCTCTCGTAATCGCGGAAATCGGAGTTTAGAACTTCACCAACGCGTTGAATGCTGCGCGATCGGTATCCGCGTTGTCGAATCACTCGAACGTGATTCTAACGATGGAACAACGATTGAATAAATGTGCAAATACATCTTGCACAGATTTGTCAAAAAAGATTCACTCTTTCCGAGAAATCGAAACTCGCGTATAATCTGATTCTACAAGGTTGTCGCATACGAAACATTCGATTGGTAACAGGAACTTTAATTAATATAAGTCTTGTCTGAATAAATGCGATCAACTAAAGTAAACACGATTTCAATCATTGTATTTTATCAACGGGGTTGTTCGATCATGCAAGAACAGTTAAAATTGAATTTCTTGGTCGTTCGCGTTCTTCGTTTATGAGATTGTCATCTTTGTCTTTGAACTTCTTCTGTCGTTAATCGACAATGCGTTAATTTACGATCACAAATCGCCTGAACGTCGGATAACGTTATCGTAAGGTATGTTTACTCTTCCATTCGTATAAAAAGAATACACCATGATCGACTGACACTGAAATAAACATGATTTAAAAGAGTTCCATTTAAATCGATTTAGTCGAACAGCTGCGAAACTGTTTGACGATACTGAAACATGTTTGAGACCCAAAAATTACACGGTGCCAGGTGGCAAATTTTGTAATGCAAGCGTCTTTCTTCGTAGACGCGTAGAGGATTTTGTTTTACCACCGCCGAGTATAACAGTATTTCTTGATTAAGATAACTCGAATAATATTTGCATTCTAGAGTCAGATATTTCGTATGCAACGACCTAATAAATACAGAGTCCACGGTCGAGTTACTTTTACAGCGTGCCTCGTAACTATATGGACTTCCATAAAATCAGCGACACTCCTGTATAATGTTCCAAACTTGCAATCAACGTGTTAAGAAAACTCCGTTCCTTCGTATCCGCGTTACGCTGAAAGTCGCTTCGAATCTGAACAACCGTAGTCTTGTAATTTTCAATAAAACATTAAGAACGAGTCGTTTTGATTACACTATTATACTTCTAGTGCTAAAAGTCCGTCCGTGACAGCTCCTTTCGCGATCAAAATAGATTAACAAAAAAATAGTCGTTTAACAAACACACACGCACGCACGCACGCATACAACGAGGGAGAGAAAGAGAGAGTCGAGACAGAGAGAATGGAGGAGAGAGAGTGAGAGAGAGGGAGAAAGAGAGAAGGAAAGACAGAAAGGGAAAACGAAAGATAGAAAGGAGAGAGTTTTTCTGCGCGAGTCTCCTCCGGTTCACGGATTTTCTTTAAAATATATGCATGCGTCGTCGTTTCTTCGATTCTTTCGTAGGAAATAAATATCTCTGTGCTCGACAGACGCACGGGACGACGGCCATCGCTCTGTTTCTATCTCTTTCTTTCTCTCGAACACGCATCTACGTAAACACATACTCTCTCTCTGTCCTTTCTCTCTCCTCCATTCCTTCTGTATGCGTCGTTCTTTGATATTTCATGGCCGTCATATCGATGGAGAATCGAAAGGATCGGACATCGTGAAAAGAATCGAACGAAAGAAAAGAGCGGGAACAATACACGCGCGTTGGACATCGCTATGGTTCGAAATCCACGCTCTGAGAGGACAGTTTCGTTCCTTCAAACACCACTTTTCTTTCCCAGTTGTAGCTTATCGTTTCTTCGTAAACGTTAGATTGTCGCATACAAGATGCCCGATGTTCCAATGCAAATATTACGAATGCGTTCCCGTAAAAGAGTGTAATTTATTCGAAGGGGATGATTCGGTGGGAGAAAATTGAAAATATGGAAGAAATTTTCCAATTTCCTATTTATTCTAAGATAAGAATTATTTCGAATACTATTTAATGTATTATAATATTCAAATATTTTGTACACCGAATTTTTACCGTTCGTTTAAAATAGTATTTGTGATCGAATCGTGGAATAGTAGTATCTGACACATTTATTCTCGAAAATTTTATTCCCAGCCCTCGAGAGAACTTTGATTTATCGTATGACGGAATAGAAAGATTTCGTTTGAAATGATCATTAAAAATCGGACGTTTCGCATGCGACAACCTAACAACACGCGCACGCACCCCATTCTCAACGCTGCACGACACGCCCATTGTCCGACATATTTGCTTCCGTGGGTTTCAACAACCGTTTCGATAACACCAGGTTAGAGGAAAAAGAAACAGAGAAAACGTTTTCGGATAGAAAGAATCATGTCTCAACAGCTTCTGTTCGCGTTCAGCCGTGCTCGACAGGGCGGGATGAACGAGAACAGACGGATTCCGAGGGTGAATCAATTCGACGCCATGTCTCCCCTGCACGCACGACGCGTGATCGATTAAAATATAGATTATGTTCGCTTCGAATACAAAAATACAATTCTCGGTCGGAGACGGGTACAACGGGTACACGAGAGGCCGTATCCGCCTGTGCAATTCTTCTCGTTCACATCGTCGACGATTCAACGGTACGAGTGTGCTGCACGCGCAAACATACACACGGAAACACATATTATAATTTACAGAGTAACACAGCGGCGCATCTCGGCCCTTCGGCGAACAATTCGTCCAAGGGCAGACATCGTATTATACAAGTATTCTTCATTTTTCGAGACACCGATCGATCACGTATCACCGAAAAACGCACGCCACCGTCCACAAGCGCCGCGCAGAGCAAAGCAAATTTGCGTAATCGTTTTGAAAGCATTTGCAGTCTCCGAAGCTTGCTTCGAGCGGTGGTTTCGATCGTATAAAATCAAATTAACAAATAAAAATTAACGAAATTAGATCGAGCTCGCTTTTGTAACTTGTTATGGCATAACGGAAGCAGAGTGTCTCTTTGAAACGACGTTACTTATCGGTAGACCGTAAATTTCATGCTTTTATGACGAAAATGGATACGTACAATTTGAAGCGGTAGGTGCATTGAAAACATTTAAAGACATTTAAAAACAATTTAACAGCATTAAAGGAAAATAGACATTTTTATTTGTTTCCTGTGTCTTCGTATCCATGGAAACAATCTTTTATTTTGCACGAAAATTTGAAGTCTACTTATTAGCAACTATTATTTATATCAACGATCCAAACATTTTGTAGTATTTGTTGATTCTTTGCTTTAGCCCTCCGATGGCGGTGGCCCAGTCTATTTTGACCCATAGTATCAAGTTGGTTATTTATGCATTAAATTTTTAGCGAATTGCACTAAACGAATAGATGTTATTACAAGAAATGTCTGCAAGTGCTTTTAAAAATATATTTTAAAAACTTAACGATCAAAGTTGCCACCGGTCCCTAAGTATCGTCGATTGTATAGTTTTAAAAAAGGTCCGTCATCGGAAGATATAAGGGTGAAACGACCACCTTCGTATTTGTAAAAATTATGCTTTAGAAGCATTTACGTTTTAACGTGAGTAGAATTATTTTGCGATATTAAAAACAATAATATTAAAAAACGCCGAAATACCTGCAGACGAGACTGTGGTTCCCGAGATACGTTCTCCTCGGTGTAATAAAATTACATTCATCCGGTTCTGGTTAAAATTTCCTGTGAAATCAAACTATTTCGTTCACGAGTTAACTTTTAAAGGAAACGCAATTTCTATTCCTCGACGCGTTCGATCGAGGAACGACCCCGGTTTCTCGGTCGTTCGCGAATAAGTACGGAACAGCTCGAACAAAAATATATTTCGAAACTTTCCAAAAATATATATCCGGTTCCTCGCTCCAATTGACTTCGACGGGATCGATAGTATCGCGCTGTCGCCGTTTAGCTCGCGGTTGCTAAATAACATGTATGGCATTTTATTCGGAGTGAAGCGCGCGTTTGTTTGTCCTCTTAGCTTCCTAATCCTTTCCTCGCTTTACCCTGCATCGAAATCGCTACGCTCGCTGGGAAGGTACATTTTTTTCTTTTCTTATTTCTCTCGATCGCGAAACCGATTAACACGCGAAAACACCGTCCACTTGTTCAAGCAAATCGCAAATATTTGTTTCATCTTTGAAATCCTTCGGCCTTTCGACTCTTATTTTAGAAACAATGCTCTCTACCCCTTTCCCTTGTTCTCGCGGTCCGTTCTCTGCTTTCCGTAGTTTAATATCAGCGATAAACTAATTCTTTCGTTCTTTCCCGTCCGTTTCCTCGTCAAATCATCTAAAAATATGACCTATATATATTTCTTCGTTTCCGTTCAGGCATATATGTATATATATAATATATACACGGTGATTATCGTAAAGTTGAGTTTTTTTTTCGAAAATTAATAAGACATACGAAAACATTGATAGAACGAAAAATCTTCCGTTCGAAGGACATCCTTCGATCGGGGGTATTTTAAAGTGAATTTAATTTTTCAAAAACGAAGCTCTATATTCCTTGCCGCGCAGCTCGACAGTCTGCGACGAGTTCATAATTTTGAGCATTTCATGTAATTACGCGTCTTGCGTTGTCTTCCTTAAGCATAATAGTTGCAGTTTTTCGGTCTGTGGGGCCCAACGTGACCTTGGATGACTTTGTACCGTGGTCGACGAACTCGAATCGCAGGACCTGTACAACGGACTCCTTGGGTAAAAAGAATATAGGCTTCCATTTGAAAGAATTAAATTGACCTTGACGTTGCGCGTACCCTTTTTTCGTTTAACGGATTTTTTTTTAGAAATCTCGATCGACCGCTTTATGAGAATCACCCTGTACATACATATACATATATATTGGATTACAACGAAAGTTCGTAGCGTTTTTAAATTAAAATGTACAGTTAAAAATAAGATTTTCATGAATGTATTCAATAACGCGATAAGTTACCTCAGAGATAGCTAAAAATAATGGAGCAGAATGGGAAATACGTTGTTGAATAAATTTATGAACATCTTAATTTCATCGTTGAATTTTATCAACCCAATATACGATTCAATATAGATATATATATATATATGTATATATATATGTATATATATATATACACACATATATATATGCACATATACACACACACATATATATACAATGCACAAGCACACTCTCTTTCTCTCTCACTCTTTCTTTCCACGCGACTTCCATCCTTGCGTCTCTTCGTTCTTGCGCCCGTTTCGTCCGAGACAACTGGCAAATCGCTTGTACATCTTCCTCGTGGCTGTCTGCATTTTCGGGCAGAACACCGGACGGTAATAATTAAGAGAAAGAGCGTCCAATGAAGGATCCTCCGTACTCCCGTTGCGAAGATCCAAAGTAGAATGGAGATGGACGCGCACGACTGCTCGTAGAAACGCGTACAAGCGATCGCGAGAAGCTGCGAACAACAACGAAACAAGGAATACGCGCCGGTTCCCGAAACGACTCGAAGGAAACGTAAGCAGCAATTTTCCGCGATGGACGCCGACGGCGTCCGTGACTTGACTTGACTTCAGAAAACAGCGTGTCGACCCGTTGCTTAAACGGCAAAACAGAAAAAAGAAAAGAAAGGACAGACGAGCAGGTTCCGAACAACCGACGCAAACTCGCTCAGACATACTTATCTAGCCTAACAGTGTACACGCTCCATTCTCGCAGGCAAACACAACGCACGCATACTCGCATACACAGTTACACGGATAACCTCTTCTCTGTCTTCATCAGCGAGGAAATTCAACGAATCCTAATCACTGGTCGAATGGAATGATCGACGGGTTTTTTTTCTTTTTGCTTCGCGAGTACACAGACTGATGGAAAGATGACACGCTTCTAGGATCCGACTCGTACGGTACCATCGGCCCTTCCGCTAACCCTGTCCGTTTCCGGGCAGAGCGGTCACCGATCCAGTCGATCGTTTTCGCGATTGTATCGCTGTTCCAGCTTCACCAGCATCGAGTTACCCCCTTCTCCGTCTTCCTCCTTCTTCCGTGCTGATTCCACGTGAACCACGGCACAGCCTCTTTGGAAACTACGGGCATTTCCCAGCCCAGCCTAGGACTGACATCTTCGGCGGTCGATCCGTGACGCGACCCGTCCGCGCATTCCCGGCCGGCTTTTGCCGACGTTTACGTCGACGAATTCGCCGGACGGTTTATCGCCGGACCGCGAAACACGATCGACTCGAGCACCTTTCTACTGTAGAATCGAGACGGCAACTTTCTCGTATCGAGTTCTTTCCTCGCCGTCGAGAAACGGCGTCCGAGTCGCTCGGAAAATCGAAGCTCACAGACACCCGGCGAGTAACGAGAAATCGGCGATCAGCTTGCCCGCTTAGTTTCGCCGATTGCCGATTCGTCAACCATGCGTCGTCGAATCTCTTATCGGGTTAGGAACACTTCGTGTAATCGCTTCGTCCCCGGCTCACGACGCTGAATTCAGGCCAGGTTCCTGGGATTACCGTCAACCTTCGGCCGACACCCTTCACAAATAGTCGTTGTCGACGGCCTGCGCGTCCTGCGACTTCAGAGTCGCCATCTCCTCCACGGTACCCTCCTCCGCCTCTTGCTCCTCCACGAAATTGATACTCCCGGCCTTGTACCAGACCACTATGTCCACCACGAACGCCAGGACCAGGATGCCGCCCGTTGTACCTGATGAAGAACAGAACGGTACTAGGATCGATTAACGCCTTCCGTGTCGTGCGTGCCATTTATAGTGCACGTTAAACTTGACCCTAAATGGCACCCGCAGATACGGCGCCGCCGAAGCTCGTAAATCTTCGACTCACACGGGAACATATTCAGATGCGAAAATCCGATTTTGATGAAACTTATGGGAGCTTATAGTTCTTTGAAAAATATTTCACACGTGTTTTTTTTTTATCGGCAACTATCCGCTTTGAAGGGATGAAAACAGCCCTCAAAGTTAGGGTATTTTTGAGATATCTCGGAAATCAGAGGTCGACAAAATTTGAATTTTTTTTAAATTGTGTGTTTTTCAATAGGAAATGTAGTCGCGCAAGAAAGTTTTTTGTTTAAACAATATATTAAAAATTTTTTTGTAGTTTCTCTTATTTATTGTTACTTTATTTTAATGTAAACTTGGGTGTGTAATCTTTGATCCAAAATATTGGATACATGTTTCAAAATTTTCTTTTTTTTTGTCATTTAACAATAACTATGCACAATGGAAGATAGTGATAATAAGATAATAATAATAGTAAGGTAATAAGCTCCCATAAGTTTAATCAAAATCGAATTTTTGCATCTGAATATGTTCCCGTATCAGATTTCTAACAATGCGAGCTCAAAACGATTCCCTGCTATCCGTTTAGACGATAGGGAACATACTTTGTTAAATAACTTGTGAGAGGTATTTACAAGAAAACGTAACATTCCGTATTTCAAGTTCAACTTCGCAGCGATTACAAGTGTGGTGAGAGCGAGCAATGGGTGAGGTTTTCTGTTCTTAAGATGTTCATAGAACTGTTTTCGAGAATCTCCGTTCGATTACTAGTAAATTCGGTGTAGATATCTGTAAAAAAGACTGTTAGGTCTGGGTTAGATTCGTTGGGAGGGGGTGCAGGGAGAGGAGCGGAGTCTCTCTGTCGCCACGAAGGTCAAATTCGGCCATCGAGAAGAGGCGGAGTTTGCTAGTCATCTTAATTATCTTTTTGTGAATGTCTAAAAAAACTAAGGCCAAGCGACGATACTATGTATAGGAAGAAGTTGTTCAGACCGATGAGCTTGCTAACATATTTCAAGGTCATTGAAATCTGAGAGATTCATTTCGGTAAATAATTACCGAAAACGGTATTATCTTTTACTTTCTCATTTTATTTCGCGGATCAATTTCGCGATCACATACCGTGGTAGAACATTCTAAAGATGTTCGAATCGTAGAGCCAGCAAGCACCTTGTTGACCGCATGCGTACTCCCATACGAGACAGGCGGAGTCCACCACAGCACCATAAACGATAGGACACGGCACGTTACCTAGAAATCAAACGATCAGATGGATGATTCCAATTTTTTCGAAAGCGTAGAAAAATCCGATTTCGACCCCTCTAATTTTCAAACATTTCGTTACTCCCGTATTCAATTACACATTTTTCTAAACTGCCCGTGTTTCCTATTTGCACTTCGAGGGAGAACGAAACGAGAAGACTTCTCGCGGAAAATGAAATCACCAAGTGTACAAATATTGCACAGGTATTTTACACGGTGACGGGCTTATTCTATTTGCGCGACTCTCGAAGGTTTAGGACGATTGTGAATGTTTTGTTATGATTTTAAGAGTTTAAGCGGATCGAAATGAGAGGACGCCATTCCCACATTTTCTCCGATGATGTTTGCCACATCGAAGAGACAAAGAGAAGTCTTTGGTTTTGTATCGGCCTTGAACCAGTGGCAATTTCGACGGGACAACGTTCGATACATACATACATACATACAGTGACTCTTATTAATATTCGGACATTGTGCTATTCAAAAAATTGTTGCTAGTTTCGATCGTTTGCAATAGTAAATTTTGAGTCATTGTTTTATAATATAACAGAACATTCATTATAGTTTGTAATAACATAAATTTTATTTGTCT
>CM052092.1:18303530-18314519 GCA_028453745.1 Agapostemon virescens
TTTTAGAGTAAATAAAAGTGCAATGCCGCTTATATGGCGGCATTGGTCCGTTAAGGATTAAGAAAAGTATGTGCAACAAACAAATAAAATTTACGTTATTATAAACTACAATGAATGTTCTGTTATATTATAAAACAATAACTCCAAATTTACTATTACAAACGATCGAAACTAGCAACAATTTTTTTAATAGTATAATACAATGTCCGACTATTAATAAGAGTCACTGTAGTTTTAATCTCGAATAAGTTTATGGCTGTGTCCGGAAAGAGGTAATTACCGAAGAGGCCGATGGCGAACTGTATGAGGCCTAGCGCCATGGCTTTGTCCCGTGGATCCACACACCGTAGTATCAGCAGCATGGAGCCCACTTCGCTGGTCGAATGTATGAAAACGAAGACGGAGAAGAGGACCATATAAACCCAAAAATTACTGCACTCGAGGTCGCAGTAACCGATAGTGGCCGAGCTGCTCAAGGATTCTGGTATGGTGAAGTTCGAGCCAACGCACTGGCAATTGTAAAACTGTAACGCAAGGAAAACGAACATTGCATATTATATTCGTTGTATGAAATGTACGAGATGCAGCATTTACTCGTGCGAGGTCAACGATCGATTAAACCAGACTGCGAACGATTGTTTTCCATGTGACTTTCGGCTATACTCACCGAAGTCACCTTGCCATCGAGGACAGTATAGTTGGAGCAACCGGCATGACACGCGGAGAAGTATGTTTTGCCATCGGCACCGCAGATTGGACTGAATTTGTTTCGATCACAGTCGCAAGTAGCTTCGCAAGTTGGCTCAAATTTCGACAATCTGCGGAAAAATAACCTGTTAAAAATAATAAACAGAGACAAATAATATCGGTTCACTGCAACTATATAAAAACGTTAACGTTTCCAGAATTGTTCTCAACAAACTTTTCTTATTGTTAGAACAGAACGCTTCTGAAATTCTGACGATTGATTATTATCTCTTT
Organism: Agapostemon virescens; assembly: GCA_028453745.1. Taxonomy (NCBI): domain Eukaryota; kingdom Metazoa; phylum Arthropoda; class Insecta; order Hymenoptera; family Halictidae; genus Agapostemon; species Agapostemon virescens. The sequence goes on from CM052092.1 coordinate 18,304,512, forward strand.
ATTATTTTGCGAAGTAAATAAATACAAAAGAAAAAAGTAAAGTAAACTAACTAAGCATCGAATAATTCACACGGTAATTATATAAAACAAAACGCATGCAAATAATAGAATTAACAGACACAGTGGCTCACAAAAGTATTCGGATACTCTTCAAACCTAAATAACTTTTTTAACATTGGACCAAACGTCTTGACTTCTCTTGAGCAATTAGTTGCATTGATTTAATAAATGATATGTAAAATAAATTTTGTAAATATTGGAATTGGTATGAATTACATGACCAATAAAAAAGTAACTTTTTAAATATTTTTTATTTGAGTAACGTACTAAAAATTTTAAAGACGCATCTGGTGCATTTATGATAGTTATACACATGCAGAAAAATTCATTGACATCGATCGACATTCACACGAGCTACGTGCCATCGAAAATGGTGAAAATCGCAATTTTTCACGATTCTTGGTCAGTTTCTGTTTAAACTCCAGAAATTCTTACATTTTTCTACGCATGTCATTTTTTCCCGCGTCAATCGATTTCAGTGAAATTTTCAACATATGTATAACTAATACAATTCTGAAAAACGCATATATTCAATTTTCATTACGAGTTGAAATAAGAATGTTTTAAAAAATGTCTTTTCTACTTTCGCACGTAATTTCTACCAATTAGAATTATTTCAAAATTATTTTTACATATCATATAGTAAATCAATGCTGCTAGTTGCTCCAGAAAAGTCAAGTCGTTTGGTTCAATTTTGAAAAAGTTATTTAAAATTAAAGAGTGTCCGAATACTTTCGTGAACCACTGTATAAATGTAGACGTTACGATACAATAATTTCTCCTTCATTCATCTTGTCAATCATAGTTTTCTGCACTCAAGGTCATTCGAAGGTCAGGTTATTACAAATAACTGGATTAAAATAACTGCAGTAACAACAACGGTATATAATTGCTAAGAAAAAAGAAACTACGATAACCGTGTAATTTCGAAAGAATGACATAGAGAAAATTATTTTACCAAAATTCTTTATTTTAGAGAAACGGAAGGCACCGTGTTGACCGCTTATGCGTCCTACTTTTTCACACATAAAAATTATATTTATAGGAAAATCGAACCGAAAAATCTGTACAAATTAAGAAAAGTATAAATAGGAACCTACGTGGTATTTCAAATGAAGTAGCCACGACTTTTCACCTTTAAAAGAATGTCGAAGATACCGGTGTTTCGCGTAAAATGGTTTTCAAAAAGATAATCCCAGTTGATCGCAAGTGAAAAATGTATTTATGAGCAAATAGAGCTGAGAAAATTTGCGTGTAACAAAAGTACAATGAAAACTCAAACAGCTTCGAATGAATTAGTTGGGCCTTGTCATTAAAAAACAAAAAGGAAAGAGAATGTCAAAGAAATCGTTCACCCGAAATAAAAAGATCCTCTCTGAACGTAAACAATATTTCTGATATTTCTGACATGTAAAACTTATAGGTCCTGCAAACTTGATGTTAATTTACAATTACGAAGATGCAAGAGGGAAAAGCGCCCCCAAGATGGTAATCTTGAGAGAAATGGCGAAGAAGGGGCGAGCGGGACGCAGAAGGTATACACCATACACCATACACTATACACCATATACCATATACCATATACCATATACCATACACCATACACCACGGTTCTTACCCATTGGAACGCGAGACGAGACCGGCAAAATCGTCCATTGGGCAGCCGATGAACATCAGCACACCCATACCGATCGCGTAAACCACCGCTGTGAAGGCGATCCAGGCTGCGACAAACCTGGCGTTAGGCTTTGCCCTCAGGATAAATACTCCGCTGATTATAATGCCCAGACCCATTACTAAAATACCACCGACACCTGCAAAACACAGCGTACGTTCAAATCGGACGAGCCGTTTCGCTTTTACTCGCGAAAAATCGCGATAGAGTGTTCCATCCGGTAGACGAACGTATTGTTTACGAGTAGACTGCGAATTTTTATGCAAACAGAAAAATTCTCTGCCATAAAAAATGTCTTTACTAAAATACGATTAAAACGATTAAAAGATGCAAACAATGTAATATTTCTACAATTAGTATTATATATTTCTGCGCATACTCGTATATTAGAGTAGTTGTCCCAATTAGCGAGCCCGTTCCTATTAGTATGCTTTCATACTTAAGTACGCGATATAAATTAACTCGACAGAATAAATATTGAAACTATTTTTTTTAAATAAATTTACCCATGTGTATGTTACTTAGGAAAATGTTGCAACTTCAACTTTTAAAGCATACTAAACGTTTTTCTACAGATGCAAATTATATTTTGAACAAGGTTTATCTAAATATCTTGATAAAAGAGCTAAGAAACGCTTATTTAACAGGCTAAATAAATGGATAATAAACGTAATTTATATTATAGAAGATATACATTACGTTGTAAAACTATAAACTTTTGAAACGATCGTAAAACGAGCAGGTCTGAAGTTTATTATTTGCGTATTTCTGTCAAACCCAAATCCATTTTCATTTTTAAGTAGTTCATACCTAGCAGTATATTTCTATTCAACAAAATATGCCACATTTGCATACTTCTAGAACGAAAAATTCGTAAAACTACCGATTTGAAAGAATATGAAAACGTTTAAAACAGTGTCTCCGATGATCGACACTATTGCAGCGTTTAAGAATGATTATCATTGTATGAACGGCATTGAACATCGATTTATTACTGTCGACGTTAACCGGATTGTATTATAGGACGAGGTGAGAACTTCGTTATCCGGTAACTAACAATTCCATTCGATAGTATAATAAATGTAAAAGTAAATTAATTTCGTCCGAACCACATAAAATTCGCTCGGCATTCAACCGTGTTAACCGAGGGTACGCTGACGCGTGCTAAATTTTCATGAAAGCACACTAATTGCGACGAAACTCTTATTTTTCTTTGAATTACACCGTTGTAAAATATCAACGTTTCCACCTCGAAAAATTACTGTAATAGAAAAAAGAATTTGGGAATGAATATAAATTTGAACAGTATGAAATCGGCATGGAACAGATTTAATGGCACGTTAATTGGAACAAATACTCTGTGCCTTAACTTTTCACGCACACGTTGTTTGATTTATTTGCTCGATCGAATACTCGTGTCAGGGGTTTCAGAGTGTAAACACTTGATCGCAAGAGGGAGCCTCGAAGCGAGCTGCATCTTTTGTTCGCCTAAGTTCCACCTGTCCGGCCCCCTCGTACGAAATTTGCCATCGTTTTGAGAGAGCACCGCGAGCATAACACGATTCCACGTGGAACAACGTTAACAATGGGGAAACGGAACACGACAACGGGGCCCCAACCATGACGATGCTCCCTCGCGTGTCTATTCGCGAAAATTACCTGAGATCATGTTCGCATGATGAGCCGGCAAGCGAAATTGGCTCTCGAGGTACTTTGGCAGGAAGGTGTAGAGGCCGGCGATCGGTAGGATGTGCAGCACGCTGCTGGCCGTTCGGAACATAAGAATGTCGTTCTTCAACAGCCTCTTCACCGCTTTAGGGAAGTCTGCAACAGGTAAAGAGAGAAGTCGAGGTGAAGCCAGTCGGTTCGGTACGTCGTGCAACATCGTGCAACGTCGCGCGTGCATCTTTCAGCTTCGCGATTTACATCCAATTCGTTCTCTCTTAAACCCACCTCACAGTGGGCCAGCATCGTTGAAATGCTCGATAATATTTATCTTTCTGTTAATTATGCGATTGTCCTTCCTTTTTGTCGTTTCGCGGAGGATAAAGAAAATCTTGTCACCGTTATCAGAAAATAAATCGTAGGCCAATCGATTAACTTGGGTGAACCCGATGGTCTGACAAGGCAACGTATTTAGAGGCGAAAACCGATTTTTATGAAACTTACAGGAACTTATAGTTCTTTGAAAAATGTTTCACACGTGTTTTTTTTTTCGGCAACCATCCACTTTTAAGGGGTGAAAACACCCCCCAAAATTGGAGTATTTTTTAGATATCTCGGAAACCAGAGGTCGAGAAAATTTTATTTTTTTCTTAAATTGTATGTGTTTTCAATGGGAAATGTAATCGCGCAAGAAAATTTTAACAAAAGTTTTTTGTTTAAACAATATATTAAAAATTTGATTTTATGCTGTTTCTCTTATTTATTGTTAGTTCATTTTAATGTAAACTTGGGTGTATGATCTTTGATCCAAAATAACAATAATTATGCATAATGGAAGATAGTGATAATAAGATAATAATAATATTAGTAAGATAATAAGCTCCCATAAGTTTAATCAAAATCGGATTTTCGCATCTGAATATGTTCCCTTGGGAGTCATTATTTTCGCGATATGCGAAAAGATTTGATGTAGTGTCGAGTACTATGGTAAAATGGAAATTGAATTGATAACAGGAAAACCGAATAGCAAAATGTATTAGGTAAATCGGAAAGTTCCGTCCGTTTTTTTACAAAAAGTATAGCTTTATTCATGAAAGAAAATGAAAAAGTACGTTAATCAAAATATTGTCCATCGTTAGTGATGACTTTTTCCCATCTTTCGGGCAGCAAGCGAATTCCGCGTCGAAAGAATGATTCATCTTTGGAGGTTATCCAGGCGGAGATCCATTTTTCGAGATCTTCGTACGAATTAAATCGTTCTTCAGCAAGTGCGTGTGCCATTGACCGAAACAAGTGGTAGTCAGATGGGGCACAGTCTGGTGAATAAGCCGCATGTAGTAGCACTTCCCAGCGAAATGCTTCTATCGTTTCCTAGACAATTTTTGAGACGTGAAGCCGAGCATTGTCATGCAGCAAAATCACCTTACGCTGTCTCGTTTCATATTGTGGTCGTTTTTCGTGCAATGCTCGACTCAAACGGATAATTTGTTGTCGGTAGAGATCTCCTGTGACTGTTTGACCAGTTTTTAGCAGTTCATAGTATACCACACCTTCCTGATCCCACCAAATGCAGAGTAAAGCCTTTTTTCCGTGGATATTCCGCTTTGGCGTCGATGTCGAGGGTTGGCCAGGATCACAAATGGTTTTTCGACGTTTAGGATTGTCAAAATAAATCCATTTTTCATCCCCAGTGATGAGACGATGGAGAAACCCCTTTCTTTGTTGCCTAGCAAGCAAAATTTCGCAGATGGTTTTCCGCCTTTCAATGTCTCTTGGCTTGAGTTCATATGGGACCCACTTTCCTTCCTTGTAGACCTTCCCTAAGGCTTTTAAACGGTCGGAAATGACAGATTGAGCACAATTTAACGCTTCTGGAATTTGTTTTTGCGTTTGACATGGATCTTCATCCACCAACGTCTGCAATTCTTCGTCTTCAAATACTCGTGGCCATCCAGAACGCTCTTTGTCCTCCAAAGAAAAATCACCATTTTTAAAACGTCGAAACCACTCTCTACATGTTTTATCGGAAACAGCATTATCGCCATAAACGTCTACAATCATTCGATGAGCTTCAGCTGCCGTTTTCTTCCAATTGAAACAAAAGACTAACACTTCGCGCAAATGACGCTTATTCGGCTCAAATTCCGACATCTTCAATGTAGAAAAAAACGAAGTTATTGATGCAAGCGTAAATTGTTGTGTACTGAGTTTTATTAACAGATGTTCAAACTAAAAAGTTAGCCTTACTTTAGAGGTTATAGTTACCCACAGTTCGAGCTACGGCTACTCGACGCTAGATGGACAGAACTTTCCGATTGACCTAATATATGGAAACGACTGCTTCGACCAGTTAAAACGGAGTTCGATCGATGCAAGACCGAACAAACGAGAATCCACTGTCTATCGACATTTTCCGAGATACCGCCAGTAAATACTTCTTCGTTGGACGCACGCCATGCATCCAGCCAGCCACGGACAGAAAGAAATTAATTATTTTACAATATTTGCAGAAATCGTATACAGATGAATTTCCACCGCAAAGAACGTACAAGAATGGTAGAAGAGAATTCTTGTGCAGGATCCGTGGAAGAGCAGACAAACGAAAAGGAAACCGTATTTCATTCATTAGTAATAATTAGACTGCAGATTCTATGCATTTATGAGGAGAACGATGAGAGGCACAATTAGAAATAACGAGAAGATTCTGGGAATTTAAAACCATTGATGTACTATATTTTTCAGCTTATTGTTGTAATTAAAGAAAGAAACAAGCTTCTACTTGGTTCCAGTTCCATGGAATCGAAACCTTTTGTTTCGCATGAAGGTCCACAGTCCGGCAATAACAATAGCGTTTCGAGCGGATCTCTCGCTAAAATATTTGCAGAAATCATGCGAACCGAGCGAAGAATATGCGATGAATATGCGTGCGAGAGAGGAGAGACCAATTTAACCTTGTTCATCGTCGACTCTATCGCAAAAAGAAAAACCGACAAACGTCTGGCAGGACTTTCAACGCTTTACCGACGAAGATCGATACCCGTTCTCCTTATTCCGGCGAGTGTCGTCCTTCCAACTGCCCTCGTTCTTCCAATTCGCTGTCTCGTTTTCCGAGCTGTTGAAACACGCGCGTTTCCTATCTCTCTTTCAAAATCGAACGAAATGAAACACGATCGCGTTGACTAGTAAGCTCGTGGTCGGTAATCAAGTTCATAAATATTGTCGAACGCCTGAGATTCCATATCGGATCAGGTTCGAGAGGATGAAGAAAAACGAAAGCAGAAATCGCGCAACATAGGCGACGATTAGGGTAAACAAGAGCTCTTAATTATTTTTCTACCTGACATAGGAACAAATTTTTTTATTCTTTGCCGGAAGTCCTGCGCCTTTAAGTTTTCAACCGGAGGGACGCTTCCATTGTGAATATTCAGAGGAGAGTAAGTTAAGGTGTTGCGCGTCTTGACAAGATTCAGAAGTATTAGCGAGCTATTTTGCACTTTCAAGGTGGTATCCAAATTCACGGTGCACATTTTAAAAACCTTCGAAAATAAAGATTCAACTTAAGACTGTTTCAATGAAATTAAAAATTTTTCATTTACCGTCCCCGAACACGTGCCGAAGTTACCGACAGTCATTTCATAATTTCCTCGCTAAAGGTCACGCGAAGGTCGACATATTGTACCTTGTTGGATTCGCTTTTTATAAGTTATAAGACCCTTATAATGAAAATTTACAGTCCCATTAAAAACAAACACACGGACCCTCAAATATCGAAAGAGATGACCTTGAGAACAAAATTCGGTCCATTACCGTATAGGCGCCTTCGAACAGAATACTTTCTCCCATACAAGAATTCGCTAGAACATACTACAATCTATCATAATATCCTAAATTATAAAAGAATATATTAGTGTGTACCAGGATATACAAGAGTTTGCTAGAATGTACTAGAATACACCATAATATACAATAATATACCAGAATATACTAGAATGTATCAGAATATACTAAAATAAAGCAGAATATAGCACTATATTGCACAATATACCAGAAGATACAAGAATATACTAGAATGTACCAGAATATACTAGAAATCACGAGAATGCATTAGAATATATCATAATATACTAGTATACTCAAGTATATACTAGAATGTATCAGAATATGCAAGAATTGATTAGAATATACTAGAATACGTCATAATATACAGAATATACTAGAATACATCAGAATATACTAAAATAAAGCAGAATATAGCAGCATATGGCATAATATACCAGAATAAACAAAAATATATTAGAATGTACCAGGATATACATGAATTCACTAGAATGTATTAGAATATACCATAATATTCCAAATTATACAAGAATATACTAGTGTGTACTATATTAGAGCGACATTTTTCCTATCATAGAAAATAAACGATATATTTAAGGTAACCAAGTTATACCCTGTATATTTCGAATGAAAACTTAGAAAAATGTTGTTTCGGTCGGGTATCGCGGAATTCGTATGTATCCGGTACAATCGGACAGTAATTTGAGAACGATCGTGGAGGAAGAGAGAGAGAAAGACAGAGAGAGAGAGAGAGAAAGAGAGGGAGAGAGAGAGAGAGCGAGAGAGAGAGAGAGAGAGAGAGAGAGAGAGAGCGACGTAATCGCGAAGCAAAGGAGAATAAAGCGAGGTAAAGGGAAGTAATGTTGCGGCTCGTGTTCACGGTGGATGCGTTCCTGCAAGATTTCCGTCCGAGGAACCCTCGGCTCGTTGGAAACCGGCATTAAGGATGCCTAGGACTGCTCTAGGCTTCCTGGAAGCCGAAGCTAGAGTCGTGGCAACCCTGCATAGAGACGTCCTGCAGACCATGAGTAGACAAACGTGACTAACATTGCGCTTCGTGTATTATCGCGACAACCCCGCATCGGCCACATACAGGGTGGCGTTCTGCGAAATGTCGATTAGCGCTAGAAGAAACACGGAGCACCAAAGCCGAACGCTTTCTGCTGCCCAATAAAAATAATGATGATGATGCGGTCACTCGAAATCGTTGAATCTACTTAGATATCGTAATAATTTCATAGTGGATAACACAAATAAATGAATGTTCCCACTGAACACAGTGCTGCTATAAATATATATGGGAGAACAAAGTTTTGTTAATACTTAATTAGGAATTTAGGAGGAAAGTTAATAATTACAAACACAAGTACTTTTTCCAGTTTCCTTTCCGAACGCTTCCAAAAACCATGGATAGTAAGAACTTGCGCGTATAAGGAAATTGCCGTTTGTACTTCAATGGAAGCATTTCTGTACTTATGCCTGTACAGCGCGACGACGTTACAGTAAGTATTCGAAAATATTTCTTTATGAATTTTAGTTAAAAATTTTCTGTTTGAGTATCGTGGGACTTTCAATTTCAGCGAAATGGAAAAGCAACGAATAATTAACTTAAAGAGCTTTGGAAAGAGTTGATAGATCGCAGTGTGTAGTAAAGGATTTCTAAATGTTTGAATTTAATATTATGATGAAAACAAACGATCAAAACACGTCTGACATAATTTTCTTCTACTGCGAAGCGTGCAGTTTTGAGAAAAAATGAGGTAATTTAATTTAAAATAGCATCTCGGTATCATCGGAAAGTGGATTGCATGATTTAGTAAATTTACGTATTGAAAATGTTTAAGAAACCCAGCATTAAAGAAGCCATCGTATGGAAAGCAGATAACAATTTGCAAAAAATTACATTCAAAAGGGATCCGTGTCCGAACGCTTTCGTGAGTCACTGTATATTTAGCAATGCAGTAGGCAACATTATTTATCACGTGGACGAGGAATGTGGTTTTTGTACTGCGATTGTAGCAACCTCGACGATCATTATGTCAGATGTACAAATTAATTAATAGCCCCGACAAATATTTCCAGTTTCCATTCAGTACGATCCATCGATAGAAGATTCGTACTTCATCTTCGGGTACTAACGAAAAATTCGTAATCTCGTTCGAATGTTACGGCCGACACAGTTTTAAAATAAAGCCAGCCATATTGCACGTTGCGCAGCTTCCATCGACTACTCTATAATTTTGGTCTTCGATCAACTCTTAAATTTAACAACTGGAAAAGAAAATTCGAGGATTCGAAAACCGAAGATTCGTCGCACTCAAGGATTCCAAAACCGAGCATTCGTCGCATTCGAGGATTCGTCGCACACGAGGATTCGAAAACCGAAGATTCGAAAACCGAGGATTCGAAAACCGAACATTCGTAGCATTCGAGGATTCGTCGCACACGAGGATTCGAAAACCGAGGATTTGAAAACCGAGGAGACGAAAACCGAGCATTCGTCGCACTCAAGGATTCGAAAACCGAGCATTCGTCGCATTCGAGGATTCGTCGCACTCTAGGATTCGAAAACCGAAGATTCGAAAATCTAGGGATCAAAAACCGGGGACTCGGAAACCGAGGATTTAAAAACCGAGGAGACGAAAAGTGAGCATTCGTCGCACTCAAGGATTCGAAAACCGAAGATTCGAAAACCTAGTATTTGAAAACCGAGGATTTGAAACACAAGGAGACGAAAACCGAGCATTCGTCGCATTCAAGGATTCGAAAAC
>CM052092.1:18315019-18326528 GCA_028453745.1 Agapostemon virescens
CCACAGCTGCTGTGCCAACCGGCGCCGTTGAAATCATTTTCGAAACAATAAAATATATTTTATATAATATTATTTTAATTTTTTACAGTACGCAACTTTAAAAATCTGGAACATTTTCTTTTGAACGCAGGAACGTTCAATATTACATAATATATTTTTTATATTCAGAAAAATAAGTATAACTTTTAAAAAACACCGAAAAAAGTGGTTTTTATTTATTTTGACCACGCTGACCCCCTCTCAGGAATTTGAAAAAAATTGAGCATAATAGTTACAATTACATCTCATTGCTAAATTAAATCTGCGGTGTTCAACTTAAGATTGCTATATGAACTCGCCATTTTTTTATGTTTTTCGTTGTTTACAATCAGAGTTTGTAACGGAAAAATCTGAAAATAATACCTAACATGAGGCATAGTATCCGAAATGTGTCAGAATTTTTTCAGAATTTTTAATTAATTAGTTAATTAATAAATAGGGAAAATGGGCCAAGAAATCGTTTTTTTATTTTTCTCAATAACTATCCTTACAGGTGAGATATGGGGCTGAAACTTTGCAGACGGGGGTCTTTTTGGGTAGGCTTTCACATATTCCAAGCTCGATCAAAATACCGTCGGGGGCGAAAATCACCTCGAAACCCGCCCATAGCCTTTGCTACGATTTCCCCTGACATCCCATCATCGTGTTCAAAGTAGCGCACGGTTTCTTCGGCTATTACTTTCATTATTCCTTACGCGACGACACCGTCGCTTCTTCCTAATCACCGTAAACATAATTTACAATAAACTCTGTTAAAAATAATTCTGGCTCTCCGCCGGCCATGTCCTGCGAATTTATCGAAGTTTATTTATGTTGTTTAACTTCCCGCATCCAATTACGAGATAACAGCCGGCGACGCGAGATAAATTCCGGGAAAAATTGCCGGTCAACAATGTCAACAAGTCATGGTCATCAGGTTCACAATCAGGTTCACAAGTCGTGAATTTTCCCCTAATTGAACGCTCGCGACTCGATCCCATCTCTAGCCGGCCCACGGATCTCTCGTACCGGTGCAGTGCGCGCATGCAGCTGTTCGCTTGCTCGCAAAGTTTTATGCACGCATTTATTTCAAGCGTTCAACATCTATGTATGCAGCCAGAGCTCTACTACGCAAAGCCTAACCGGCGGCACCCTTAATGATTTCGCGGAAATCTCATTCCCCGCGAATTCTTCTGTTGGCCGCGCGCATACCCATAATGCTATAGAACCGCGGGCGAAATGAATCGTTCGGATGGTCGTTTCTGCGGTCCGGAAATATTCCTGGAATCCGCGGAAATTGAATGGGCTCGGGATACGATCGAAGCACCGCGTTTTTCGAGATCGTCTCTCAACCCGCGATTCTTTCTCTCAGGATCTTCCGTGCGCGCGGTTTCTGTCGAGAGAAAAGCTCCAAGCGACGCGCGGCGCGACGAATTGCCGGTGTACGCACAGTAGCACTCTTTGAATTTGTAGAACTTTTTCAAGATCCAACTAAACGTCTTGATTTTTCTGGAGCAATTAGAAGTATCGATTTACTAAACGATATGCGAAAAGTATTTTGTAACGGTTGCAATTGGTATGAATTACATGAAAAATATAGAAAACACTTTTTAAATATTTCTTCATTTGAGCCACGTACGAAAGATTTTAAAGACCCATTTCGTAGACCTATGATAATTATACACATGCAGAAAAATTCATTGAAATCGATCGACGTACACACGAGTTGCATGCCATCGAAAATGGTGAAAATCGCAATTTTTCACGATTCTTGGTCAATTTCTGTTTAAATTCCACAAATTACTTACGTCTTTCTAAGCGTGTCGTTTCTTTTGTGCGCCAATCAATTTCGATGAAATTTTTAGCATGCGTATAAGTAACACAGGTCTGCTAGACGCATATCTTAGATTTTCATTACGAGTTAAAATAAAAATGTTTTAAGAAATGTCATTTTTATTTTTCCCTATAGTTTCTTTCAATTCGAATTATTTCGAAATTATTCTTGCGTAACATTTAGTAAATCAATACTTCTTGTTGCTCCAGAAAAGTCAAGTCGTTCGGTTGAATCCCTAACAAGTTATTTAAGTTTGAAGAGTTCCGAATACTTTCAATAATCACTGTAGATAAAAATCATTCTCATGATCTTCGCTGAAATTTTTTAATTTTATCGCGAGTCGATGGTACTCGGTTAAATTCTCGAAAAAGACTATTTTAAATATTTATTTATTCATTCTCAATTCGGATAAAGAAATAATATCATTGAATAATCACTTCACCCCCTCCCCCCTTCCTGTATGCAAATAAGAAAAATTGTACGCATGTGTGCAACGAACTTGTGCAAATGAACTGTTTCTTTTTGGATCAGGCACAGTTTCGTATATCAACCCTTTGCATTGTAAGCAATTTTATTTTCAAAATCGAGAAATGTTTTTACCTAGTACAGTTCCACCGTACATGGCTCGTTTCCTTCGGTACATAGAAAGTTTACTATTATTACTCGTACCTGCAACACTTGGTTCGAAGTTGGAAATCATACTTGCACGATTATATAAGAGAAAGTGTACCAAACAAGTTCCAGTTTGTCCGAACCTGGAATTTGTCGAGACGTTACAGATACTCCTTGCCAAATGTACGATAATTTTTCTACTTTACGAGATAGTGAGTTCGAACAAGTTAAAAACAGAACAATTTTGTTTCGCTTTTCATTTCACTTTCAGTTAAGCTTCAGCCACAAAATTGCGACTAATACTAAAATTGAAACATTTAATTTCCGTCAGTGCATATAAAATTGATCACTATTACTCGTACTTGAAACTCTAAAATTTGTTTCTTAACTGCAAACCTAGAAACGCTATTAATAATACAATTAATAACACTAATCGTTGATACAAATTAAATACGCAAGACATGTATGAAACAAGCATAATTCGCTTGGCAAACGTGTTAATCTTTAGCAGTTGAGCGGTGACTTCTTGGAAGCACCACCGAAAGTTGTCACACTATTGTTTAAAACAATGTTTACGTCGCCGCGTTTGTATCTAAGAAATTGATACATATTTAACCGTTGTATGGACGAGTAATACCAAGTATTGGGTTGTTCGGAAAGTAATTTCGTTTTTTCTCGACAGAGGATTTAATTGTATTTTTTTGCACCCAACTTCACACTTAAACCACATAATCATTATATGTTTCGAGAGCTGATATAGCAAGGCTTGTGTGTGAAAAAGTCCAACTGATTCTACGCAGTAGTTTTTGGTTGGTGCCCTTTTAAATATGGAGAGCAATAAGCGGCATTTTCGTTATATTTTTACTTTTTTACTATAGAAAAGGTAAAAATGCTGTTCAAGCCAGAAAGAAATTAACCGATGTGTATGGAGAAGATGTGTTGACAGTACGCCAGTGCCAGAACTGGTTTGCAAAATTTCGATCCGGCAATTTTGATGTCGAAAATGCACCACGTTTGGAAGGCCGTTTGAAGTTGATAAAGACACGATAAAGGCATTAGTTGATGCAAACCGGCGAATAACAACACGTGAGATCGGTGAGAGGTTAAATTTATCAAACTCAACTGTATATGACCACTTGAAAGGCCTAGGTTTAACCTCGAAGCTCGATATATGGGTTTCCCATGTTCTCACGGAGAGAAATTTGTGTCGTCGCGTTGACGTCTGTGATTCGCTTTTCAAACGTCACGAAAATGATCCATTTTTTAAGCGCATCATTACTGGGGACGAAAAATGGGTTTTATATAACAATGTCAAACGCAAGAGATCATGGAGCAAGAAAGATGAACCGGCTGAAAGCATTTCCAAAGCCAATATCCATCAAAAACAGGTGATGCTGTATGTTTGGTGGGATTTTAATGGAATCGTTTTTTTTTGAGCTTTTACTGGATAACACAATAATTAATTCGGAAGTCTACTGTCATCAGCTGGACAAACTGAATGATGCACTTCAACAGAGAAGGCCAGAATTAATCAATAGAAAAGGTGTAGTGTACCACCAAGATAATGCGAGACCTCACACATGTTTGGTCACTCGTCAAAAGCTTTTACAGCTTGAATGGGATACAATGCCACACCCACCATATTTTCCAGATCTGGCACCTTTGGATTATTATTTGTTCCGGTCACTGCACAATTTTTTAGACGGTAAAACCGTCGCTTCAAATGAGGAGGTCAAAAACCACCATGATCAGTTTTTTTCCAGCAAAGACCAAAAATTTTATGAGCGTGGAATCATGCTACTACCAGAAAGATGGCAAAAGGTATTGGACCAGAATGGCCAATATATAATTTAATAAAATATTTGTTCATTATACGAAAATTGTCTCATTTTCACAAAAAAAAAAAAAACGAAATTACTTTCCGAACAACCCAATAACTCTACACGTGTAAGAAGAAACGTAGAATGAAAGTATTGTAGATTAGAAAGAATGTCATAGTTTAGGAGCTAAAGCAGCTTCGAGTACTAAGGGCTAATGTTAACGATAATTGTAAAACATCGACGAACTGTAAACAATTCCTTATGCGTAAGAAGACATAAAGAATAAAAATCATACAGAAAGAAAATATTCTAGGTCGGAAGAAATAACTTTGAGTATAAGCAGCTTCGACTATAAAGGGCTGATGAAGGACAACGAGTTAATTCGTCGTTCTAATTCGTTACAAAAAGTTATAATTATATAATATAAATATTATAATTACATAGCCGAAGGATCAACTCTTTAGCTCGATTGCACCGTAGCATCCACATTTCTATAGACTCAAGCGTATTTACTACGATAAAACGATTGTTGCTTAAATTTCACAATATTTTTGCACCTGCGCGAGCGTCCACGATCGGAAGGTTTAACGAGTTGAAAAATTCGATTTCGATATATTAGGTTGGAGAAAAAGAAATCCATTACTTTTACGTGAACTTCAAGACTTTATTCAACAAGTTTCGGATTGCCCGATTTGGGTCAAATATGCACAGTTTTGTTTTATAATTTGTTGCCATTTTAAAGGTAGCTTCATAATGCCTTTCTCATGGAAGTCTTGGTCCCTATTGGCGAAAAACTCTAGTAATCGATTTTCACAATCTTCTCTTGATGCCAATTTCTTGTCACTGAGGAAGTTTTGCAATGCAAGAAAAACATGGTAATCGTTTGGTCTGGACTATATGGTGGATGCATCAAAACTTCCCAACCAAGCTCCCGGAGTTTCTGGCAAGTCACTATAGACGTACATGGCCTGGCGTTGTCCTGATGGAACACAACACCTCTCCTGTTGGCCAATTCTGGCCGATTCTGTTCAATTGCTAACTTCCAACGGTCCAGTTGTCGACAGTGGATCCGAATTTAGTGTTTGAACATGTTACGAGCTGAGGACCAGGCGGCTTTGACTGGCCGGAGGTTGGTTGTGATCTTGGTATATGCATGGAGAAAGCATGGACTAACCGAAACGTCTTTCAGAACCGCGTCGCCACATTAGGTTTAGTAGAAGAGCGTGGACTAACCGAAACGTCTTTCAGAACCGGGTTGCCACATTAGGTGTATAGGGATGTCGTGGACTAACCGAAACGTCTTTCAGAACAGGGTCGCCACATTAGGTTTAGTAGGAGAGCGTGGACTAACCGAAACGTCTTTCAGAACCGGGTCGCCACATTAGGTTTGCAAGGAGGGTTTAAAGGGTTTTGGGTGCCTCGTAACTTTATGAATTTTATGAAGATTCACCTCGAGCGTCAAAGATGTATCTCCGTGGGTTTTACCAACTACAGGTTGTGAATTAGGAGATGGAACAATTGAATTTGAGAATCAAAGACTGGTAAAAGAGAGTATATTACAGACTTAGTTCTGTTACAATTGTAGTAGTAAGTGTGTTGCGTGGACTCTAGATCCCGCTCTCAGTTTGTCGCACTGAGTCGGCGGGGGGCTGCTAACCTCGTTACGATATACGTACTCGGTTTCTTCTGCGTGAAAGAGAACTTATTAGGTAAATCGGAAAGTTCCGTCCGTTTTTTTACAAAAAGTATAGCTTTATTCATGAAAGAAAATGAAAAAGTACGATAATAAAAATATTGTCCATCGTTAGCGATGACTTTTTCCCATCTTTCGGGCAGC
Organism: Agapostemon virescens; assembly: GCA_028453745.1. Lineage (NCBI taxonomy): Eukaryota > Metazoa > Arthropoda > Insecta > Hymenoptera > Halictidae > Agapostemon > Agapostemon virescens. The sequence continues at coordinate 18,321,141 of CM052092.1, forward strand.
AAGCGAATTCCGCGTCGAAAGAATGATTCATCTTTGGAGGTTATCCAGGCGGAGATCCATTTTTCGAGATCTTCGTACGAATTAAATCGTTCTTCAGCAAGTGCGTGTGCCATCGACCAAAACAAGTGGTAGTCAGATGGGGCACAGTCTGGTGAATAAGCCGCATGTGGTAGCATTTCCCAGCGAAGTGCTTCTATCGTTTCCTTGACAATTTTTGAGACGTGAGGCCGAGCATTGTCATGCAGCAAAATCACCTTACGCTGTCTCGTTTCATATTGTGGTCGTTTTTCGTGCAATGCTCGACTCAAACGGATAATTTGTTGTCGGTAGAGATCTCCTGTGACTGTTTGACCAGTTTTTAGCAGTTCATAGTATACCACACCTTCCTGATCCCACCAAATGCAGAGTAAAGCCTTTTTTCCGTGGATATTCCGCTTTGGCGTCGATGTTGAGGGTTGGCCAGGATCACAAATGGTTTTTCGACGTTTAGGATTGTCAAAATAAATCCATTCTTCATCCCCAGTGATGAGACGATGGAGAAACCCCTTTCTTTGTTGCCTAGCAAGCAAAATTTCGCAGATGGTTTTCCGCCTTTCAATGTCTCTTGGCTTGAGTTCATATGGGACCCACTTTCCTTCCTTGTAGACCTTCCCTAAGGCTTTTAAACGGTCGGAAATGACAGATTGAGCACAATTTAACGCTTCTGCAATTTGTTTTTGCGTTTGACATGGATCTTCATCCACCAATGTCTGCAATTCTTCGTCTTCGAATACTCGTGGCCGTCCAGAACGCTCTTTGTCCTCCAAAGAAAAATCACCATTTTTAAAACGTCGAAACCACTCTCTACATGTTTTATCGGAAACAGCATTATCGCCATAAACGTCTACAATCATTCGATGAGCTTCAGCTGCCGTTTTCTTCCAATTGAAACAAAAGACTAACACTTCGCGCAAATGACGCTTATTCGGCTGAAATTCCGACATCTTCAATGTAGAAAAAAACGAAGTTATTGATGCAAGCGTAAATTGTTGTGTACTGAGTTTTATTAACAGATGTTCAAACTAAAAAGTTAGCCTTACTTTAGAGGTTATAGTTACCCACAGTTCGAGCTACGGCTACTCGACGCTAGATGGACAGAACTTTCCGATTGACCAAATAACTCGATCTTGCTAAGACGTTTCTATGTCGAATGATGTCTTGAAACTAGCCCCGTTTTCTGGGCCCGTTCGAGCTCTTTATATACCCAGATTTTTCCCAAAAAGCGGTAGTGGGGGTGGCCGTATGTGCCGTAGTTCCAGGAATTCGTCAGAGTAACCCCTTCGAAGGCACTAGACTTACAGTAAACAGACCCACCGGCTGGGGCCAGCTGGCGTACACTCTCGGAAAAGAGCAAGAAAATACGTCGGAGAAAATTCCGTACGTTACAACCATATGGAAACAACTGATAATAAATGTTCCTTTCTAGTCCCACCAAATGCACAGCAGAACCTTCCTGGCCGTTGGTCCTGGTTTGGCCACCGTTTGAGCTGCCTCACCGCGCTTTGACCACGATCGTTTTCGCACAATATTGTCGTATGTGACTGATTTCTCATCCCCAGTCGCCATCCGTTTAAGAAATGGGTCGATTTCATTCGGTTTGACCAAGGCTCGCGCAGATGGAAATTCGATCCATCATGTTTTCTTGTGTTAATTAGTGTGGCACCCTAACATTGAGCTTCATTTTGAATCCAGCTTTGTGCAAATGGTTTAAACCTGTTTTATGGTCGATCTTTAGCTCCTGGGCGATGCTACGACTGTGAACATGTCGGTCAACTTCGATTATTTCTGTGATTTTATCGACATTTTCGACGACGGGCCTACCCGTGCGAGGTGCATCTTTAACAACAAAAATACCTGAACGAAATCAAAATTGCACGTAATTGGCTATTACAGTATCGGCATCATAAGTACCATTCACAATTTCAGCCGCCTGGTTTGCATTTTCGCCTCTATCAGAGAAAAACTGTAAAATGCACTAAATTTTCTCTTTGTTGACTTCCAGTTTTAACAGCCTATAACTCACAACTGAATGAACTAAACAAAAAACATCAGAAGAATTTCCAACGAGCATAAATCTGAAATTGTTTGATCGATACTTTACGAGATATCGATCGCTCCAGCCATCTACCGAAAAATATAATGGATTACATTTTCCCCCAACCTAATATTTTTACGAAAATGTGCGTTCGAACGCTTTCGAAAAGCACAGCAGACAACGGGGGCTGGCGGGGGTAGGTAAAAGTTTGCCCGCTATAAAAAGAAGTCGCGACACGAGAGAAGGTTCGGAAACAATGCGCTAACGGCCTCTCCTCCGGTGTGTTCTTTTCTAGATTCAAGACGCTCCGGCAGGGTCTGTAACCCTTTTTTCTTAGCGTGGATACGGAACGGGTCCGACAACGGGTCGGGTCGCGTTCATCCTCGCTCGAACGGCTGGAGTAACGGTGTCAACGATAAATCAGCCGGTGGACGCGACGAGCATCGTCGAAGGGAAAAATTCAGGATCGTCTCGGCGATCGAGCGTGGCCGTTGGATCGCGCCAGGGAGAACGAAAGAAAGTGAAAAAGCCGGAACGAGAGCTGTGCACTGTGCGCGGCCAAAGAGAGAGAGAGAGAGAGAGAGAGAGAGAGAGACGGAGAGAGGGAGAGAGAGAAAGAAAAAAAGGGACGAAACTGGCCGGATGACCTCGGTCGTGGTGTTGCAGTTGCAGCGCGACAGGTTCGCAGCTGCGCGGCCTGTCCCAGATGTCGAGGCTGACGTAGGCGTAGGTGTGAGAGATCTCTGTATACCGTGTGCACACGTATGTACACGTACGCATCGTATATATGTACAGTAGCGGGCAGCTATTTAAGTATACCCTCTAATACCGAATAGCAATTCTTAAAATTGGTTTGAAAGACAAGAAAGTTTTTAAAATTATTATTATTTGCAGTTGCGAAGAAAGTAACAAAAACTATGATTTTTAACCCTTAACACCCGAGCGAAGACTCTCGAGGTGCCACTGAAAATTGCCACTACTATTATTTCAAATAATTTTTATGTTACTTTAAAATTGTTAAAATTGCACCTATGAAATTGCTAAAAATTTAACAGCTATGAATGCGGTCAATATTAATCAACTTCGTACGTTTAAAACTGAATAAATCGTACAAAATGGGAATATCCTATGGCAGAAAATGTTTTGGTTTTGGAGTGAAAACGGCTTCGAGTTGCAATTTAAACAAGTTATGTGCTTGTATGAAGTTTCATAAAAATCGGGCAGAGTATAAAATAATATTAGATCTTGACACGCGTAAAAATAAGTCGATTTCATTAGATCGCAGTTTTTCGCAATTTTTGTTATTTTTAATCATTTATGTGCGTTGTAAATTTCCGTTAGAGGCATAGATAAAATATTAAAAAATTGTGACATTCGGTTCTATCTTTACGACTTTACAACTAACGTCCTGAAACAGCTCGAGTAAATTTGACCAACTGTCAAAAAGTTATTCGCTTTTAAATGGTGTACTCGCGTAGCTAGTCGCCGTTGTATTCTCTTTAGATTAGAGAAGCGAATCAGAACTGCCCGCGAATGATGTTTATTCGACTAAAATTCGACATTTTCGCACGAAAAAAATATACGACGCTGATACACGATCGCTGATATTTCGCGGTAATGTTGTAGACAGATGTGCAACCTTACGATACGATATCTTGCATCCGACACTAACCGCTATAACTTACTGATTGCGTTGATTTCAAACGGCGGAGACTTATGTGTACTCTCGATACAATAAAATATGTCCGACATTTGCGTTTTGTTCTTCCATGTTTAAATTCGGATAAAAATGGAAACGAAATAAACGATACAATTTTCTTACTAATCATTAAACGTGGAAGTCGCAACGAGAAGAAATAGATATTCAGATGCTCGCGAAAGTATTCGGACACTCTTTAAATCTAAATAACATTTTCAAAATTGAACCAAACGACTTGAATTTCCTGAAGCAACTAGAAGCATTGATTTACTAAATGATATACAAACATAATTTTGAAATAATTCTAATCGGAAGAAATTACGTGGTAAAAAAGACATTTTTTTAAACATTTTTATTTCAAATCGTATAGAAAGTTTAAAATATGCGTTTTTCAGAACTGTATTAGTTATACGCATGCTGAAAGATGTAAAAATTTGTGGAGTTTAAGCAGAAACTGACCAAGAATCGTGAAAAATTGCAATTTTCACCATTTTCGATGGCACGTAGCTCGCGTGTACGTCTATCGATTTCAATGAATTTTTCTGTATGCGTATAACTATCATAGATCTACCAGCTGCGTCTTTAAAATGTTTAATACGTGGTTCAAATAAAAAATATTTACAAAATTCATTTCACATGTCATTTATTAAATCGATGCAATTAATTGCTCAAGAAAAGTCAAGACGTTTGGTCGAATCTTAAAAAAAGTATTTAGGTTTGAAGAGTGTCCGAATACTTTTATGAGCCACCGTAAGTTAGTTGCTTCGAACACGTTGGCGAAACGAAGTATGCTAAATATTTGAATGTGGTAAAACCATCGATGGACAAAATCCGCGATTCGATTTAGTTGGCAATTCAATACAATATGCATACACGTACGTATCCATCGCCTCGCTTTGTTTCGTGTCGCGTCGTGTCGCGTCGTGTCGCGGCGTTTCGTTTCGTTCCGTTTCGTTTCGTTCGAACGGGCCGGCCGATCTGTGTCACGGCGACTTTCAGCCGGTTTAAAAGTAAAAGTAATTGATAGACCGTGCGTCGGTGACGTTCGCGGATGATCGTTCGGTGCAGTGGCAAGCATCCTGCGACGTTATCGATCTCATCGGGTTCTTATTTTTAAACCATGAACAAGTCCTGCCATTCCATGTCGCCGCGACTCCACTGACTCACCGTAGATACTCGACTCACCTGGAACATAAAAACGAGGAAATGCGTTAGAATCGTTCCGACAGGTACATGAAAAATTATACATCGATAGAGGCATTCGGGGTGGACATTCGATATATCGCGAGATTGAGGATCGAGAAATTTGCTACGGTTCGACTCTGGATCTCGGAAGCTTCCAACGTTCGGGTACCTGAAGTCGAGAGAAGTCAAGTTTGAAGTTTCCGAAATTTTTAATCACACGAATGGACGGAATACTTTCTCGCGACCTTCCAATCTAAATACAATATTTAACCCTTTTAATGCGGAACGACGACACATCGCCGTTCGCAACACTTGCGAAAAGTGGCAACGACGATGCATCATCGTTGCGTATCCGATGACGCCTTATTATTCTCATTGCGAGCGAACTACAGTAGCGCACGAAAGTATTCTGACACTCTACAAACCTAAA
>CM052092.1:18331590-18346910 GCA_028453745.1 Agapostemon virescens
TTCATACTGTCTGCAAGGTGTCGGAGAGACAGAACATTCGAAAAGTCATGAAAACATTCGTAAGGTGTAAGAAGCGGACGTTATTATGGCATATAGGCGAAATCGTGCTCGTTGCTACTATCATTATTGTTGTTATTTCTATTAATTATACTACCATTACAGTCTACGTTATTCATACTATATGTAAGGTGTCGGAGAGACAGAACATTCGAAAAGTCTTGAAAACATTCGTAAGGTATAAGAAGCGGACGTTCTAAGAGCACACGGACGAAACCGTGCTCGTTGCTACTATCATTATTGTTGTTACTTCTATTAATTATGCTACCATTACAGTCTACGTTATTCATACTGTCTGCAAGGTGTCGGAGAGACAGAACATTCGAAAAGTCTTGAAAACATTCCTAAGGTATAAGAAGCGGACGTTCTTATGGCATATAGGCGAAATCGTGCTCGTTGGTAGTATTACTATTGTTGTTACTTCTATTAATTATGCTACCATTACTGTCTACGTTATTCATACTATCTGTAAGGTGTCGGAGAGACAGAACATTCGAAATGTCTTGGAAATATTCGTAAGGTCTAAGAAGTGGACGAACTTTAGTTTTAAGGACGTTCGTAAGGCTTAGGAAATGGATCTTCTTAGAACGTCCAAAATTTAAATCCTAAGGACGTCCAGAAGAGTTTAGAAACGGATCTTCTTGAAACGTCCAAAATTTGAGTATCAGGACGTCCAGAAGACTTAGGAAATGGATCTCCCTAATGTTATATTCTTCTGTAACAAATAACGAAGCATCGCAGTAAACGTGGCAGTATAAAAGATACAAATTGCCTTTTCTTCTCTGTAAGATTTTCAGCAATAAGGCCGTTACGATAATAAAGGCTATGGCCGGGTTTGGAGGTGATTTTCGTCCCCGACGGTATTTTGATCGAGCTTGGAATATGTGATACCCTACCCAAAAAGATCCCCGCCTGCAAAGTTTCAGCCCCATAACTCATCTGTGAAGGTAGTTATTGAGAAAAATAAAAAAACGATTTCTTGGCTCATTTTCCCTATTTATTAATTAACTAATTAATTAAAAATTCTGAAAAAATTCTGACACATTTCGGATACTATGTCTCATGTTAGGTATTATTTTCAGATTTTTCCGTTGCAAACTCTGATTGTAAACAACGAAAAATATAAAAAAATGCCGATTTCATATAGCAATCTTAAATTGAACACCACCGATTTAATTTAGCAATGAGATATAATTATAAGTATTATGCTCAATTTTTTTCAAATTTATGAGAGTGGGGTCAGCGTGGTAAAACAAAAATAAAAAACACTTTTTTCGGCGTTTTTTAAAAGTTATACTCATTTTTTCTGAATATATTATGTAATATTGAACGTTCCTGCGTTAAACAAAATGTTCCAGATTTTTAAAGTTGCGTACTGTAAAAAATTAAAATAATATTATATACGATATATTCCATTGCTTCGAAAATGATTTCAACGGCACCGGTTGGCGCAGCACCTATGGTCCCTGACTGTGGAACCGCTGGATGCTTTTTGGACCAGGTTCGCATCCCAGTCAGGTCAATTTCTTTTTTTTCGTTAATTACATGTTTTTCGCTTACTAGCCATGTGATTGTTAATGAATCATTGTAAAAAATTTTTAACTACGTTTCGACTATTTTAATATTATTAAAAAAAAAATAGTTTTTGGAATACTTTCTGTCTCCAGTCATTTAAGGCCTATAGCATAATCCTACTTAGCATTTTTTACAATGGATTGTGCATCAACTTGACTCTTAAGTCTTTTATCTTTAATGTGTGTCTTTAATACTTATCTGTAATAATTGTGAACGGATTGGGGTGTGGTCGAATCATGCGTGACGTTTTCAGTCTTCATCGCTGCCTTCATTAATTGTCGGTATTATTTGATGAGTATTGAATATTTTATTGAGTATCTCTGCTGGCCGAATTATATCTCTATCAAATCGAACATAAAACAAGTAATAAATAATAGCAGCAACATGTAGAGCAACATCCAATAGTGTGCATTCCATTAGCACATTTGCAACAATACCGTTTTATACCCGAATAACCAGTTGAGTTTGACGTATAATCTATGTAACATTTGTATGTTTTCCTGTTAATATGCCGCGATATTACTTCGAATTTAGCAATATTATTATTTTCTCTTAAATAACGGATGTTAATATGATTATCATGTTCATTAATTATTTCGGCCAAATACGAAATACCTTGAGATAATTGATACGATCCTGTCAAAAGGATTTTTAAATCATCTTCTGTCATTTCCGGAAAATCAAGAATCTCTCTGGAAGATATGGTTTTGAATGGTATTTCTCGGTGGTTCCAGTGTTGTGTTTCTACTTGTGCTAAACTATTTATTACTTTATCTGTACTCAACATTCTGTTTGTAATATCATCGAAAAGTGCGACATCAGAATTTAACCTTTTGCCAAACTTATTATTTAAAAAACACGCAATCGTAAAATATGGCGTTACTGTAGGGAGAAGTTTGTTGTCAAGCTGACGATATAGAAGCTGATATTTTTTCCCTAATACACCATGTATGGCCTCAACGAGCCATTGAACTTTGATAACTATACGCGAAGAATTAGATTTGTCAGTCACTTTAATGACCAGAGCCTCGGCCCAACCATTTAAAGTGTGCCTTTGGGGAAAGATCGAATTTCTGCGTCCGGAAAATCCATTGTAAAAAATGCTAAGTAAGATTATGCTATAGGCCGTAAATGACTAGAAACAGAAAGTACTCCAAAAACTATATTTTTTTAAATAATGTTAAAATGGGTCGAAACGTAGTTAAAAAATGTTTTTACGATTCATTAACAATCACATGGCTAGTAAGCAAAAATACATGTAATTAACGAAAAAAAGGAAATTGACCTGACTGGGATTCGAACCTGGTCCAAAAAGCATCCAGCGGTTCCACAGTCAGGGACCACAGCTGCTGTGCCAACCGGCGCCGTTGAAATCATTTTCGAAACAATAAAATATATTTTATATAATATTATTTTAATTTTTTACAGTACGCAACTTTAAAAATCTGGAACATTTTCTTTTGAACGCAGGAACGTTCAATATTACATAATATATTTTTTATATTCAGAAAAATAAGTATAACTTTTAAAAAACACCGAAAAAAGTGGTTTTTATTTATTTTGACCACGCTGACCCCCTCTCAGGAATTTGAAAAAAATTGAGCATAATAGTTACAATTACATCTCATTGCTAAATTAAATCTGCGGTGTTCAACTTAAGATTGCTATATGAACTCGCCATTTTTTTATGTTTTTCGTTGTTTACAATCAGAGTTTGTAACGGAAAAATCTGAAAATAATACCTAACATGAGGCATAGTATCCGAAATGTGTCAGAATTTTTTCAGAATTTTTAATTAATTAGTTAATTAATAAATAGGGAAAATGGGCCAAGAAATCGTTTTTTTATTTTTCTCAATAACTATCCTTACAGGTGAGATATGGGGCTGAAACTTTGCAGACGGGGGTCTTTTTGGGTAGGCTTTCACATATTCCAAGCTCGATCAAAATACCGTCGGGGGCGAAAATCACCTCGAAACCCGCCCATAGCCTTTGCTACGATTTCCCCTGACATCCCATCATCGTGTTCAAAGTAGCGCACGGTTTCTTCGGCTATTACTTTCATTATTCCTTACGCGACGACACCGTCGCGTCTTCCTAATCACCGTAAACATAATTTACAATAAACTCTGTTAAAAATAATTCTGGCTCTCCGCCGGCCATGTCCTGCGAATTTATCGAAGTTTATTTATGTTGTTTAACTTCCCGCATCCAATTACGAGATAACAGCCGGCGACGCGAGATAAATTCCGGGAAAAATTGCCGGTCAACAATGTCAACAAGTCATGGTCATCAGGTTCACAATCAGGTTCACAAGTCGTGAATTTTCCCCTAATTGAACGCTCGCGACTCGATCCCATCTCTAGCCGGCCCACGGATCTCTCGCACCGGTGCAGTGCGCGCATGCAGCTGTTCGCTTGCTCGCAAAGTTTTATGCACGCATTTATTTCAAGCGTTCAACATCTATGTATGCAGCCAGAGCTCTACTACGCAAAGCCTAACCGGCGGCACCCTTAATGATTTCGCGGAAATCTCATTCCCCGCGAATTCTTCTGTTGGCCGCGCGCATACCCATAATGCTATAGAACCGCGGGCGAAATGAATCGTTCGGATGGTCGTTTCTGCGGTCCGGAAATATTCCTGGAATCCGCGGAAATTGAATGGGCTCGGGATACGATCGAAGCACCGCGTTTTTCGAGATCGTCTCTCAACCCGCGATTCTTTCTCTCAGGATCTTCCGTGCGCGCGGTTTCTGTCGAGAGAAAAGCTCCAAGCGACGCGCGGCGCGACGAATTGCCGGTGTACGCACAGTAGCACTCTTTGAATTTGTAGAACTTTTTCAAGATCCAACTAAACGTCTTGATTTTTCTGGAGCAATTAGAAGTATCGATTTACTAAACGATATGCGAAAAGTATTTTGTAACGGTTGCAATTGGTATGAATTACATGAAAAATATAGAAAACACTTTTTAAATATTTCTTCATTTGAGCCACGTACGAAAGATTTTAAAGACCCATTTCGTAGACCTATGATAATTATACACATGCAGAAAAATTCATTGAAATCGATCGACGTACACACGAGTTGCATGCCATCGAAAATGGTGAAAATCGCAATTTTTCACGATTCTTGGTCAATTTCTGTTTAAATTCCACAAATTACTTACGTCTTTCTAAGCGTGTCGTTTCTTTTGTGCGCCAATCAATTTCGATGAAATTTTTAGCATGCGTATAAGTAACACAGGTCTGCTAGACGCATATCTTAGATTTTCATTACGAGTTAAAATAAAAATGTTTTAAGAAATGTCATTTTTATTTTTCCCTATAGTTTCTTTCAATTCGAATTATTTCGAAATTATTCTTGCGTAACATTTAGTAAATCAATACTTCTTGTTGCTCCAGAAAAGTCAAGTCGTTCGGTTGAATCCCTAACAAGTTATTTAAGTTTGAAGAGTTCCGAATACTTTCAATAATCACTGTAGATAAAAATCATTCTCATGATCTTCGCTGAAATTTTTTAATTTTATCGCGAGTCGATGGTACTCGGTTAAATTCTCGAAAAAGACTATTTTAAATATTTATTTATTCATTCTCAATTCGGATAAAGAAATAATATCATTGAATAATCACTTCACCCCCTCCCCCCTTCCTGTATGCAAATAAGAAAAATTGTACGCATGTGTGCAACGAACTTGTGCAAATGAACTGTTTCTTTTTGGATCAGGCACAGTTTCGTATATCAACCCTTTGCATTGTAAGCAATTTTATTTTCAAAATCGAGAAATGTTTTTACCTAGTACAGTTCCACCGTACATGGCTCGTTTCCTTCGATACATAGAAAGTTTACTATTATTACTCGTACCTGCAACACTTGGTTCGAAGTTGGAAATCATACTTGCACGATTATATAAGAGAAAGTGTACCAAACAAGTTCCAGTTTGTCCGAACCTGGAATTTGTCGAGACGTTACAGATACTCCTTGCCAAATGTACGATAATTTTTCTACTTTACGAGATAGTGAGTTCGAACAAGTTAAAAACAGAACAATTTTGTTTCGCTTTTCATTTCACTTTCAGTTAAGCTTCAGCCACAAAATTGCGACTAATACTAAAATTGAAACATTTAATTTCCGTCAGTGCATATAAAATTGATCACTATTACTCGTACTTGAAACTCTAAAATTTGTTTCTTAACTGCAAACCTAGAAACGCTATTAATAATACAATTAATAACACTAATCGTTGATACAAATTAAATACGCAAGACATGTATGAAACAAGCATAATTCGCTTGGCAAACGTGTTAATCTTTAGCAGTTGAGCGGTGACTTCTTGGAAGCACCACCGAAAGTTGTCACACTATTGTTTAAAACAATGTTTACGTCGCCGCGTTTGTATCTAAGAAATTGATACATATTTAACCGTTGTATGGACGAGTAATACCAAGTATTGGGTTGTTCGGAAAGTAATTTCGTTTTTTCTCGACAGAGGATTTAATTGTATTTTTTTGCACCCAACTTCACACTTAAACCACATAATCATTATATGTTTCGAGAGCTGATATAGCAAGGCTTGTGTGTGAAAAAGTCCAACTGATTCTACGCAGTAGTTTTTGGTTGGTGCCCTTTTAAATATGGAGAGCAATAAGCGGCATTTTCGTTATATTTTTACTTTTTTACTATAGAAAAGATAAAAGTGCTGTTCAAGCCAGAAAGAAATTAACCGATGTGTATGGAGAAGATGTGTTGACAGTACGCCAGTGCCAGAACTGGTTTGCAAAATTTCGATCCGGCAATTTTGATGTCGAAAATGCACCACGTTTGGAAGGCCGTTTGAAGTTGATAAAGACACGATAAAGGCATTAGTTGATGCAAACCGGCGAATAACAACACGTGAGATCGGTGAGAGGTTAAATTTATCAAACTCAACTGTATATGACCACTTGAAAGGCCTAGGTTTAACCTCGAAGCTCGATATATGGGTTTCCCATGTTCTCACGGAGAGAAATTTGTGTCGTCGCGTTGACGTCTGTGATTCGCTTTTCAAACGTCACGAAAATGATCCATTTTTTAAGCGCATCATTACTGGGGACGAAAAATGGGTTTTATATAACAATGTCAAACGCAAGAGATCATGGAGCAAGAAAGATGAACCGGCTGAAAGCATTTCCAAAGCCAATATCCATCAAAAACAGGTGATGCTGTATGTTTGGTGGGATTTTAATGGAATCGTTTTTTTTTTGAGCTTTTACTGGATAACACAATAATTAATTCGGAAGTCTACTGTCATCAGCTGGACAAACTGAATGATGCACTTCAACAGAGAAGGCCAGAATTAATCAATAGAAAAGGTGTAGTGTACCACCAAGATAATGCGAGACCTCACACATGTTTGGTCACTCGTCAAAAGCTTTTACAGCTTGAATGGGATACAATGCCACACCCACCATATTTTCCAGATCTGGCACCTTTGGATTATTATTTGTTCCGGTCACTGCACAATTTTTTAGACGGTAAAACCGTCGCTTCAAATGAGGAGGTCAAAAACCACCATGATCAGTTTTTTTCCAGCAAAGACCAAAAATTTTATGAGCGTGGAATCATGCTACTACCAGAAAGATGGCAAAAGGTATTGGACCAGAATGGCCAATATATAATTTAATAAAATATTTGTTCATTATACGAAAATTGTCTCATTTTCACAAAAAAAAAAAACGAAATTACTTTCCGAACAACCCAATAACTCTACACGTGTAAGAAGAAACGTAGAATGAAAGTATTGTAGATTAGAAAGAATGTCATAGTTTAGGAGCTAAAGCAGCTTCGAGTACTAAGGGCTAATGTTAACGATAATTGTAAAACATCGACGAACTGTAAACAATTCCTTATGCGTAAGAAGACATAAAGAATAAAAATCATACAGAAAGAAAATATTCTAGGTCGGAAGAAATAACTTTGAGTATAAGCAGCTTCGACTATAAAGGGCTGATGAAGGACAACGAGTTAATTCGTCGTTCTAATTCGTTACAAAAAGTTATAATTATATAATATAAATATTATAATTACATAGCCGAAGGATCAACTCTTTAGCTCGATTGCACCGTAGCATCCACATTTCTATAGACTCAAGCGTATTTACTACGATAAAACGATTGTTGCTTAAATTTCACAATATTTTTGCACCTGCGCGAGCGTCCACGATCGGAAGGTTTAACGAGTTGAAAAATTCGATTTCGATATATTAGGTTGGAGAAAAAGAAATCCATTACTTTTACGTGAACTTCAAGACTTTATTCAACAAGTTTCGGATTGCCCGATTTGGGTCAAATATGCACAGTTTTGTTTTATAATTTGTTGCCATTTTAAAGGTAGCTTCATAATGCCTTTCTCATGGAAGTCTTGGTCCCTATTGGCGAAAAACTCTAGTAATCGATTTTCACAATCTTCTCTTGATGCCAATTTCTTGTCACTGAGGAAGTTTTGCAATGCAAGAAAAACATGGTAATCGCTTGGTGCCAGGTCTGGACTATATGGTGGATGCATCGAAACTTTCCAACCAAGCTCCCGGAGTTTCTGGCAAGTCACTATAGACGTACATGGCCTGGCGTTGTCCTGATGGAACACAACACCTCTCCTGTTGGCCAATTCTGGCCGATTCTGTTCAATCGCTAACTTCCAACAGTCCAGTTGTCGACAGTGGATCCGAATTTAGTGTTTGAACATGTTACGAGCTGAGGGCCAGGCGGCTTTGACTGGCCGGAGGTTGGTTGTGATCTTGGTATATGTATGGAGAAAGCGTGGACTAACCGAAACGTCTTTCAGAACCGCGTCGCCACATTAGGTTTAGTAGAAGAGCGTGGACTAACCGAAACGTCTTTCAGAACCGGGTTGCCACATTAGGTGTATAGGGATGTCGTGGACTAACCGAAACGTCTTTCAGAACAGGGTCGCCACATTAGGTTTAGTAGGAGAGCGTGGACTAACCGAAACGTCTTTCAGAACCGGGTCGCCACATTAGGTTTGCAAGGAGGGTTTAAAGGGTTTTGGGTGCCTCGTAACTTTATGAATTTGATGAAGATTCACCTCGAGCGTCAAAGATGTATCTCCGTGGGTTTTACCAACTACAGGTTGTGAATTAGGAGATGGAACAATTGAATTTGAGAATCAAAGACTGGTAAAAGAGAGTATATTACAGACTTAGTTCTGTTACAATTGTAGTAGTAAGTGTGTTGCGTGGACTCTAGATCCCGCTCTCAGTTTGTCGCACTGAGTCGGCGGGGGGCTGCTAACCTCGTTACGATATACGTACTCGGTTTCTTCTGCGTGAAAGAGAACTTATTAGGTAAATCGGAAAGTTCAGTCCGTTTTTTTACAAAAAGTATAGCTTTATTCATGAAAGAAAATGAAAAAGTACGATAATCAAAATATTGTCCATCGTTAGCGATGACTTTTTCCCATCTTTCGGGCAGCAAGCGAATTCCGCGTCGAAAGAATGATTCATCTTTGGAGGTTATCCAGGCGGAGATCCATTTTTCGAGATCTTCGTACGAATTAAATCGTTCTTCAGCAAGTGCGTGTGCCATCGACCAAAACAAGTGGTAGTCAGATGGGGCACAGTCTGGTGAATAAGCCGCATGTAGTAGCATTTCCCAGCGAAGTGCTTCTATCGTTTCCTTGACAATTTTTGAGACGTGAGGCCGAGCATTGTCATGCAGCAAAATCACCTTACGCTGTCCCGTTTCATATTGTGGTCGTTTTTCGTGCAATGCTCGACTCAAACGGATAATTTGTTGTAGGTAGAGATCTCCTGTGACTGTTTGACCAGTTTTTAGCAGTTCATAGTACACCACACCTTCCTGATCCCACCAAATGCAGAGTAAAGCCTTTTTTCCGTGGATATTCCGCTTTGGCGTCGATGTTGAGGGTTGGCCAGGATCACAAATGGTTTTTCGACGTTTAGGATTGTCAAAATAAATCCATTCTTCATCCCCAGTGATGAGACGATGGAGAAACCCCTTTCTTTGTTGCCTAGCAAGCAAAATTTCGTAGATGGTTTTCCGCCTTTCAATGTCTCTTGGCTTGAGTTCATATGGGACCCACTTTCCTTCCTTGTAGACCTTCCCTAAGGCTTTTAAACGGTCGGAAATGACAGATTGAGCACAATTTAACGCTTCTGCAATTTGTTTTTGCGTTTGACATGGATCTTCATCCACCAATGTCTGCAATTCTTCGTCTTCGAATACTCGTGGCCGTCCAGAACGCTCTTTGTCCTCCAAAGAAAAATCACCATTTTTAAAACGTCGAAACCACTCTCTACATGTTTTATCGGAAACAGCATTATCGCCATAAACGTCTACAATCATTCGATGAGCTTCAGCTGCCGTTTTCTTCCAATTGAAACAAAAGACTAACACTTCGCGCAAATGACGCTTATTCGGCTGAAATTCCGACATCTTCAATGTAGAAAAAAACGAAGTTATTGATGCAAGCGTAAATTGTTGTGTACTGAGTTTTATTAACAGATGTTCAAACTAAAAAGTTAGCCTTACTTTAGAGGTTATAGTTACCCACAGTTCGAGCTACGGCTACTCGACGCTAGATGGACAGAACTTTCCGATTGACCAAATAACTCAATCTTGCTAAGACGTTTCTATGTCGAATGATGACTTGAAACTAGCCCCGTTTTCTGGGCCCGTTCGAGCCCTTTATATACCCAGATTTTTCCCAAAAAGCGGTAGTGGGGGTGGCCGTATGTGCCGTAGTTCCAGGAATTCGTCAGAGTAACCCCTTCGAAGGCACTAGACTTACAGTAAACAGACCCACCGGCTGGGGCCAGCTGGCGTACACTCTCGGAAAAGAGCAAGAAAATACGTCGGAGAAAATTCCGTACGTTACAACCATATGGAAACAACTGATAATAAATGTTCCTTTCTAGTCCCACCAAATGCACAGCAGAACCTTCCTGGCCGTTGGTCCTGGTTTGGCCACCGTTTGAGCTGCCTCACCGCGCTTTGACCACGATCGTTTTCGCACAATATTGTCGTATGTGACTGATTTCTCATCCCCAGTCGCCATCCGTTTAAGAAATGGGTCGATTTCATTCGGTTTGACCAAGGCTCGCGCAGATGGAAATTCGATCCATCATGTTTTCTTGTGTTAATTAGTGTGGCACCCTAACATTGAGCTTCATTTTGAATCCAGCTTTGTGCAAATGGTTTAAACCTGTTTTATGGTCGATCTTTAGCTCCTGGCCGATGCTACGTCTGCGTACATGTCGGTCAACTTCGATTATTTTTGTGACTTTATCATCATTTTCGACAACGGGCCTACCTGTGCGAGGTGTATCTTTAACCCCTTACCCTACAACAACGAGTCAGACTCGTGATCAAGATTTCATTCTGAATCTTCTAAACATGCATATCCTTAATTTTCCTTAAACGGAAATAACATTTTATTTAATTGTTGATCGTATACGGTCATCGGAGAATAGCTAGGCACGCGGTAACTACAAATTTGCATTTTCTTTTTGTCTTTCCGCGGCGGACAAAGAAAATCTGGCCACTGTTATTGTAAAATAAGTCGTAGGCCAAGGGGTTAACATAAAACATACCTGAACGAAATCGACGAAACCAAATTGGCACGTAATTGTGAAAAACTGTAAAATGTACCGAATTTTCTCTTTGTTGACTTCCATTTTTAACAGCCTGTAACTCACAACTAAATGAACCAAACGAAAAACAGCAAAAGAATTTTTTTTATTCGAAATGTCAGCTTTCCAACGAGCATACATCTGAAATTGTTTGAAAAAATAATGGATTACTTATTCCCCAACCTAATATTATCCCAGAGCTCGAACAACGGATAGAATCTGCATGGGCAGAGATTCCTAAAAGCACGTTAAGCGTGCTAATTAATAGCGTAGCCGATCGATTACTACAGTTGTTAAAGAGAATACAGTACAGTGACATTCTTGAAATCTAAATGACTTTTTTTAAGAATTAACCAAACTTCTCGACGTTCGACGTCTTGATCGTTTAGTTAATCAATGTTTCTGGTTGCTCCAAAAAAGTCAAGTCGTTTGTTTTAATTTTTAAAAAGTTACCTAGACTTAAAGAGTGTCCGAATACTTCCGCGAGCCACCGTATATAGAGATGCTACTACTTGTTAGTTTTTTTAGTTCTGCGCAGATTTTATCAATGGCGGTCCGAGATATTCCGACGTTGTGTTCAGAACGTGGATGCGTTTGGACTGTAACTGCGATGTTTTCATTCGGTGAACTTTGTCTCTCGTTAATATGTATTACGTCTCATAAACGCTAAAGATTGGAATAGACTTTCTCACTGCGTCTTTCGCTTCATCGGGTCAGCCTTTTACGCAGTCAGCCGAGGACACGTAGCCGGTATTTCAGAATTTTTTACAGTGTTTAATATTTTATATTGTCGTGTTTATAATTTACATAATACATTGAATTAGAGCAAAAATTCTAAATCGTTTGAAAATTTTTAGGAAAAATTGTACCAACGTGCTATCACCTTTACGATGAAAATTTTGAATTTTGCTAGCAAAAAGCGGGTTTCCAGACCATTGTGCACTGCGCGGCGGTCCATTACTCTCGGCGTCGATCTTTGAAACTTATACGATCGCGCGACCTGTTAATAAACCGCCAAACCGATACACCTGGTAATGATAAATAAACGTCGCGATATTAATGACAGTCGGTATATTCATAGCGGCAATAAACTTCGTCGGAAATTACAGGTAATAAAGGCCCAAGGGTGCGCTTTTTGCGCGGCCTTTGGATCGACTGCTCCCCTGGTAGATCTCGTTAACATTGTACAAAGTAGCCTAGGCAGCAGAAACGGACGAATCCGAATCTCGGACTGCTCTTGAAATTAAATTCCACCTGTCGGAATCGATATTTCCAGAATACTTTCAAAGATCGTACAATGGCTCGTGAAAGTATTCGAACGCTATTCGAATCTAAAATAACTTTTTCATGATTCGGTTAAACTTCTCGAAATTTCTTGAGCAATTAGATAGATTCGTTTACTAAACGATGTGCGAAAAGGGTTTTGAAAAAGTTGCAATCGGTAACGATTCTCCGATCTTTTCAGAAATTCTGCCGATAATAACTTAAACCAACTGGCCCATCTAGATTGCATTCTTTTTCGTCGCATCGCCATATTAACGTATTTCCGTGTATTACTCTTTTGAATATATGATCATAATAATAATATATACGTAATATATTATAATATAACATTATTATAATAAGTTTCGATCCGATTGAAGTTGCACTTCGGTATAACGTTATTACAGAAAATAATAGTCGATACCCGTCGGACTAAAGTAGAATAGGAATACTGTAACTTCTTTTATACGGTTAGGTGCGTCTGCATTTTCCCATTATTACGTTTAGGAAACGCTGCTATTGAAAAGAATTTAAAGTTCAGCTGCAGCAACTTGCAGAGATGAGATCGTGAGGTAATTTTGTTGTTTCAGGAAGTAATTTCGTAATAAATCGAGAAGAGTTGCTTAACGAGTTGAGAGAAGACGGTACCGGTGCAACTTATAATAAATTCCTATGGCAACTTTTGTTTAAATTACGTTTTCTTTTTGGAACTTCGAGTCCACGTTCATTTAAAATTTCTTCAAACGCGTCAAACTCGCAATCTTTAATCTTTCGCACTGGAAGCTGCTTTAACTCGAACACCAAGGCATTTCTCCTGACCTGGGACAATTTTATTCTACAAGACTTTTTTCATCTTTTGCAGACGGGGTTTATTGCTAGTACTCGTTCTTACAGCAGTTACAGTTTCCAGAATGTCTTAGATATAAGCGTAATTATGCGAGAATTGTTTCAAACGGTGGTGTGGCGATTTTGATCGTTGCCTTCCGTTAATATTTAACGGACGGGCCACGTAGATTTACGTTTCTGCTTGAATTTTTATTACATGCACGTCTATTTAATTCTCTTAAAAAATTCTCCCCTCTTCTCAAGCAAAAAAGTCGTTAAAGACACGTGATAAATCTGGTCTGGACTCGTGTGCGAGTGTGTGTGCCATCGAGGGGAATGAAAAAGGGAAGAACCTGCGAATCGTGTGAATCGTGCGAATCTGCTCGAGATCTCCCGAGGCGGTATTTTTCAAGAACTCCGAACGACGGCATCGGATCGCTTGTCGAACGACAGTTAAAAAGAACTGCCGCGCGATTTCAGGCTTTTCAACAACCGGTCAAATAATTTTCCGTCGAAGCTGCAAACGGCGAAGCTTACAAGGCAGCCAACGATATCGGACGACCGCGGTAGTATCTGCGAGCGGTTCAGTGGTTTTCTTTTGCGCGCGCGAGTTGCGGGATGATTTATGTACCGAGTACAAGATACGATGCTATGTTGCATGAGTGTATCGGTGTTCTTGTGAGCCGTAAAAGTTGATTGAGCGGTTTATCCCGGCTAAGTAATTTATCTCGGGCAGGACGATCGAAATCGCGCACGGAGCAGTTGCTTCTTTTCACCACGGAAACAATAATGGCGACCGTTTCGTCGCCGATCGGCATCGGGATTTAACCCTTTGCACTCGAATGGTGACTCCGAGACACCATTAAAAGTTGCAGCGTCATTATTTGAAATAATTTTTACATCACTATTGTTGCATCTAGGAAAGCGATAACAGTTTCACTGTTGCAAAGACGAATAATAGTAAAAACCTGAATATGTGCATAAGAGGAAGTAAATCGCGTAAAGTGCAATTTTCGAGACCAGAAGACATGCCTTGGTTTTCGAAGGTAAAACAGCTTCGAGTGCAAAGGGTTGATCGCGACCGATCGGATCCACGGGATTTTCCAGTTCGAAAGTATACGGTGGCGAAGCGGCAAATGCGAAATTCTATGCAATCATCGCGACCCTATGTGGATTAATTAGAAAAATCCAGGCCGTCGACTAAAGATCAAGCTCGATTACTTGCAACAATAAACATCGTTCCTGAAATGACATCAGACACGATTAAGCGGTTAATCGCTGCAACGAGACATAATCCAATCTTTGCGGACCCGCCACCATAAAACCACGCCCCTTACCATCCGAGTGAGACCGGTTGAAACAATGAACGAGACCGTGCGTCACGAACCTGGCTCGGAACGCGTTTTAGAGACATAGATATCCGAGTCAGAACCGATCCGACACCGCACAGTAGGTCAAAATCGCAAGACAATATTCGTGTCTCTGTTAAGTACGCGTTATTCGGTGCAAATGGTACGGTTTTAGGATTTTTCGGAGTGGTGGAATACGAGTCTGGTGTTACTTGTTTGATGGAATAACTGGGCATATTTTTGGGAGAGTTTTACTTTAAGAGATGGAAACTTTCATAGTTGATTTCGAATGAAATTTAATATTCAAGATACTGAGCCTTAAAATTCCATGATCTGCAGTTATTTTCTCGAGCAAGACATTATTTTTGTAGAACTACCCTTTTAGGGAGAGTTTCAATTTGAGAAATTCAATTTTTGATGGCTGAAGTCGAATGGGATTTTAAGCTATTAATACAGAATATATAAAAAATTAAAATTGGCTAATGTGCAGTCGTTTGGTAGAATAAGAAACAGGTTCTATAAAACCACCATTTTACGATGAGTTGCAGTAGAAAAAATTAAATCTGCTAGTTGATTTCGAATGTGACTTTACATAATTAACACTC
>CM052092.1:18365242-18379724 GCA_028453745.1 Agapostemon virescens
GCTGTGTACTAGATCAAGGTTCTAATAGTTCTCAGATGTGTACAAGATCCAGGTTATAACAGTTCTAAAATGCGTACATGTTCTGTAGATGTGTACTTGTCCGAAATTCAAAGAGTTCTAAGATATGTACTAGATCAAAGTTCTAACAGTTCTCAGCTGTGTACTAGATCAAGGTTCTAACAGTTCTCGGATGCGTACAAGATCCAGGTTCTAACAGTTCTCAGCTGTGTAATAGATCAAGGTTCTAACCGTTCTCTGCTGTGTACTAGATCAAGGTTCTAATAGTTCTCAGATGTGTACAAGATCAAGGTTCTAACAGTTCTCAGCTGTATACTAGATCAACGTTCTAACAGTTCTGAGATGTGTACAAGATCAAGGTTCTAACAGTTCTCAGCTGTGTACTAGATGAACGTTCTAACAGTTCTGAGATGTGTACAAGATCAAGGTTCTAACAGTTCTCTGCTGTGTACTAGATCAAGGTTCTAATAGTTCTCAGATGTGTACAAGATCCAGGTTATAACAGTTCTAAAATGTATACATGTTCTGTAGATGTGTACTTGTCCGAAATTCAAAGAATTCCGAAATATGTACGAGATCAAGGTTGTAACAATTCTAACATGTGTACAAGTTCAAGATTCTAATAGTTGTGTGGCGGCTGCTGAGAGTGTGTTGGAGAGACAAAGAAAAGGAAAGAAGGAAAGGGGAGCGTTCGTCCTAGGTCCGCTAAAGGACTCGTCATTAAGGTTGACTAGCGGACCCTGCCGCGAAACGCTGGGTAGTGGAAAGCGGTTAAGGACGGTATATATATGAACTGGAGGTGGATCAGGAACTAGCGGGAAAGTCTCGTCCTACTGTCCCTCTACCGGCGAGAGTAGGAGGTAGAGCCGCCACAGTTCTAACGATCCTAGTCCCACGATCCGCCAAATTCACCTCGGTGTGTCCCTACCAAAATTCAGAAAATGATTATTCATTTCGTTGTTCAAGGATCTTTCCTCGAAACTGGTGTCGCCTTTCCGCTGCGGGTGGGTCTGCGATGCGTCGGTCGTCGCTGAGTGGTGTACGGCTGGTTTGTTTCCCTTTTCGGAAAGAAAATGCTTGACTTCCAGCCATACCCAAGTCCATAACTAATTCTTCTGGCTAAGCATGCCCATAAATATCTTAAAAACGACAGTGTATCGCTTGATCGCAGCACAGACCCAGAAGCGATGTCTGGACAATTATAGACACTGTCCGTCGTCACTAGTTCTGGTTTTGTCGTGATTAGTTCAGGGTAGTTTGAGGCGGAGAAATGTAGCGTTTTTCAATTGGTTGTAGAAACGAAGGAAGGAGCGTGCTTGAAGGCGTGCGCCTCAAGGAGTGTACCCAAAGGAGTGGAAAACGGTGAATGAGGGATTATAGTGATTTATTGCAGGGTCGTCTGGTTTTCGTTTCTTCGAGTGCGTCGCACGTAGTGTCCGTTCGTCGAGGTAAAACTGTCCGCCATCGACGCGTGTCGAATGGTCGGCTCCTTCGGAACAGAATTTCGTACTTTCGTGCCTACTTTTCATTTATGCTTTGCAAATATAATATCTCAGGAAAAAACAAGCGCACCCGACCGGGAATCGAACCCAGGAGACCTCTCTGGTCGTAGCCGATCGACTACCGCACTTTCCCAACTTCGTCTTACAAGGGAACATATTCAGATGCGAAATTATAGCTTTATTGTTTAAACAAAAGACTTCTGTTAAAATTTTCTTGCGCGACTACATTTCCCATTGAAAAACACACAATTTAAAAAAACATTTAAATTTTTTCGATCTCTGGTTTCCGAGATATCTCAAATACCCCAACTTTGAGGACTGTTTTCACCCCTTCAAAGTGGATGGTTGCCGATAAAAAAAAACACATGTCAAATATTTTTCAAAGAACTATAAGCTCCCATAAGTTTCATCAAAATCGAATTTTCGCATCTGAATATGTTCCCGTGTTAGTCTGGGGGGTTCTGATCCCACACAAATTACCGAAGACAGGGTTAGGCACGTACAACCTTCGGCGTTGCCGTCGGAAGAAACTTTATATGCACGAAAAGAAATAAACCATGCGCGATAGAACTATTCTAAGTGGAAAAAATATTTCGATCTCGAAATGAAAATTGCTTGGAGTGCCAAGGGTCGATGCTCGATTCAGTAGATTCAGCATTAATTGTTCGCCAGTCCAAGCTCGCATCGACACGTTTTAGCGATCGGCTCGTAAAATTCACAGTGTAAACGTAAGCAATACCAATAGGAACAAATTCTACTTTGGAGAGCTGTATTCTCGACAAATAAAAGCGTTTTAGTTCCCTTTGTAATTCCTCGGGGTGCGATTCGTAAACTCACCTAACGCGGGACTTTAGCGGGCACCTGTTGGAGCGCACGGCAACCGACAACGGCGCGATTGCCAGCGTTTTGTATCGGGTTCTTTTCCAGGTGCTCCAGGGTATGTACTACACGTACTTCGTCTCGGTGATCACGACGATTGAGAAGCTATTCCAGATCCAGTCGAAGACCACCGGTATCATAATGTCGGCGACGGAGATCGGACAGATTGGTTCCTCTCTCCTGCTGACGTACTACGGAGGCCAAGGTCACCGGCCCAAGTGGATCGCTTGGGGCATGATCCTGTTCGCGGTGAGCTCGTTCACCTGCTCGATGCCCCATTTCATCTTCGGCGAACAGCTGATCCATCAGAACGAGATGCTTGTGAGCGGTGTCGGGCCGAGGGGCGAGGGAAACGGTTGGAACAGCACCGATCCTATACCCGCGAATCTCTGTAAGATACCAGAACGACCCGAGAACGTTACCCTCGAAATGTGAGTATACGGCGATGCGTACAGGAGATGTCACAGTTCATTCGATCACCTTGAACAGCGACTGAACAGTGGACGTCATGAAAATAATAAGACGTAGAATTTAACCCTTTGCACTTACATCATAAGTCTAGCATAACATTCGGATGTCCCCTCTGAGGGAACATAAAAGTTTATTTCCGATTACTAAGAATGAACTTGTCCTACTGCACCTTTTTGAGAATTTTTTTAGGAATATATGTTTTCCTGGTGCGTTCTCTTGAAATGGCATAAAAAACAAATCAAAATATGGTATAATTCCGAAGATATATGAAAAAAATATTAGCCGCTTTTAAGAATGAGAAGCGTGTTCACAACGGTCCGGGCGCTTCTCTATTCCACTTGGAAAGAGCGATAAGTATGATTTATAGAAGAAAGGTTACTATGCCGCTATACCTCGCACTGCGTGGTGACATTTAAAACTACAAATAAATAAATCTTCAAACAGGAGAAAAGATTTTCAAAGCTGAACTCAATTTGGATTTAAGCGTCGAGGGTTACAGACAGATTCCTGCACTAAGTCAGAGAATTGGAAAAGAAATAGTTTTTTAATAACTATTATCTTGTGATTTTATAATTTACAATTAGAAATAAATACTTATCCATTTTTTTTTATTACAATAATGGCGAAACGACCAAGCACAAGAGAGTCTGATGATACAAGTAGTAACGAAGACGAGTTCCGGATTATACATAAATATATAATATAAACATAAAAAATGGAAAAATAGAAATATTAATTGGGAAGAAAATGGGACTGTATTGTTTGTTCTGGCAGAAAAACAGGAGGTGGAAGATGTCGAACAATTTATTATTATAAAACTTGCACAACTCAGCCGGCAATGCATACTGGGAATTGCTTCAATATTGTAGAAAATGTAGAAAATTATAACAAATAAGTATTGTTTTTTTTTACAAATATATGTTCCTGAATGTCTATAAACTCATATAAATCAAACATCGTTGCAATACCTTACTTGATTTTAAAATTATACTATATAATGTAACAATTCTAAGCTGCACATTTTTACATTAAACTGGCGTCAAGTTGCTGGTAGGCCACGTCCAAAAAGGTGCCGAATGCAAAGGGTTAAACGGCGTCGAGGAGCACGTCTTACAGGGTACGCGCGATTTTCGGTGGAGCCGTTTTTTGATTTCAAGATCACCTAGATTTTGTTTTAATCGAGCGATCTGGTTTTTGTATCTGCTACGAACCAGGGCCGCGAGCAGTACGAGGATTATTATACAGGGTGTCCCACGCAACTGGAACAGGCTGTACCTCCTAAATGGTTGAGAATAGAAGAAAATGTTATAAGTAGAAGTTAAATGGTATCAGGCGGTGCATAATATGCACTTTTGTGCATCGGTGCATCAGAAAAATGCAACTGCATATTTTTTAAAAATAGAAACCTATATTTTTGACTGCACCAATCGATACAGTTTCTTGTGCTCTACATAAAAGTACTAACATACTTATGCCCTAAACTTATTCGTTAAAAATGTTTGGACTTCAATGGAGGACCGTTTGAACACTTGTAACATAGGTACTCCGGAACACGTGCCGAGAAACCGAAATAATTCAGAGAACTTTTAGCTTCGATAACTTCTTAACGAATAAGTTTAGGGCATAAGTATGTAAGAGCACAAGAAACTGCATCGATTGGTGCAGTCAAAAATATAGGTTTCTATTTAAAAAAAATATGCAGTTGCATTTTTCTGATGCACCGATGCACAAAAGTGCATAAAATTAGTTGCATATTATGCACCGCCTGATACCATTTAACTTCTACTTATAACATTTTCTTCTATTCTCAACCATTTAGGAGGTACAGCCTGTTCCAATTGCGTGGGACACCCTGTATTTGTCGTACAGGGACTGAATAATATTTTTACTCGGAATTTGATCTGTCCGATTACTCTATCCAATGGTGGTACGGAACACTGAAGATTCCGTTAAAAAGAATCAAGGTGACCTTGAAATCTCAGAAATGGCTCAATGTATACAAACGGTACGTACCTTATAACGTGTACCCTTTGATGACATTTAAATTCCGCGTCTCGAAATTTTTGTAACGTGTGCCCGTAAGGAATACGGGAAATAATTTGACAATAAAATTTCAAAATTACAAAATTATACGAATGTTGTGATGTTTTTGTATAAGTGCGGAATAGTACCTAATTTTTCTTTATAGCTTTATAGTGGAGGTGGGAGCAATATTCTGTGATTAAAATTCTTTAGTAAAACCTTTTAAGATAATATTTCCAAAATCTGCATTTTTATAACATTTTTACGCGTGAAATCAAATAGGTAGAAATTAATATTATATACATATTTTTACGGAGAAAAAATATTTTTTTACAGGAAAATCATTATAACGTGACATCAATGCCCTTATTGTTTTAGTACCGTGAACGATATCGTAATAAATGTCAGCTCAGAATATTATTTTCGTGGAAATTATTGACGGTTTTCAGATTGCTATTTCTATGGCGTTGGCTTGTAATAAAACTAACTAAATATTCGCAGTACAACTTATACGCCGGCGCGACTTAAACGAATGAGTGTACACAAATTCTTGCCATCTCATTTTGGCGTACGTATCAATATTATATATATACTCGCACTTTCACTTATGATTTCTCAGTTAGCGAGAGAACAAGTTTTACAAGAAGAAGAAGGTCCAACGTACGCAGCAGGAGCATTTTAGGTAACACAGCAATATAAAAAACGTTATACTTCCACAGAAATCAAATTCATGAGCTCAATTTAAATACATTTTATATACATTTTAGTATATATGTTCACGGTACTGAGAAAATAAAGGTATGACTTTCACCCTGCGATGTTTTAAAAAAGAAAATATTTTTTCTTACGTAAACAATTTATTACAATATTATTTTCTACATATTTCAGTTATACTGGTAATTAATTTTCACCGAATTGCCTTCCTCACTTATTTCATGCACCAATTTGTATTAACTTTTATCCGAAGTATATTCGACACTAGATTTATGGAGCACCAAAAGCGACTATTTTACATTACTTTGTGAAAATAATGAGAATAGGTCAACTCAAATATTCAGTCTTTTATTAAATAATTTATATCCAACGATAAATCCGATGACCCATTTCTCACGGATGCAACTTTGCAATCGCTATAATCGTTACTATAATACAAAGTATTAGGACGCGTCCCGCAAATCTAATGTTAATTGGAATTCTAAAAATTGACTTTTTTCAAAATGGAATCGGAATACCTCCTTAACCCTTTGCAGTCCGAACCATTCTGGACGTTGGCTTTCAGATGCTCAGCGCTACTTTGTGGCAGAAACGTGCATTTACAGACTCTCGTATTATTCAGTATAGTTGTTGGAACCAAGTAACGTATTATAATGATATTGGACTTATACGAATTGGTTGACATCGAGAAATGTATATTTGCAACAAAATCAATATTTTATTTTTTATAATTTTGTACAGTGTGATAAACTTTAAAACACTCCCCAATATGCATTGCAGGCTGATTTGTGCACGTTTGACAATAATAAGTCGTTCGACGCCTGCCACCAGGTCAGGTTCCTGTCAGAACAAACAATGCAATCCCGTTTTCTTTGTCCCACATCGGGAATATGTAGTTTATTATCTAATCTATTGTCCGCAGAAGATGTGGACGGACGCGTTCTTGATTCACGAAAATCGCCTCTCAACTGGTCAACGAGTGCCTCAAAAATTTCTAATTGTGTTGAAAATTTCTAATTGTTATTACTAACTCGCAAAATGATATTCACCAAAAGAAGAATCACTTTTCCGATTTCCTCACTCGTTAGATCTATCTATACCGCTCGAAGCTTCAAAACCAGACTGAGCTCAGCTTTGAAAATCTTTTCCTTCAGTTTTAGACTTGTTTATTTATATTTATAAATCTCACTATACAGTACGAGGTATGCTCGCATACCGACCTCTCATTTACAAACTCTCTTTATCGCTCTTTTCAAATGGCGCCGAGAAGTGCTCGGACCGTCGTGAGCACGCTTCTCGCGTTCTCTTCTGACACAAAACCCGCTGACACTTTTTTATATATCTTAGTAATTTTACTATATTTTGATTTAATTTCTTGTGCCATTTCAAGAGAAAACTTCAGGGAAACATGCATGTCTCAAAAAGTTGCGCTGAAATAACTTAATTCCCCGTAATCACTGATAAACTTTAATGTCCCATGAGAGGGGACATTCGAGTGATATGCTAGAATTACGATATCCCATGAGAGGGGACAGCGGAGTGCAAAGGGTTAATAGATCATATGGCACAAAATTATGGCATGATCGTACGTCGGACGAGCTCGGAATAAAGTTGTTTAATGCTCGGACGTTTCGCTGTCGACTAGGTGGACCTCGTCGACGTCCTCGCCGTCTTCTATTAACACGCGAAACTATTGCGATGGCGACTTCAAGGAGGAGCAGCTGATACAAAGTAAAATCACCACGGTGGTCCTGGCGATTTTCTTTGTATCGTTATTGGGTGTCGGAATGGGTCAGACAGCCGTCTACACTCTCGGTATTCCTTATATCGATGATAACGTGGCTAGCAGAGAGAGTCCGCTGTATTTTGGTAAGTAGCCTTGAAAAGAAAAGGTTTTTACGGAATGTATGTTGCCTTTGAATGTACTCCGCGTGTCTCGTGAGAAGCTTTCTGAAATGAATGCGGCCAGTTCTGAATTAGTCGAAGAGCAAAATAAACGCGCGCTTCGGGCCCCGGAAGGAGGGGAGGATATACAGACAATTTTGAAATTTTTAATCTTTTATACCGAGTGTATTATCCGATTTTGATGTACCGAAGAAGACCCGATCTACTGAAAGTTAACCTTTAGCGCTCCAGTGGTGCCTCTAAGGCGACGCTAAGCATTGCTACACTATCAAAACAAATTTTACATCATTATATTTGCATTTAAGAAAGCGGTAAAAACTGAAGCGTTACACGAATAGTATAAATAAATTTTTTATGCCACGAAATTAACCATGTACGTACAACGAAATTATTCTAGGTTAAAAAGTATCTCGAATTTTGAAATTAAAACTGCTCCGAGCGCAAAGGTTTAAACTTTCATCGTACCAAGTTTATTTGACCCAATCGCGACATTGTATATATTTTATTCCATTTCATCTCTCTGAACCTCTCACCGAGCTTCAGACGCCGAGCGGTGACAGAAGAGTGGGGCTGACTTAAATTCCGGGACAAATAGATAGCATACCATATATTTTCCCATATTTTGTGTTACAAGCTGATTAAGATACATATTTTCATTTACAATTTAATTTATTTAATATTTCGTACACAATTTACGAAATACCGTCCACAACATATCTTTGACAGGATTCTAACACAAAAAATGTAGAAGATTATTGTTTGCAAGCGGGACAAAATGATAGCACATGTGGTAAATCTACGCTTTCCAGATACACCGAAGCTCACGAATTGCGAACATCAACCTCGGAACATAGTTAACATATTGACCGCCATGTCACTCACATATGGGTGACAGAGCAATTTGTCCATATATACAAATAAATTTGTACATTAATATAATCGTTGCACTACATTTAGTTGAAATCTGGAGAATACGAGAAGATAGAAGGATAACTACGTGTCGTGCATTTTAAATTTTAAATTGTTTCTTCAAATAAATTACTTTGATTTTGTTGAATTTTTGAGGTTGTTGTTCTGGCAGTTAAAGTGTTAATAAAGTCCGTGACATTATTTCATGTTGTATATTTGTTCAAAAAAGGCGAAATATTATCAAAAATGGGTCGCGGAAAGAGATTGAACGCGTATGCAATTGACACTATAATAAAATTGAAAAAAGAACGATATTCAGTGAGGAAAATAACAAAAATTATGAATAAAAGTCGAAAAGTAATAATGAATTGGCACATGTAGTAAATCTACGCTTTCCAGTGACACCGAAGCTCGCGAATTGCGAATATCAACCTCGGAACATAGTTAATAAAATCCGTGATATTATTGCGTGTTGTATATTTGTTCATAATGCGAAATATTATCAAAAATGGGTCGCGGAAAGAGAATGAACGCGTGTGAAATTGACACTACAATAAATTTGAAAGAAGAACAATATTCAGTGACAAAAATAGCAAAAATTATAAACAAAAGTCGAAAACTAATAATGAATTAGCATATATAGTAAATCTACGCTTTCCAGTGACACGGTCGCTCGCGAATTGCGAATATCAACCTCGGAACATAGTTAATAAAATCCGTGACATTCTTTCGTGTTGTGTATTTGTTCAGAAAAAGGCGAAACGTTATCAAAAATAGGTGGCAGAAAGAGATTGAACGCGTGTGAAATTGACGCTATAATAAAATTAAAAGAAGGACAATATTCTGTGACAAAAATAGCAAAAATGATGAATAAAAGTCGAAAAGTAATAATGAATTTCTTGAAAAATCCAGAAAACTATGATAAAAAGAAGAGTTCTGGACGTCCGCAAAGTCTAAATCCCCGGAAACGACGTGCAATACTAAGAGCAGCATCAAAATCTAAGATGACTGCAAGGCAAATTGCTCAAAGCGTTAGTGTAGACACTGATATAAACAATGTGAGAGGCGTTTTACAAAAATGCAAATATATAACAAGAAAAAAATTAAAGAAAAAGCTTTGGTTAACTCTGCAAGCTAAGATGAATCGATTACACTTTGCGGAAAAGAATATTCATATGCGAAAGAAATGGCGAAGAATAATATTTACTGATGAAAAGAGGTTTAACTTGGATGGACCCGATGATCTGTGTTACTATGTCCACAATATGGGAAAAGAGGAACAGTTTTTGCGTCATCCGCAAGTGGGAGGTTGTGGTGCGATGATTTGGTGCGGTATCGGGTACTATGGTAAAATGGAAATTAAATTTATAACAGGAAAAATGAATAGCAAAAAGTATTTGGAAATGATTAACACGTACGCCACTAAAATTGCGGGAGAGAATTTTATTTTTCAGCAAGATAATGCCGCAGTACACACTGTAAAATTAGTAAAAGAGTACTTTTCTCCAGAAAAAATTCGCGTTTTGGATTGGCTAGCAAGGTCACCCGACCTTAACATTATTGCAAATTATTGGAGAATTCTTGCCCGAGCTATATATGGAAATGGCAGACTATTTGAAAATATTACCGAATTAAAAAAAATGTATTCAAGATGAGTGGGAGCAATTAAAGCAAAGAAGTAATAAAAAACCCTATAAATTTTTGTCAAAGAGAATGAGGACTGTTGTTAAATGTAAAGGAGGAGCCACAAGATATTAAGCATTAAATATCATTGTTCGATTTATTGTTATACATAATTTTATGTTAAATGTGCTACATTTTGTCCCACTATATTTCCTTAAAAGTTCTTTTTTTTATAAAATTGTATAGACTGTGTATGTTTGTAGAAATATTTTGCAAGAATGTATAAAAACAAAACCTTGGTTGTAATGGTAAATAGATAAAAATTACGTTAATTTTAAAGTGTTCTATCTTTTTGTCCTGAAGTGTATATAAATTTAACCGTGCGCTACTGGAGTAGGGATTCGTTCTTCGCCATAACCGCGATATATCATAGCGAATCGTTTTGTTACAGCAATCACGATCGGAGTGAGGATTCTGGGTCCAGCTCTGGGATTCATTCTAGGCTCCCTGTGCACGATGATCTACGCGGACTTGTCGGTGAATCCGCAAATCACACCGACAGACCCCAGATGGGTCGGAGCATGGTGGCTCGGTAAATTGAATTCTCTTCGCGTCTCGTCGCATATTGTATTATTAGAACTGGGTAAAATGTTTCAACTGGTAAATGGTCTGTTCTATTTGAAACAATACATGTGCTTTAACAGCTTGATTGCCGCGTCAACCATATTTAGGTGACAGGATTGTTTATACGATTTTTAAACAAACGTTCGCGTTAATGTATATTCATTGTATCCAATTTGATCCAGAAACTATAAGAAAGTTGGAGGATCAATTAATGTTGTTTATTAAGATTTTATAGAATTTTCGAAGTTGTCAGATTGCAGTCAGAGCGTTTAACAATGAAATATTTTATCTGTTGGAGAGAGCTTTTAAAATAGCGTTTATTCAAAGGATTCTCGCAATAATGTGGTTTTCATTTGAGAAAGCAATTTTAGATGATAAAATACTTCGAAAGTATGCAATCAGTTTTTTTATTTGACACCTTGCTTTCGAGAAACG
The DNA here is from genome assembly GCA_028453745.1 of Agapostemon virescens. NCBI lineage: Eukaryota > Metazoa > Arthropoda > Insecta > Hymenoptera > Halictidae > Agapostemon > Agapostemon virescens. The sequence continues at coordinate 18,376,345 of CM052092.1, forward strand.
TCATAGTTTGTTGCATATTAATATCATATGTTTGCTCTGTTCACTATCATAAAGAAATACTTTAAATACTATTAAACGCAGAATGCAAATATTTTATCTTCCGTTTTACGATTCCAAAATAAAATTATTTTACTTTTTATTTTATATTGTAAAAAAAAATATTTTAACGTTTATTTTGATTTACCAAAATGAAACTATTTTACTTGTAGAAAGTTTACTATTTATTAAAGGTGGCATTGTATTTGAATTGGGAAACGAAAAATCGTAAATATTTTGTTTGAAATTTTTAAAAAAATTTTATCCAGCTCTGAGCGTTGTACATCGGTCGTCGATCTTTCAAACAGGTTTCGAAATCGTTTCGTACAAAGTTCGACGAATTTCGTATGGAACGCGTAAACCTGGGAACCGTCGAAAACTGGTTCGAAAGAATCGCGGCTCGCTAATTTGCCGCACAAATTTTCGGTGGCATATGCTCCTGGGAACCGAAACTCAAACCCGCGTGTCTTACGTTTCCAGGTCTGGTGCTAATATCTGCCATGCTGATACTGGTCAGCATTGGAATGTTCGCGTTCCCGACGAGGTTGCCCGCGAGCAGAACCCCGCCAAAACGAACGGATGCGAAGAAGCCTAGTCTTAGAGGTAAGCCTTGATTTGTCGCAGCACGAAGAAAAAGTTTAATCGACGCTAAAATTACCGAATCGGTCCAATATATCTGATTCCTAAATTTTTAAATGCAAACATAGTAATGTGAAAGTTACTTTGAACAGTGGTACGACGATTTTTAGCGTCGCCTCGGAGGAGCCATTGGAGTGTCAAGGGTTAAAAGAGTTATTTAAATTTAAAGAGTGTCCGAACGCCTTCGCGAGCAACTGTATATCGCTAAAAACCACAACAATCATATTCGAATTAGAACAAAATCCGATACACCATTTCGAAAAGCGTTCGGTTTTCCGGGCGGAATCCCTTGCGTCTGGATTGGTTCCGAAGTAGTCGATGACGAAACTCGTGCATCTGCGACTGGTGCAACATTCAGAGATGGCTTAAGGTAGGATTTCCTATAAGCGTCAGACGCGTGCGACCAGATGCATCCTTCGCATATCATTTGCGTACAATGCATTTATTATTCGATGCATCGCCGCGTATCGGATAGAACGGTGCGCGCAGAGAAAGTGAAATCATTTTTTAAAATTCAGCCTACTTACGCTTTCGCGACTGTTAAAAGAAACAGAAGATTACGAAGAAATCGTCTTGAGAATTTTGGCAAATGGAGAAAGGAAGAAGATCGATCCTTGGCAATTCGGTGACTCCTCTGAGGCGACACTGAAAATTGCCATATTACTGTTCAAAATGTATTATTTGGTTGAAATTTATTTAATAAATAAAAATTAAACGAGTGCTACGTTACACGGTCTATTTAATTTTCGTCGTCCTCGGAAGAACGTTTACGTATAAAAATGTCCAAAAATATGTCAATGTTAAAATTAACCGCAACGCGTTTGCGCCCACGCTGTTTGCAAAGCAGACGATCGCCAGACGTCGAACGTACACGCAACATTTGAAAGAACACTTAAAGGAAAACAAAAGCATTATTTTCCGTTACATCGGTACGAATGCGTCGGACGCATACGTCGGATGCATATAGGAAATCCCAGCTTTAGACTCTCGAAACTTAGAAACGAAAGCAAACGTGTATACCCCGGAACGTCTATATGGCATTATTCCACGCATAATTGGACACTTTTCGAAATAATGTTTAGAATGTTGTTCTTTGTTAACACTTTATCGACCAGAAGCCTATTAATAGGCTTTTCAATATTCGCGCTGTATCAAAATGAAGCTTAAAATTCTATTTTTACATTCCAATTTGTAACATTATTAGACAATATTATTGGGGATGTATTGCTGATCCGCAATAAAAATTGCTGTCAGCCTTGAAGGACCCATTAAAAAGTTTTCAGTAATGGATCATAGGCCTTACAAAAATTCTGAAATAATCGCCGGTCGATAAAGTGTTAATAACGCGTGAACCCTTCGGGGCGTGGAATTTTAGAAAATAAAATTTGCACATAGCAATTGCAAAATAAGAACCCTGATAAGAGTAATTTATCTGCCATGGTAGTTTTAGCGTCGACGAACCTATGGAAATAAACAGAAAGCATGTTTCTCAACCGACGTAATATTTATTTGATACTTTCGTGACTTTGTTTCAAACAATTATCAAATAAATGACGAAAAAACACGCTTTTCTACAACCTAATTTTCATCATTCTGTTAGTTAAGCTCTCTTATAATTGTATGGAAAATGGTGAACACGTTCGCCATATTGGATTCGCCGCTTTGTTCTGCGAAATTTGAAATGCAGATTCGTAATCGGAGCTCCTGATAACATACAGATACCCGTTTCTATAAAAATCAAGTGATTTGTTTAACCTTCCTTTCGCCATATTGGATTAGCCGGTTCGTTTCTCGAAATTTCTAAATGCAGATTCGTGATTGGAACTCGCGAAAGCATAGAGATGACCAATATCTATGAAAATTAGATTATTTACTGGACCACCCGATCGCCGTATCGGACACGCCGCATTGTCCTATGAAATTTGAAATGCAGATTCATAATCAGCGAGCATGAAAACCTTTGAATACAAATTTTCCATTAAATCCGACACTGTCTTTGATTTTTCGAGCATGATTTCGGGCTTAAATGGCAGCGTGCGTCGAGACGCGCCTAGGAAATCCCAGCTTTATGTCGGTCGAGGTGCACGGGACAGCTGAGATAAGTCTCTCCCCACGAGGAGCGGATCCGCGTGCAGAAGAACACGGCCGTATGCGCGCGGAGAAATGTACGCGCGCGTGCCTGCCGAGTGCTATGCACGACGCATGACCGTGAACTTGCCCCACCTAGTGCACCAGTCGGTCAGTCATCATTATTAACGCACACACGGGGCCCCGTGTGCGTTCGCACGATCCTCGCAACCAGGCTCACCGGCGCGCGTACGTGCAACACCGTGCGCAACACGCCGGAGAGACCAGAAATCCGGATGCGTTCCGCCCCTCGTCACGCAAAAACCTCCCTTTTCAACCCCCCCGGAGGTTCCGTCAGCATTATCGCAGAACAGCACAGTTTTTCGAATCGTTTCGGTTTCCCGAACACTTTTCGCATCCTCGGTCTTCGAATCCTCGACTGCGACGAATGATCGCTTTTCGAATCCTCGGTATTCAAATCATCGAGTGCGACGAATCCTCGGTTTTCGAGTCCTCGCTTTTTTGAATCTCCGAATGCGACGAATATTCGATTTTCGAATCCTTGAGTGCAACGAATCCATGGTTTTCGAATCCTCGGTTCTCGAATCCTAGGTTTTCGAATAGTATGTTTCCGAATC
>CM052092.1:18408237-18431878 GCA_028453745.1 Agapostemon virescens
GTTTTTGTAATTGTAAGATTCTATTATATATTATGATAGCCACAGTGTTTGTAATCATAACATTTTGTTACATACTACGGTACTCATAGCTTTTGCATTTGTATTCGACGAAGTGTAATGTTTTATAAAATATTAAGAACGTTGTTTACAAAAAGGAACCTCGAACTCTATGGTATAATTTCGCTCAATATACGAAAACGTTATTCTGCTTCTCACGTAAGAAGAATACGATCGAAAATTAAGTGGAATATTATCGAAATTTTCATTTTCCCGCTACATTGTGCGGACGAGCTCGTAAATAAATGCACAAAGTACTTACAAAATTCTACAAAATTCGGTTGTCAAACGTGAACAGGGAAAACATTAAATAGTAAATCAAATTATGTTAATCTCGTCCATAATTTCAGATTGTAATTCTCTGCTGCTGCCCGTTTCAATTTATTCTAGAACCATACATAATAAATTTCTCTTCAAAGCATTGTTATAAAAAGACACAGGATTCGGACAGTAACAATAAAATCAACGAAGGCAGCCCAATAAATAAAATACCGTATTCGAATCGAATACTCGGTTTCATTGTCATTTTATTATCCGATCAAATTCGCCTCTACATTTTCGAAACAGAAAGAAATTATACAAGCGACGGTCGATCCCTGTAATCTACTATCTAAAACAAGTACCGAAATGCAAGAACGCGTTGCGATTTTCAAAATCGGTGGAACTCCGAGAAAAGATAAAGAAAACATCGTCGCTGCGGTAACGTTATTTAAAAGAACGACGAATCTCTCGCGAGACGGTCACCGGTTTTTGCATCGTTTCTTGCAAAATTCGCCGGGATTAACATACGAGCGGGGTATTTAAAGATGTGACGTCAAACAAAAACGTGTAACACACGGATCAAGAGGAGACGAGGGAAATAGAAAGGAAAATTTCGGTGGGCATCGAGGAGACGCCGCTAGACGAGACACACCGGCCGTCTCTTTCTCTCGTCGCAATCAATTCTCTTTTCGGCAAACACGATCCAATTTTTTTCTGCATCGGTGTTTACACGAACGCGATCGGAATGAGCCTTATCTCCTCCGAAAACTTGGATAACAAAATTTTGCGCGTCGAGTAACCGTAAGATTTTTCGAACCGTGCACGTCAGACCGGGCCAAATGGCAACGAATTATTATTACGGCGAAAAGTTCGCGGACCAGAGGGAGATCGCGGCGATAAAGGGGCAAATACGTGCGCAGAAATTTTTGCAACTTTCATAAAGAACGTAATCTAGCTAGAATCCGATCCAGAAGGTGTCTGCGCTAAGCTCCGAATGCGACAGAAAATGAGGAAAGATCTTTTAATGCCGTTCCGATATTTTAGTCGAATTATTTTAATCGAAAGATAGGATTGCGATATTATAATGCAGACTAAAGATTCTCCATAAATATGAAATATTTACGTTGGTTTTCTAAATCATTTAGAGATGGCAGATGAACGGAACACCTTCGATCTGTCTACACGAATGGGTCCGTTTTTAGAACTGCGTTCCTTCAAGATACAACGAGCTTATTTTGTTAAATATTTTCGTATTTTTAACAGATTTATAGAATTATTTTTCCATATTGTATATACAGCAAGTAGCATATCTGAACCAGTATCCGCAAGGTTTGTATAAATCATTATTTATTGGACAAATCAAAATTTGTGGGGGAAACAATCTGAAAGAAAATAACCTGCATTCTAGTGAAAGTAATTTTCTATTTTGCATTGCATATTTTATGCGATACCTGGAGAGAACTGACACGGAAACATATTCAGGTGCGAAAATCCGATTTTGATGAAACTTATGGGAGCTTATAGTTCTTTGAAAAATATTTCACACGTGTTTTTTTATCGGCAACCATCCACTTTGAAGGGGTGAAAACAGCCCTCAAAGTTGGGGTATTTTTTTAGATATCTCGAAAACAAGAGGTCGAAAAAATTTGAATTTTTTTTAAATTGTGTGTGTTTTCAATGGGAAATGTAGTGGCGCAAGACAATTTTAACAAAAGTTTTTTGTTTAAAGAATAAAACTATAAGTTCCCCTAAGTTTCATAAAAATCGGATTTTCACATCTGAATATGTTCCCTTGTGAGCAAAGAAAAATTTGCTCGTGTCTCCATAATATAAAATTAAACTTGCACGGCAATTTAGGAGAATTTTTTAAATGAATTTTATCGAATATTTTAATTTGAAGCTTGACACGCTGATTATAATTTAGGAAGAATATACTCGAGTATTTTTTAACGACAAGAATAACTGGGTTCGCGGTTACGACGGTAGCAGTAAAACCGTATAAAATGAAAGTTTATTGATGGTAAACATCGTTCCGACTGGTGTAGTCGTATAAAGGGAAATACGAGATTTAGCGACAATATTAATTACGTGCACCCGATCAGGAAACGTGAATTAATTCAATGATAGTGTAAATTACACGTGGCGGACAGGGAAATGTGAGATAATTTAATGACAATATTAATTATACGCGACTAATCCTTCTGATATCTCGACGACGATTGATCTGAGAAAGAATTCTCGATGTTTGATATATCGATGATAATATCAAAATTTAAGACGCTTCTTATAGGCGGGAAAACCGGGGCTACCTTGACTAATTTTTAACGTGTCTGATTTTTATAAATAGAGTACTGATATTCGGTTGAGTTTTCGAATACCGGAAGTTGTCAAATTTATTTAAATATACATAGTTTTGAAAACAGCTTTAATTAGATGTAGATTGAAATTTTTATCGCATTTATCTCGGTTAGTGCAATAATGCAACAATTCTAAAAATTGTGAAGAAAGTAACGTATACGCAATAATTAATGATACGATTTCAATAGAAATCTTCATTTTTTGTAGACATCATTTCTTGAATTTATTCTCACACGAAACATTTGAATAATTTTATTGTAAAGTCTTCAGCAACGCTATTAAAGCTTCTGCCTCCATATATAACAATTCTAACTGCCCATAAAACAATATCAACCGATGTTTTGCCCTTCTCAATCTTTCGTTTATAATCTCTTATATGGATGCCTGCAATAAATAAAGCTAATTTACACGAAGAACAAAGTGAAATAAAAATGAGACAAAGATCCAGAATTAGTGGACTAATAACCAAATAAATTCGTTTGACATTTCCAACATTTTTACAGCTGTACGTCCAACAACAATCTCGCAACGGATAAAGTAAATACCATAAATCATAGTCAACGTGATACACTACGATATCTTTAAAAAAAGAAATGTCAAGCACTATTTAATGCTCGATTCATAAATAATCGTAAGAAAAATATTTGCACAGTACGGATGTTTGTAAATGTTTTCTTCCCACTGGTATACTACGCAAAATTCCATCACGGTAACGGATTAGATGTATATTTGGATGAACAATCGTATTATAGAAAAGTTAAAAACAATTAGTCAACTGGCAGCGGTCTCCCCTACTTTCCGCCATTATTCGACCGTGACACTTCAGAAAATATATTTTTAAGATATCAACGCGTTAAACTTACAAAGTTTAAGTTTAAGTTTTTAAGTGTCAAATTTACGAATTAATATGATATACAAAGTGTTCGTTTGAAAACTTTCCAGTCGAATATCTTTAAAACTATGAAAGATATTTAAAAAGTGTAAAACACGTGTTCAACGATTTCGAGGTGAAAAAAGGTAGGGGGGGGGGGCAGTATCAGTTTTCTACTTGGGTGGCGTTTTCAACATCATTTTAAGGTCAATTATATTTTTTATTATAGGATCTTATTGTGCGTGAAAAGATCAGCAATTTTCGTAGGCTACCTTTTTTATGCGCACTAGTTTCGGAGATAATTAAAGAGAAGTAAAGCGAGCCATACTCATTCTGCAAGGCAGTTTGAAATTTCTTTATGACCGTCACAAATTTTCAGAATGTTGTCCGTTGTTTTTTAAACAATAATACGAACGACTCACAAACTCTGAACGAACATTTTCGAAGGCATCTGTTGGAATAGCTCTACATTCCTGTACAATTCTGCGACGCAAATCCCTTTCTGGACGCAAATTTCTTTCTGGTTGTATTTTATAAACAGCGGACTTTAACCCTTTGCGAACGAATGTCGTCTTATCGTCGACATCGGGTCCGTATATTCGATCCTTAAAGTTGCAGAAAATATAATTTAGTTGTAACAACACAAGATCGGTATATATAACAAATGCTTTTAATTAGATTAGGAGTCGATCATATTTCTTAATTCCTCGCAAAACTCAATCCGCTCATCAAAACCATCTTTCAATAACTTTTATGCAAGTTAATAGTTTCATAATAGTTTCTATATAAGTTTTAACCCTTTGCACTCGAGTGGCGACTCTGAGGCGCCACGAAAAATTGCCATACTATTATTTAAAGAAGTTTTATATCGCTAGATTTGAAGTTAAGAAATCGATACAAATTTTAGTGTCCTAAATACGAGTAATAATAATTAATTTCATATGCACGAAAGGAAATAAAGTATGTAGAATGAAGTTTTTATAGGTAAAAATATTGTTCCGATTTCAGAATGGAATTGCTTCGAAACAATTTTAATGGAAAAACTAAGACATTTTATTCGATCTGGAACGTTTTTCATTCTGTGCGATATTTTCCACATTATGCAAATAAAAATTGAACTTATTTTCTGATACAGCAGTTAATTTTTAAGCAATTTATGGAATACAGACGAATTTAATAATATAAATAACTGTTTTCAGTAATAATATGGCAATTTTTACTGGTGCCTCAGATTCACCGTTCGAGTGCAAAGGGTTAATAAGTTAAATAAAATGTAACGCGAAAGCGAAGCAAAATAGCTCCGCGTTCAACGCGTTGATTCTTCGACGGCAGCGTCTCCGTCTTTCTTTTACGCGTGTAAACATGGACGTTTAATTATTCAGGTGCTGGCGATTTCTTACAGCAAGTTAAACATCGTTTCTTAACGTCGGCGTTAATTAAGGAGATTACAATTCAGAGGCGTGCAACCAAACTCGATTTCGTCGCGTTCATTCTTGCAATGAACAATAGCAAGCAAAATTTCAATCCTAGAAGAGGACTAGTTGCGGCGCTATTCTTTGCGGCTTAAATTCTTCATTTTTTCTGTCAGTAGCACGCAGCGTTCGACACAATATGCAATCGTTCATGAATAGAGAAGCTGTGGAATTCGAAGGAGAGAGAGAGAGAGAGAGAGAGAGGGAAGGAGAGAGGAACGACGACACCGTTCCCGAGGAATGTTTTCGTGTCGCGTCGATTCCCGTAGGCAAACTTTGCCATGCCATCGTCCCAGACTTATCGCACCACAAATAAAGAAGAACCAGATATCGCGATATCGTTCCGCGACACTCAGATTAAATGCGGAAAATCCGACGTGCCGGTCGGACGCGGAGGCCCGACTGCAACGCGAAGAATAGATAATTCACGGGTCTCTGTCGGAGCGGAAGAAACGCAGCTCCGGTTGAAATTCCGGCGTGGAAAAGGGCTCTTGCACCCTCCCCAATTACTCGTCCGAGAACTGCTCGTGGTCCTTCGAAGGCCTCCAGGTGGCAGCGACCGAGAAAGCCGAACGTATTTCCAGAGATGACTCGTCGAGAAGTTATCCGACATCGCGGAGGTACTCGGATCTCGAAGAGTGACGACGCGTTCTAGCCCTCCTCCGTTTCGTGCGCGTCGTTACGCGATAAAACAAGGTGCAACATTAATTTCCGCTTTGTTTAACTCGTCTGCCGATCGCTCGGCTCTGAAAAATGATCGAGTCGAGAAACGAGCCGCAAAAAACCGACTGAAATCGGATTTTTCGTTTCCTTAGGGTCGCTCGAAGTTAGCTCGTAAAAATAATTTCTACTTCGTTGTCATCGACGCGAAGCGATTGGGAACTATGTGATTGCACGGTTAATGCAATTTTATATTATGAAAAACACCAGAGCAATATTTCTTGCCCACAAGTTCGGACCAATTTCTAAATAGCACAATTGAAAAGCGTTCGGTACCATACATCTCTATTCTTCCCTTCTTTTGAAATACTTCAAATTTAATCTAAAAAAAAAAAAGAAAAAAGGAAATCGTCGCTCTATCTAATTTCTACGAAAAGTTCGATTTCGACGGAAACTGTATCGCGTTGGCCCACTCGCTCGTCGATGAAGAAACAAGATGTCCTCCCTTCGAATCATCGAATCTGTCGCGGTTCTTTTATTGTCTCGGATCGGATCGCGTTATTATCTTGGTCGGCTGATTGTTCGGCTGCGATTACGCGAAATAATACTGAAGCGGATTCGAGAATTGAGCGTAAGAGTTGATGACAGAGGTTCGCCGATACGGATAAGCGGTAGTTGCCATCGAAGGTGGCAGTCGGTCGACTATTTATTCATTACGGAGCTAGGGTAGCTGTTTTCCCGGCACGATTGCCGCGTGCTCGGCCACGTTCCGTCTCAAACGCGTTTATAAATAACCACTCAGCCCTGCGTGCATCCGTGATTACGATCACGGAAGATAGCAGAGTGCACGGCGGTCGCGTTGCATTTGGTCCATGCACCGCGAGACACGCTTGCTCCGTGTCCAAATGCACGCGCAGGGACCGTCGAGATAAATCGCCATTTTTTTCGGCTAGTCTCGCAAATAAGATGTAGGCAAAGCAAGCACGAACAATTATTGACAAAGTCGCTAGATGCACGGGGCGGGCGAACCACGGAACAGTGATCGGTTCAGATTAGTAGATCTATCGGACGTGGTCTTTATCAATTTAGAGAAAAGAACTTTCTAAATAAGCTACTTGTCAAAAAATTCACAAACATCGGTTGAACAACCGAACGTTTCTCTGTCGCATTCAATAAACGGGCACATTACAAAAATAAAAAATATTCCAAGATGCGAATAGTCCGGTTCTGATATTCGCGAACCAAGTTAGAAAATTACAATCTGCACTGTGGGTTTTTATTTAATAATAATAACGATTTAATATATTATTATTCCCGTTTCGTCAACAGCGATTTCTGCTCTGCTCGAGACAAAAGAAAACGATTATCGGTCGAGTTAAAACAAATTCCGTCGAATTCGATTAGCGCGCGTCTTGGAAACAATGGAGGACGAATTATCCGTACAGCACGAAGGTCCTGTCTAGCAACGCGAAAGTGGTATTTAATCGTTTTCCAGAAACGTACACTGCTGAACAAAATGATAAGGCACCTCAAAATTTTTGAGAATGAACATCTATTTGTACATATATGTGGAAAATAAATACACAACAAAATAAGGTACTAGTTCTGACATAATATATGGAAAAATTAAATAAATCGTTCAATCTATTTATTATTTATACAATGAAAATGTAATTGAGTGTGGACAAAATGATAAGGCACTTTGAATATAAAATTAAAAAAGTATTACAATGAAATAAGATTACATAGTCTTTTTAAGTTTCAGTCCTTTAAGTTCCCGGTAATACTTAGGTCAGGAGACGTTGCTGGCCAATTTAAAACTTTTACCTTTTCCGTTTCAAAGTAATTTGTTACTATGCGAGCGGTATGCACAGTTGCATTATCTTGTTAAAATATATATTTTGTCCCAGCAATTCTGCGAACGTAAGTTTCTATGTGTCTCTTAATTAAATTTAAGTAACCAGCACTATTGATACGGCCTTGAATAAATTCTATTTTCGTTTTTCCTCAATAGCCGATACCTGCCCATATCATTACTCCACCACTACCACATTGTCGGCGACTTAATACCTTTTGCTCCTTTCCAAATTCCCAATCCAAATTCATTTCTTTTTCATCCGTGAATATAATTCGTGTCCATTGGTTTTTCCATTGAATATGCTCTATTGCAAAATTTTGCAGACTTTTGAATTTGCGGCATTTTTACCCTCTCCTACATCACGTAAAAATACACTAGTGGACAAAATGATAAGGCACCTCAAAATTTTTGGGAATACTTGCACATATACGTGGAAAATGAATACACAACAAAATAAGGTACTAGTTTTGACATAATACATGAAAAAATTAAATAAATCGTTCAATCCATTTATTATTTATACAAAGAGAATGTAATTAAGTGTGGACAAAATGATAAGGCACTTTGAATGTAAAATAACAAAAGTATTAAAATGAAATAACATTACATGGTTTTTTTAAGTTTTAGTAATGCGTTGACTGCCCTTGACGTTGTACCACTTCAATCATTCTTCTTGGTAAACTTCTGTACAGATCCCTTATATAATTTTGATCCAAGCTTTCCTAAACTTCTAAAATTGCAGATTTTAATTTTGACACTGTATTATACTGCTTTCCACCTTCATATAATGTTCGGCTGAGTTTTCCCCAAACATTCTCGATAATACTTAGGTCAGGAGACCTTGCTGGCCAATTTAAAACCTTTACATTTTCCGTTTCAAAATAATTTTTTACTATGCGAGCGGTATGCACAGCTGCATTATCTTGCTGAAATATATATTTTGTCCCAGCAATTCTGCGAGCATAAGTCTCTGTCTCTTAATTAAATTGAAGTAACCAGCACTATACATACCCAACACCAACATATTGTCGGCGACTTAATACTCTTTGCTCCTTTCCAAATTCCCAATCCAAATTCATTTCTTTTTCATCCGTGAATATAATTCGTGTCCACTGGTTTTTCCATTGAATATGCTCTATTGCAAAATTTAATCGGGGGTCTTATGTTTGTATGTTAACGCCGGCTTTATAGCAAATTTCTTCCGTTTTAAGTAGCTTGTTTTTTTAATTACTTTTCTACATTGTCTTAATAGATACGTTAACTCCACAATCCACTGCAATTTGTCGAGTCCAGAATTCGATGCTTTTCTCAAAATTAATCTTGTTTCCCTTGAAAAAAGGGCTGCAGGTCTTCCCTTCGACTTCTGTTTCCCATATTTATATTCTCCGGTTTTATAAAAAATTCTGTATAATACATCGACTTGTTTTTAGTTTTTTTGCAATCTATACTTGATTTTCTCCATTGGACTTTAGCTGGTGTATTGTAATTTTCTCATCTTCCCTTAACGCTTTTCCTTGTCCCATAATTTAATTTTGGATTAAAAGATATTTAAACACTTATAAACTAACTATTAATAAGTAATTTCTATAAGATTAACTTGCACAGAACTGCACACTTCAACGTTTTCCAACAGACTACTTCAAGTGCTTTAAAATTTTGTCCACTTGAAATTTTGAAACAATGAAGTGGCCTTTAAAGAAAGGTTCTCACTTATAACGTAGTGTACTACTAATAACTTTAACATTTTACTAAATACGTATGAAATTTCTTATGTGTACAACGGTGCCTTATCATTTTGTTGAAAGTAGAGCTTTGATGTTTAAAATGCGTACGGACTATCTATTTTTCGAAATGATCACAATTTATACATCGACGACTTCTCGAGAATCAGAAACGCAGTGTTTAAATATTTTTTGGATCTACTGTATGTAGGATTCGCATTACATGGCTAATCCTTTATTCGGTTTAAACTCCAGTCCCACATGAATCGAGCGAGATTGACAGTAATTTAAAAAATAAGACAATTTAAAATAACCAGAACAAAAGTCCTATCATCTATATTGGTTACTCGTAACCAAACTCACATAATAACTAAAACAGCTGTTTGAAAATTAGGAATACAACGTTCGTAACTTTCTGGAACCATTGTACATAATATTCGAATTACCTATCAATTGTTTATTCGACCTAAATTTTAGATAGGCAGGATAAGAGCGAGACTACTGTAAATAACTAATCAAATTAAAAAAACGAAAATTTTTTAAATCAATTAAAACCATAGTAGTCGCTCCTTTACCCCACTCGCCCTTACTTTACACTATGAAAATCCTGTAAATAAAAAATTCTGTATAACACACCGACTTCTTTTTAGTTTTTTTGCAATCTGTACTTGATTTTCTCCATTGAACTTTAGCTGGACTATTTTGATCTTCTCATCTTTCCTTAACGCCTTGTCTCGTCCCATAATTTAATTTTGGGTTAAAAAGTATTTAAACACTTATAAACTAACTATCAATAAGTAATTTGTAAGATTAACATGCACAAAACTGTACACTTCAACGTTTTCCAACAGACTACTTCAAGTGCTTTAAAATTTTGTCCACTTGAAATTTCAAAACAATGAAGCTCAAAAACCACAGTGCTCCGTGTTTTGTTTGCTTACACTGGTAGTACGTGGCCTTGAAAAGAAGTTTCTCACTTATACCGTAGTTTACTGCTAATAACTTTAAGATTTTACTAAACACGTGTGAAATGTTTTATGTGTACAACGGTGCCTTATCATTTTGTCCATCAGTGTAGAGTAATGTTGTTTGAATCCCGACAAAAATGGATTTCATAAGTGAAATGAGCTCTAGTGAAGACAAATTTTGTTTCGATACGGTCCAAGATGAAATCGATCGTATTTATAAAAAAAATTAGTGGGATAGAAAATGAAGGAAGCGATGAAGATAATGACACAGTAGTGAGTGTAAGAAGTCGAAAAATCAGAGTAATAGAATAGAGAGCGATTCCGAAAGTGACAGTAATGCCGCCGAAAAAGTCGTCGTCAGCAAAGGGTTAATCTAGTTACTGTCGAACCGCATCATTGACACCATTTTCTTGTTTTCACATCTGACGAAGATTATGTGTGATTATATGTGTAAAACGGTGCCTTATCATTTTGTCCACCAGTGTATCTAGAAAAATGAATTTTAAATTTGACAAAAGCCGGGAACACGTTGTCGATGTAAAACCATACTTCCCGTCCGTTCGTCCTGCGTTGCTCTTGAGTGTAATCCGCGGGGCTCGAACCCAAGATGCCCAGAAAAAGGCTTAATTGGGGCCTAATTGCAAGATAATCGTCGGTCCCAGCCCGTATATTCGAATCCGATGCCGCGGAGACTCGAAAAACCCATCGACGAACGTTTTGCAATTGACAAACCGATTCTGCTTCGACACGGTTTTTAAGTAACAGTTTTTAAGCTCCATCGGAGCACGGCCCGAGGACACAGTGTGTACAAGAATACGGTCGATCGTTAACTGGATGCACGCGAAATCGGTGTCCCCTGGGATAATCAACTGATTAAGAGAAGCCGCGCAGCGAAGCGACCGTGTGCCTGTGCCGTGGCGCTGCTAATATTTTTATTTTCGTTGCCTCTCGGCCAGAGAAAGGGACCGGTTTCGAAAGCGTGCACCTCCGCGCAGAACATGCACACGGTTACACGAAACACAACCGCCCCTCCCACCGGCGAAAAACAATGTATAATTTTAGGATGTACGAATGATGATACCTGGCGGACATTAGGACGGACAGAGAGAAAGGGAAGGAAAAATTGCAACCCCCATAACACGACCACACAGTGCTCCACCGAGAGGAATTTGATTATACCCCTCGCCGAAAACTTTCTTGCGTCGATGTCAACTCGTCAACGTGCCCCGTAAATGGTAATCCCGAAAAATTTTTCAAAAACGATTGGCAAGCATCTTGGAAAAATTAAGGAGATGGGAACTGGACGAAGTTCGCCAAGATTCTTCTTGTACCACCGATCATTATTATTAATTATGTCTTGCGAAAATGGCGGACAGCTTCGTTTAGCTTGTAAGCGAGAAATTGATTTCCTGTGTTGAACAAATATTTTCAATGTTTAACTGTAAAGAAGATTAGTCTCTTTGCAGATGTTTTTACTATACTTTGAGTAAGTTACACAAATTTTTGCACTTTGACTCGTTCAGAAATACGGTTTTCGTTCGTCGAACAAGAATAGTTACATTTTTCTTTAGAAAACCAAGTTTTTCTTTATATAAATACATGTTATTGTTTGTCTTACAGTCATTATAAAAAATATATTCTTTTAATAAGTGGCAACTGATAAAAACTTCCGGTTTACTTGAGAAACAGTTGAAACTTTCGGTAAATAAAGAGTAAGTAAGCAACATATCGTACGTTTGTAAATCAAACGACAAGGAGAGGCATCCCCTTTCTGAACATACGATTAAAATTTCAAATTGGTCAAAAATTTGATAAAAAAATCTAGTTTCAACAAAAATACATTTAACCCTTTACACTCAAAGCTATTCCATTCCAAAATCGAAACAATATTTTTATCTATAATAGCTCCATTGTACACAGCTTATTTCCTTTCGCACATTTGAAATTAATTACCACTACTCGTACTTAGAATACTAAAATTCTTAGTTTTTAATTCTTCCTACATGAACAACAAATGCTATAAAATTTATATAATTCTAAATTAGTTTGTTTCGCATCGATCGACAGCTTAAAGCGTTTCACTTGCATTACTGTGGCTTTCGAAATATAAATTTACATTGCAACAAAATTACTATTAACGTTACTTATAATATTTAAATGTTTACCGATTTCTTCAACGTAAACATAGAAATTTAAAAACTGTTCGGAATAATAGTAAGAGAATTTTTAGTGTCTCCTTTGAGACGTCGTTGGAGCGCCAAGGGTTAAAAATTACTTCATAAACTCGTGCAGAGGTATTTTTGAAAATTAAACCACAGGATTATGTGCAATCGATAGAATGCATTTTTTACGGGAAGAATACTTGCCCCCTTAATTTGGTCCTCGTCGCTGCATTTAAGACATCGATGAAATATCGAAGAATAATGCATACGAATGAAACGAGTGAAATTTTTAATCGATTTCCAAATATATTCCAGCTGCATGTGTTTCGTGATTCAATGATTACAGCAACCGTAACATAAATTCTTTATTTGGACCACCAAGGACCACGGTGACCGGTCCCATAGCACTTCACAATTTACTATCCGCTCGCACCGCAGCCTAAGGCAATTGAATGCAATTAATAACTGCGTTCCGAGCTCGCCATAGATCGCAGCAATATGACCCAATTTTTCATAACTCGCACAACATTTTTCCTTCTAGAAACTGCAATTTTCTCGTGACGTTTTCTTCACTTTTCCACGGCTTTTTTCTCTGTCACACCGTTTTCCGCCCTGTTCGCAGTTCTCGTTTATTAATTTCGGGATCGTTTTTAAATTATTTCTCCCTTTCCCTCGGATCGTCGACTTCGGAACTGTTTTTCCTTCGTGTCTAGCAGAAACTATTTAAACTTTGTGCACGTATTTGTTGCTTTCACCGCGAATGGCCAAATCCTTGCTATTTTAAGTTGACGATGTTGTATTCAAGTTGAATAGAAAATACTGAACAGGGAACATATTCAGATGCGAAAATCCGATTTTGATGAAACTTATGGGAGCTTATAGTTCTTTGAAAAATATTTTACGTGTGTTTTTTTATCGGCAACTATCCACTTTGAAGGGGTGAAAACAGCCCTCAAAGTTGGGGGTCAAAACCATATTTTTTTAGATATCTCGCAAACCAGAGGTCGAAAAAATTGAAATGTTTTTTTAAATTGTGTGTTTTTAAATGGAAAATGTAGTCGCACAAGAAAATTTTAATAAAAGTTAAAATAAATAAATAATAAATGTAGTCGCTCCCATAAGTTTCATCAAAATCAGATTTTCGCATCTGAATATGTTCCCTTGAGATCAAACGTAGATTTCTTTTCTACGAATAACACGAAAAATCGAATTTCAATAAATCGTTTGGTCTAATTTTTAAAATGTTATTAGTTTTTTAAGGGTGCCCACTCAATTTTGTTCCCGACTGTACGCGTTCCGAGACTGTAAATCTCTCTGCAAATTCCAATTCTGGCAGTTTGTTTTGCGAATACCGGAACGAAAAAGCATTTACTCTATTCATTGGAATATTTCTTATTTTTTTAATGAGCAACCGCAAACCGAATGTTCGTTTATTGGATTGCTACGTAAATGCGTTCGGCTGATGAAATGGTATTTGCAAATTTGTTTCCGGAACTATTATTTCTTTTATATTAACACTTTACCGACCAGGAGCCTATCAATAGGACTTTCAATAATTGTGCTTAAAGGACTGAAGTTTAAAAACGTATTTTTACATTGTAATTTGCAACGAAGTGTTTAGACAACGTTACCGAGGATGCCTCGCGGATTCCCAATAAAAATTTCTGTCAGCGTTGAAAGATTCGCTGAAAAGTTTTCAGACATAGACTACAGACCATAAGAAATCCTGAAACAATTGCCAGTCGGTAAAATGTTAACACTATTTCAAATTACCCATGAACTATCTGAGTTCAATGCAAACGTTTTCCTTCGACGCTTGTGGAGTAATTGAGTACCATTGTTCCTGCTCTCTTTCGAACAAATCGTTTATTGTCGCTGGCGGAGCATTATAATCATTTGCTAGTTTCGTTTTTAAATATGCCCAGTCATTCTCAATAGAATTTAAGTCTGGGCTTTGAGCAGGCCATGCTATCGTTTGAAATGGCGTTGGTCATCGAGTCAATTTTTCACATTCCTAGTAAAATGTACGGTGGTATTGTCATGTTGGAAAACGATATAACATTCTGGTACTGGCATATTGTCAACCCTGTCTAGCAGATTCTTTTCTAAAACGTTCTGGTAAATGTACCGATTCACCGTGCTATCAATTCGATACAATTTAACCACCACCACCTTTAACTGTCTGTTTCACTCGACGTAACTTAAGTGATTTACCTCTTCTTTTCCAACACTACTATTCTGGCGTATTCTAGTTATTCTCTTATTTTCTGGTATGTTATATCAAATGTTGGTGTATTCTGCTTAATTCTAGTATATTCCGGTATATTCTAGCATATTATTGTATCGTCAGGTATATTATGATATATGTATTCCGACATAATTCGATTAATTTTACACTGATCTGAAAAGATTACATTCTTCCATTGTTCAACGTTCCACTTTATATGTATATATTTTTGCAAAGCTCGAGCGGGCTTTTGTATTCTTCTGGGAAAGAGCAGGTTTCTTTTTCTCTCGATTGATATAAAATTAGCTCCTTTTAGTGCCTTTCGAGCAGTCCATTTTCTTATTTTCTTTCCAATAGCTTTGCAGCCATTGAAGTCGTCGCGACTTCTGAAGTAATGCACTTTGTTAATCGTCGCTTGTCCTGATAATATGATAATAATTTGGGACGACCTCTAAAAGATGTAGGAACGTCATTGCATTATATCGTTTCCGTATTTTATGCACTACTGCCTGACTAACAGCAGATTTTAACTTGGAAATTATATTATCCTTCAGAGTTTTAGATAATTGCTTCATGCCAGAATATTAATACGTATCGCTCCACAAACGGCAATGAACCAACTACTAAAATACTCCCGGCAATAATAGCAATAGTAGCAATAACAGTTCTAAATCGCGGTGCAAAACCGACTACACAAAAACAATTTGTATGTATCAAAATAATGAGGATATTACGATCGTTGAAAATTTTTTGGATAGTTAAAACGTTGTACTTAATACTGTATATTTCGTTTCTTTTGTATTCTATGTGCACACAATAAATAAAATATTATTTACGCAAAAATTACGCATGTGTGTTCAATTTTGCTCTTAACTGTATATAAACAGGGTGACCCAAAATTAACGCAAGATTTGAATTAAATAGAAAACACAGTTTTTAGTCTTTAGATTGTTATTTCTTCATTGAATCATAAAGTACATAGGATAGGATTATTTATGGAATAACAACATCGAGCAAATGGCCTCCACGGCTTGCTGGCACATACGTACCCTTTGGTCGAAATTTTTCATGAACTTTCTGCATAATTGTGGCTGAATTTCGTTGATGCAGCGTTTAATTTCCTCTTGTAATGGACGGGTGGTTGTGGGCTTGTTGACATAAACCTTTTAATTCAAATAACCCCATAACAAGAAATCTAATGGTGTTAAATCACACAATCTAGGGGGCCAGTTCTAATCACCGAAACGAGAGAGTACACAACCAGGAAATGTCTCATACAGTAATTGAATTGTTTCACTGGCTGTATGGCAAGTGGCACTGTCTTATTGGAACCACATATTGGCCACATGAATAGCATCCAATTTCGGCAGAAAGAACTGTGTTATCATGTCGCAATATCGAACACCAGTAACAGTTACTGCTTGACCAGCCTTATTTTTAAAGAAGTATGGTCCAATGATGCCTCCAGCCCAAAATCCGCACCAAACAGTGACACGTTGTGCGTGCATTTGTTGTTCGACAAACACGGCAATTTTGGCGATTAACGAAGCCATCAAGGTGAAAATGTGCTTTATCGCTTCGGATGATTTTGCTCAAAAAATCAGCATCCACTTGTTGATGTTCAATAATCCATTCCACGAACTCTCTTCGCTGTTCACGGTTATTAGGCTTCAGTTGTTGTGTTAATTGAATTTTGTAAGCATGGAGACACAGATTTTTTGTGAGTATACGCTTTAGAGAACTTCTTAAAGTTTGCAATTCTTGTCCAGGACGCCAAATTGATGTTCCTGGGTTTTCATCAACACTCTCACGCACTGCTTCGATATTGACATTTGAACGGCTTGTTTTTGGACGACCAGTGTGTTTAGCGTCTTCAACTGAACCAGTCTCCCTGAATTTTTCAATTAATCTTTTCACAGTTGACGAGGTTAAAACACTATTTTTACCATATTTTGTATAAAATTTTCGAACTGCGGCCGCCAAACTTCCATTATTTTTTAAATATTGTTGAATAATGAAAACACGTTGTTGTATCATATAACGCTCCATTTTTACTAACCCTAAACTCGTAGCTGTCAAATTGTTCTTCTTTCAGGGTTGCCAACAATTTACTGCAAAAATGGCGGCAAATTCATATCTTGCGTTAATTTTGGGACACCCTTTACATATAAAAATGATGAAATTTAGTTTCCTCAGACGTGCAACTTTTATATCGCACTGGATGCCACGAAGGGAATCTCAAAATGTTCACTCGGTATAGTAGAACTTAACAGGGAACATATTCAGATGCGAAAATCCGATTTTGATGAAACTTATGGGAGCTTGTAGTTCTTTAAAGAATATTTGACACGGAAAGATCTTGGAAAACAGAAGTTGAAAAAATGGGAATTTTCTTTTTAAATTGTATGTTTTTCAATGGGAAATGTAGTCGCGCAAGAAAATTTTAACAAAAGTTAAAATAAATAAATAATAAATGTAGTCGCTCCCATAAGTTTCATCAAAATCGGAGTTTCATATCTGAATATGTTCCCCTGTTAGTTTAGAATTACACTGATTATAACTACTTTGTAGTTCATAATTTGCTAGAAGAAAATAATTAATATTTATCGCACGCGTAAGTGTTCTCCGATGGATGTGCAACAAAACGAGCGAAATCGAATTTGATTTCGGTTTAAAGGATATAAATACCGGACATGTTTGTCATACTATCGCCAGAATTTTCGTCACAACTCTGACTCGACGTTACAGCGCAAAGGGTTAAGGTCCATCTTATTGCGCACTGATTTCACGCGGCGCACGGGTCCGCTGCGGGAGTAATAAGGAGATTGGACCCGCGCGGGTTGATGCAGTTTATTTAGCTAATGACGTTGAACGGCCCCAGGGGCCCAGTTTTTGAGAAGCCGCTACAACGGGGCGGAACCCCGGAAATTTCGCCGGCCCGGTGCGAAATCGTGGGAATGCATGGCCAAAAGCTTTCGCGTGCATGGTTTAGCCGATCCCGAAACCGTGCGATTCTCCATCGTCGGCGGCGTGCCGAGAAACTAAAAGTCATCGCAGATACTTATTTCGCGAACGATCGTTAACTTCGACGCAGCGTGCGATTTCGGCAAGCTAGCTTCGCTAAATATTGCTTTCACGGTCCTAGATTATTAAACGATTTCACCATTTCGATAAATTCGCTCTTATTTCAAGCTAGAGGGCGACCGAAAAAACGTCTTAACCCTTCATAACTAATAAACTATTTTCAAATGTAATAACATCCATCCCGTTTACGCAATTATTTCAGCCGTTTATTTTGAAAATGGCCCAAGTCCATTTACAGTCATCACGAAAATATTAGAACACTTTCTAGAACGCAATAACTTTTTCAAAATTGAATCAAGCAATTTGATTTTTCTTTTAGGTGATAAAAATTGCCATATTATTATATTATTTAAACAGCTTTTATATCATTAGGTTTGCAGTCGAGAGATCGATAAAAATTTGAATGTTCTAAGCACGGGTAATAGTAATTAATTTCATATGCATGAAAGGAAATAAAGTATGTAGAATGGAGTTTTTATAGGTAAAAATATTGTTCCGATTTCGGAATGGAATTGCTTCGAAACAATTTTAATGGAAAAACTAAGACATTTTATTCGATCTGGAACGTTTTTCATTCTGTGCGATATTTTCCACATTATGCAAATAAAATTGAACTTATTTTCTGATACAGCAGTTAATTTTTAAGCAATTTATGGAATACAGACGAATTTAATAATATAAATAACTATACAATGGAGCTTTCATAGGTGGAAACATTGTTTCGATTTTGGAATGGAATTTCTTCGAGTACAAAGGGTTGATAGAAGAATTTTTCTTTCTTAAGTTCACTACCTCTTGCCACCCCTAGTATTCCTACTCTCCTTGTGTTACTGGAAAGCAATGATCTCGGTCTTTAAATACAGTTAAACATTATTGACCTTTTGCCTTGCGATTTATTTTACGGTTGCAGTGATTAGAATTTCTTTGCAGTTTGTTATTTTCTACAAGAAAATTTATAATTATTTTATGCCTGTACGTTCTCCAATGGATATGCATTAACAACAACAACAAACAAATAGAATGTTATTTGGTTTTCAGGGGAATTAATAACATAAATTAGACCCTGTTCAGAATCTACGTCGAGAGTCTTGCACACGATGTTGTAGGACAGAGGGTTAATCTATTAGCAACAACAACCAAATAGAATGTTATTTCGTTTTCAGGCGAATTAATAACATAAATTAAACCCTGTTCAAAATCTACATCAAGAGTCTTGCACACGATGTTGTAGGACAATGGGTTAATCTATATAACGCAGATGCAACGTTACAGATTTTTAATCGCCGTCAAGATGTTTCGTCCCATTGTGCGCAGTCGCGTTTTTATCTATCTACATTACACGTACCCTTTCCCACACGAATTTTGCATACACCGAAGCTCGTTGTTATTGCTCGGGAACGATATCGCGAACCATCGTGTGAAAGCTGCTTAACCGACAATCAGGAAGGGGCCTCGAAAAGAAGCGGGTCGATTTTATGGGGGCTCATTATCAGCTTTGCTTCTCTCTCTCTCTTTCTCTCTCTCTCTCTCTCTCTCTCTCTCTCTTCCTCTCTCTCGTCACGACTTCGTCTTATTGCTGATCGCTCGGAACCGAGTCTGCAGCTTTCGTCGACAATATTTTCTCGACCATCAATTCGCTATCGAAATTGGTGGAATTTTTCCGGACATTTCATTTCTCGAGAAAAACGCCGTGCATACGCGATTTTGGCTCTTTTCCTTTTTCAAAAATGCACCAGGGTAACTCGGACTTGACCCGCACCTAACTTAAATTCGATTTAGGCGAGCTCTAAATATGTTATTTAACGTTAAACGTAGCTGATCTATGTTGGCTTGTAAAAACGAAACGATTGGATTTAACGCGTTGAATGCCGGGCGAATTTGTATGTTTCAGACAAGTGTAATTTATTTAATTGATAGGAGTGATCAGCGTTATCAAAGAGTATCGGTAGTTACCGAATAGCGAAGTTCTCCCCCCATCGTGACATTGCTCTCTTATTAATTGACAGTCGCTTCCAACGACCAATGTATAATTTATCAGTGTTGCATAAGAATTGTTTATTAAATTGTAAAAGTACTTCAGAAAGTTCTCAGTTATTATTTATAGTTTCATCGTACGTTTGATCCCGTCGGATCCCGAACGGAATACAATTAGCAATTAAATCTTCGATCTTTCTTGTTAATGCACGAGCGAGTTTATAGTTTCATAAACCCGCGCTATAAAATACACGACTTCAAAGAAACATATTTATACTGCGATCAAACGTTTTTAGTAGACCGAAACGTTATGCGATTATTGCGTATGTAAATTTTCAGCAGGCTGTAAGATAACAAAGTCGAATTTACCGCAGCTCCATTTTATTTTGAATTTGCTGAAAGCAATTACAAGACGATCCCATTCGATTCGATTTTCATGCGATCTGCCTATTAAAAATATCCATAAAATGCATATGCAAGAAATAAATTGGAATGAATAAGACTACTGTCAATATTAATTATTCTACATCGTGAACCACTACGTTCAATTATTGCTCGGGTCTGTGTGCGATGGAAATCGCACACTAGGACGCCAAGATGAAAATTACACGCTTTACTAGCAAATAATATTTCTCTTTGAAAACATCAATTAATATTTCTTCTTCGATTTATGAATTCTAACTTGATTGGAAGTTGACTTTGAACTGTTCTTGCTAACGAGTTATAAATAAAGTGATTTCAATATGATTAATTGTTTTTGAATGTTCGTTTAAACGACACCGATCGCGTCAACAGATTTTCTGTAGAGTTTTATCGAAAACATCCACTTTTAAATGCTTAATAAGGTAATTCACTGACATCTTGTTTTTTTTCAATGGCTTATTTTGTAATGAAATTTTTATCATCCACCAGAATACGATGAGATTCTTAGACATGTATTTGTTACAGCCACAATAAAATCAAACGAACGAGAAATTGAAACTGTATAAAGAATTGTTCTACATTCACATTTTTCTGCACTCACTTGGATTCCAAATTAAACCCGTCACCGAGACAATTGCCATTCAACTCGCACTCGCTCATTTTTAACAATAATTTTAAGTATTAACCCCTTGGCCTACGACTTATTTTCTGGTAACAGCGACTACATAGATTTTCTTTATCCTCCGCGAAACTACAAAAAGAAAAGTAAAATTTGTAGTTATCGCGTGCGTTATTCTCTATTCGTCTATTCCGTGCGCTATTCTCCACCGATTGTACGCGATCAGAGATAGAATAGAATGTTATTTAGGGTTTAAAGAAAATTACTTAATTAAATTAGAAATCTGGATCACGAGTCTGACAAGGGCTCGTTGTTGTAGGGCAAGGGGTGAAACTCGTATCCGAGTCTGTTAAAGTCTAACTTTAATTTTCAAGCGAGTTGCGTGCTTTGTAAAACCATTAGCACCGCTCCTAAGTATTCGATCATTATTAAAACTTTACCGACCGACGATTATTTCAAAATTTTTTAAGATCTGACGACTTTCAACGCCGACAGCAATTTTTATTGGGAATCCGCGAGGCATCCTCGGTAACGTTATTTAATAATTAAGTAATAGTAGTGTTTTTAACTTCATTTTGTTAAGCGCAATTATTGAAAGTCCTATTTATTAATTAAGCCCAATTAGCTTCCGATCGGTAAAGTATTAAGTTGATGCTCGAAGCGCGCGAATAAATTCAACTCGCGATCACTTCCGATAAACTATTTGCGCACTCAACAAATTCGATGTGCATAAGAGCAAGTAAATCGTGTAAAATTCAAATATTCGAGTTCAGAAGAAATTTCTTGGTGTTTAAAGTTAACACAGCTTCGAGCGCGAAGAGTTAGAAGTACTTATCGCTTTCGAACTTCTAAAAAAGATTTATGCTACGTATTTTCCCTTACTTTTCTTTTCGACTACAATACCAAAACATGCAACTATAATATTTTCCTGAGTTTTCATTCAACGCTAAATTTACCTAACGGGTCAAAATTGTTACCGACAGTTTCTTTCTTCTTTATCGAAGCTGTACAACTTTTTTGTGCTAAAATTGCACGTTAACATATCGATTGCACGAAATTTGTGTAATTCCAACCTCGATATTACGATAAAGCGGTACATATCGATATTGTTTGGTGCTCGGTGGTTCTGAATATCGATAGAAATATAAAAGTTGCTTCGAGTTTATAATTATTGACGGTGCTGTACGCGATGCTGGTAGCGAACGTGTTAATGGATTACGATCGACAAAAGTTGCTTTTGCCATTTTTGCGGCATGGTCGACGACTGTGTGGCCGAAGATGTGTTCGTATCGAGGCACGTATCGATGGATAATAAGTAGGCAGGTACAGTGATAGCAATGGGCATTGGAATTTATTAACGCGAAGTGCGCGCTAGAAGTAACTGGTGGGACAAGTAGGCGTGAGTAAAAGTTACAGGCAATCGAGTCGACGTTCAATAATCGAAATTCCCGTGTTCCAGGTCGCGTGACCATGCAAATCATTCGCGGCGACCGGCAGTGACAGTGTAATAATGACCGTTTCCACTTACCGCGGGATGATGTTTACGCGAGACTCGCTGATGATCATCGATCACGCGCCGCGCGCGAGTATCTTGAAAATTCAATGAAAGAAAATCCCGGCCCTGGTCTCCCGATCGTCGGATCGATTAATCTTTTCACGGAAAAAGAAACCTTGAAAGGACCTACACGATCCTGGATTACTCGTGATAACAGCCGAATCAAATACTACTTGAAATAGTAAATAGTGAATAATCTATTTCTTTTTAATCACACCGTTTTAAAAGTAATGTACTTTATTTGCTAGTAAACATTTTTAAAATAGTATTATATTTCTAAATAGTATTATAAATACTACTAGTTTATTGTTAATAATATTAATATTAATTTGTATAAATATTTATATTAATATTAATTAATAACTATTACTAGTCATTCTTAAATAGTATTATAAAGATTCCCAAAATAGTGGAAATTTTATTCGAGACAGCGATTCTAAAAATAAGAAAATAAATGGGAAATATGAAATAAATCTTTTTTATTGCATATTCCGTTTTCGAGAAATTCGAAGAATGTTATGGTTTCTTGCATTTTAATAGTACTTGTTTCTTCGACTTAAGTTCATCGTTAAGTAATATTTTAACCACTATTAAGTATATATATTACAAAATTCAAATATATTTCATTTCTTAAGTTAGCGAACTAAAAATATTTTATTTCATATTTTATATTATCAAAAAAGAATTATATTATGTTATATCGTAGATTAGTAAAATTTAGATATTTTGTTTTTTATTTAACATTACCGAAATAAAAATATTTGTTTGCAGAATATTTACTGTTTATTTGAAGTAGTATTTTATTTTATTCATGGAACGAGTATTCAAAGTATAAAAGCTATATCAAAAAATAAATTAAACCTAATTGATTTAAAAGTAAACAATTTTCAATGTATAAATAATGTTTAATGAAATCAGTTATCATCATCTAAGGTGTCTGTGGTTGTCAATAGACTTGGGACTTTGATGGAAAATAGAAATATTCGAAATCAATTGTAAGCAACAAAGAGTAAATAAAAATTAAGTTCCTTTTCCAACAATTGTGGCAAGTCTGAAACGCTGTAACCGTATTCCTTAATTCTTCCAAGGTCTTCATAGCTCTCTAACACTTCGTTTCTGATATAAATGTAAGCAATCCACAATCTACGTGGATCCTAAATGCTTTTCATAAAAATTTGCCCATACCTCTCACAAGGTCTTCCTTCTGGATAACAAAATGGGAGATGTTGAATAATCTCGCTATTTCTGCAATTAATTTCTCAACAGACCATTTTTTGATCCATGAAAGAAGAAACAATAAAATTATTTTTCACAAACATTCTCGCTCCTAATAATAATAATAATAATAATAATAATAATAATAATAATAAT
>CM052092.1:18432278-18448171 GCA_028453745.1 Agapostemon virescens
TAATAATAATAATAATAATAATAATAATAATAATAATAATAATAATAGTAATAATAATAATAAGGTGGATACTTTAACATTATTAAATTAGTACTATTGAAAAACAAATACTTCAACACTGCGACTAACAAGCACATATTATTTTACTCGATGTCCTACCTCGCCTCGAATCGCAATTGCCACTGTTATTTAATAAACATTTAGACATCCATGATGGAATTTTTTCATATTACCAAAGACATCGCTTCCATTAATAATTTCGATCAACGGTAACCGAGTGCAAACACGTGTCCCTGCAGTTACGTTCGTTTATTTAAACGAAATGCCACCAAATCCAGACATGCTCTGCTGTCCGAATCGACTTTATGTTCAGAGCAGTTTATTATAAGCCATTATTGCATAATATTTCGTGCTATATTTAGTAAAAATGATTGGATAACGTTTCAAGCACGCTTGAGTGGTATTTTATCAAACACATATCGCACACATGCAACGAAAGCGACACAGTTCGGGAAAAAAATATGATTTCCAGGAGAAACAAAAAAACTCTTGTTGCACACGCTTAGACATATATTGTTACTCGAATTTACGAACGACAAGAATAGTACTCGTAAAACAGGTTCGAGCACGTGCACTTCGCAACGTTCGCTAAATAAGACATAATTTATAGTAACAGGCCAATTACGAAGATAAACCAAAAAAAGATTTTCATAATTGGTCGAAGAGCATCTGCGCGACATTCTGATAACGATAATTATAAAATCGTGAGCCTCGCTGTCTGCCATGCGAACCGGCCGTTCGATTTTTGAAAAGTATAAATTAATAACAAGATGCGGCACGGGAAATAAAATTCACCTGCTAATTACCGGTATAATGCGCGCAGAAAATCCGCAGTTTACTTGCAACATCGTAGACTGCTAATTACACGGTTATTCTGATTTCTAAAACATTCCTTACGCTATTTAATCGATCTGGTTGGCAAAGGTGAATGGTTAGAAATTACTGGAAGCAATTGTTTTTCTCTCCGCGTTACCAGGCGGCGTTAAACATTTCAAAGTGATTAGATATGGATCATTTGAGGCGGCCTGGACAGTTCACTCAATTTAAACTATATCCTGGGATAAATGAAATTTAACGAATCGATATCACTCGACGTTTCACCGTTTCGATTCTAACTTTTGCTGCTGGCGTCGCTCCAAACAAGTTTACAGAACAAATCTTTTATACTTCGCGCGCAATTCGGTAAATTAAATTGGCTTTCGTTAGTACCGTCGAAGCAGTTAGCCGAAGACAGATATTTGACTATAACTTTATATAAATTCGCTTGGGACAGTTTAAAAATTTTATCTACTCCATCTATTTCTCTAACGCGTATATCTAATTTAAAATAAAATCGTTTCATCCACAGTAACGATGAATTATTAAACAATCTTCAGGTTTCTATAGAGCTTTTGTTAACATATTTGCGACATTCTATTCTTTTATATTACTCAATTTAATTTATTCATAATGCCAGCAGATTTCGAGGCTGATTGTTGTCGGAGCTCTTGTACACCATGGCAAGTCATTGTGGAGAAAATTATATTATGTTCATTCAAGAACATGTCCCAAATATGTTAATAACAGTTTCTTAAGAATAACTGCATGTCTCTCCTTTTCCTAATACCAAAATATTGTTAAGAATTGATCTAAATTTTAATCTTAAAACAAATTAAAAATTATTTAAAAAAATTCAATGTGACGGTAATATCTAAGACCTTTAACAATGTGTACAATAGAAAAAAAAACACTTTCGAACGACTAGACTTTAACGATACTCGTCGATTTTTTAAGATGAAAATCTGAAAACAACAGATTAAAATATTTTAAAGTCTTCATTAATATCTACAATATATTTTCCGTATATTTTTAGTTATACCAGAAACTCTTTTATCATCAACAAAAATGGTAAATGACGTTATTTAAGTTGTCTTCGGAACCGTTTAACTTTTGTCCAGGGTTAATCCCCGGTCCTGCTGAACAGCTATCGATGTCGCAGGACTCAGGATCGACCGACAACATCAGTCATTGGCGACCAACGAATAAATCGATCCTGTCCGTTATCGTTTTATTTGTTATAGAAAATTAATTTTATATATCTCTGGTTAGTGGTCAGGTTGTTCGCCGGCGATACGCAAAACGACCGGAAAGCTGTGGCTTGCATCATTTCAGAGCCTCGCGACCCATAGTCTCGAGCAAGATCCGGTCAGAATGGGAAATACGCACGCATGGGAGGATCGGTCTTTTCAATGTTGTTTTTGCGGTCGAAAGTGAACGCGAGAGAGCCCGAGACCGAGAGCTCACGCGAGGCAAATCTGCGGCGTGTTGTTTTTGCGAAGCTTATTGCGATTTAAAGTCGATTTACGCGCGGCCTCCGCGTCGCTCGGCTTTGATCATCGACAACCAAAAAAGTGAACGATCAATGATCGCCAGAAACCGGCCCCTCTGGCTCTCGTCTATGGTCCCCGAATCCCCACGCTCGGCCGACCCAAAAAAGGAACGTTACGCGACCGATTTTCGTCCGTCGATGTACCAGCGACAACTTTCTCCGAATTATGACACGCTCGACGAAATGGAAACGACCAGAGAAAAATGGGTCATTTGGCAATCCGTTTGTATCTAAGAAGTCGCCCACTCTTAACCCGTTAACGGGGTCCCGCGTATCGCGCACGGCAAGCTATAATAACGTACGGAGGTGTAATGATTTACGGTGAACCACGAAAGTATTCCAACGATTTCACGTTGCGTGTTCGAGGCTCCGAAAAAAAATGCTTGCGTTACGAATTTCCGTAATGCTTTTATTAGAAGGGTAAACCGTGTGTTGTAATTAGAATTTGCGAGGTGTCCTGCACAATCAGGACACTTGTTTGGGAATTAAAAAACGTTTCGGTGCGCACTTGCGTAATTTGTAAGTTTCTGTATTTTTTAAATTTCAGTTCTCATCTGGCAACGCGCAAGACACGCGCGTATTTTGCACGGTGGTGCATTACTTGCTAGCAGTAAGATGAACGAACGAATTTAAATTTTAAATGTTCAAACATTTTGTTTAAAATTTTACGCAAATGTAACTAATGGTCCATGGAGAAAAATGGTTATTTTGCGATAGTTTTGCGACAACGTAAACATTTCGAGCCGAGAATTAAAAAACTGCGTGCTCGATCAACTTGAAACCAGAAGTTAACAGAACCAATTCACTTTAACAACACGAAACCGATTACATTACATAAACGATTCAATTTTTAGTTATTAAAATAAAACGATTTTTAAGCACTTGTAATGCAAATTGTCTTGAATTTAAAAGTTTTCTGTAATTCCATTTCTTTTTTAACGTTTCTCGAAAATTCTTTACATTTTCCTCACAGCTATTAATTCTCAAATGACAAACCATTTTCGTAATTTTATCATTGAAGATGTATAGGGCTTGTTACTTCTATCGACTTTTGCACATATATATATATACATACGTTTGGCTGTACTTCTTGTAGACGCATTAGTCTTTCCGTTGAAGCTAATATGACACATAGTTGTTTAATTAAATCACTAGAATCTGTATAACTAAATCAAGATTTTTATACTGTGCGTCAAAATAGCCGGTTCGTGGTCGGAATACTAACCCTTTGCCATACGATTTTCTTTGTATCTAAAATTATTGCAACGTTTCCATTACTAAAAATGTTATAGAAGAGAAAAGACATATTTATAATACTACATATACTTCAATGCTTAAATATTGTTTACGAAAGACGTTGTTTAAGTGTTCTGATCGTGCATGCCAAATTTGGAAGCGATACATCGATGTTAACAACGGTTAGAAAATATTTCTTGGAGACGACGATGCGAAAGCTACAGAAGTATTCAAAGCCTATACGTTTTTCATAAAGACAAAGTTTGAATACTTTGTAGGTCCACCATGTGCGTTTATTGTACTATACAGAAGCTGTTGTATACTATCTACGAAGGGTGCCAAGTACGTTGAAGAACGAAGAAAATAAAGGATTAATTTTCATATCGGCATCTAAATTCTTCGCAAAAGCGTTCCTGGATATTTATTATATCCATATTAATAATAATTAATAATAATATTGTTACGGTGGCTGTCCATATGAAGCCGCCATAGGGAAGAATCACATCGCGGTGAACAACCCCTAAGAAAATAATAGAAGATAGGGGTTGTCACGGATCCGTTGTACGGAACAGACAATCGAGAGTAGTTGATGTTTGCCTGTCGAACTTAGACAGCGAATTCGATAAATCAATCCAGACTGTATTTTACTGTAAATAGTTATTAATTAGCGAATAAATAATTATAAATGAATGAGATGCCGCGTCGCTCACCACACGCAGTGCACCGTACTCGCAAACAATATCGACACTTTGCACTCGAATCGACGACTCCGAGGCGCCAATAACAATTGCCACACAATTGTTTAACGTTAAACCTACCGAGCATTAAATTCGACTTATCGTCTTATAAACTGCCAAGATTTAATTTATTCGGATTATTTGCGCTTCTCATTACAAGGTATAATTGAACAAAGAAATCTTAGAATCATAGAAGGGATATCGAATCGATGCCTATGAAGGCAATTTTTTAACTTCAACAATTTCAAAATAAAAACCGTGAAAATATAACTGTTGCAAGGAAATCATGTAGAATGGAAATATCCTAGGTCAGAATAAATGCCTAGGTTTTCGAGTCAGAGAGCAGCTTCGCGTGCGAAGAGTTATAAAATCAATAAACAAATATTAACTATGGCTGGATGGTTCAGCCGCAAGCGAAACGCGTATTAAATATGTTTTAAAAAATGCCGTTTTCAATTGTTCATGTAATTTCTACCAATTAGAATGATTTCAAAATTATTTTTGCATATCATTTAGTAAATCGATGCTTTTAATTGCTATAGAAAAGTCAAGTCGCGCGGCTAAATTTTTAAAAGTTATTTGCATTCAAAGAGCGTCTGAATACTTTCGTGAGACACTGTATATCGTATTTTGTCTTCGATAGATGGTTTTTTAACGTTTGCAAAGAAATTAAAAATTCTTTTAATTGTTGTTTTTAAATACCAAGCAAAATTTCGCGATTTACACTATACAGTGTTAATGTCGATGCATCAACTTCGACTGCTTACATCGCGATAATCGTTTACGCAAAAACAAAAGTCGTCAAGAATACGTAATAAAAAAAAATATTCCACTAAAAATTTTAATTACAATATGTAGAGATCTTGTCAAGGTTACCGCAATGTCAAACGAATTGCCGTGAGGTATTTTCTATATCCTACATCTGAAACATTCTCGAGTAATGGAGTTTTCTCCAGAAAACGAGGTTTTCAACGCACCGTAGGGCACGCCAAAATAACGAGGTTGAAATCACAGATGTTCGTGCACGAATGCACCGCAACGCGTGATGTAACCAACCCCTCTATTCTTACGCTTTAATCCGTAGTTCTCTGTAATTTCACTTTCCCTACTTAATTATGTATTTATAAGATGTCGAACAAGCAGTCCACAATTTTCCGTTTGCGAGCCGGAGAATGTCGCAGAAATTAGAGCTTGAGTTATTACTTCGTCCGATAGAAAGATTGTAATCTTATTTCGAAAAAGATATTTCCAAATAAAAGATCCTTAAAGTTGATCGCATACGAAGAGTGGAGAATTAACTACAGACACGGTAACTAGAAATTTGACTTTTCTTCTTGTCGTTCCGCGGGGGATAAAGAAAATCTAGTCACTGTTATCAGAAAATAAATCGTAGGCCAAGAGGTTAATCGTCTCTTTCAATTTGTTCGCGAATTCTGCGCGTTTCTTGCTATCAGAAATTAATCACCAACACGACTATGCGAACTGGCAGTCGAGCTTCCACAAACGAGGCCTGAAAGTGCCGTCGAATGCAGCAGAAATGGCACAACACGGTTAGATGAAAAGGTCGTTCGAGACATGCAGGTATATTAGATCGCTTGGCTCTTTCTTTGTGCCGAGAAGAACGAAATAAAAAAAAATAGAAAAAAACAAAAGAAGAAGGATACGAGACCCGACGAAAGGATGCAAAAACTGTGAATCCGTGGAAGCGATCAGCCAGGAGAAAGTCCGAAAGCCGAAGAAAAATCTGTGAATGAAAAGCAGAGACCGCGGGAACGTTTACTTTTGTCCCTTGGAAAACCGGAAGTTGCCGACGATGGGTCGTCGAAGCATCGAATAAATATTCATCGGCCCATTTCGGATTTCATGTTCCGGCGATGGATCTATGCCGGGATGTCTAACGGTACCTGATCTCCCCTGACTGGCAATGTGTGCGCATCGCGGTGCATCGCTGCAACCTGCCTCTCGAAGCTCGTCGACGCTGCAACTTGGCGCGAACGTGACTCGGATGCACCGGTGCGCGAAAGTGGAAAGACCAGGAACGACGCTCGTCGGTGGATTCGACGCGTGCAACTTCTCACCTGTTGCACACGAGATGCAGCGCCGATAGAGTGGACCAATTTGTTTTGAGCATTGTCGGAGTGCAGGACGTGCTGGCAACGATTTAGCGTTGCGAGTTGCAATCACTCTTCTTCGAAATGCAAGACAATAAACCGATAGAAAAGCTGATAGCAACACGACCGACGATTTCTCATAACGCGAGCGTTAATCGCAGGTATTTTATACTTTTTC
The DNA here is from genome assembly GCA_028453745.1 of Agapostemon virescens. NCBI lineage: Eukaryota > Metazoa > Arthropoda > Insecta > Hymenoptera > Halictidae > Agapostemon > Agapostemon virescens. The sequence continues at coordinate 18,438,969 of CM052092.1, forward strand.
CTCGAATTATGCCATCGCGTCGTTCAACCCTTGCGCGTTTCGTTCGACCTTCGACGTTGCAGCGACGCAGCGAAATCAAACATGCCGCGAAATTAGCGAAACAGTCTTCCAAACTTGATTGCAAGATTAGACGAAACGAGATACGTGCCAGGCATTTTGCTCCTTTCGTATCGGACAACTTTTGTGAGCTTTCTTTCGCAACTTTAGTGCGTCACGAGAGATATTTCCGTTTTCCAGACGAAGGAAACACAGTGCACGTTGAGCGTAATGTGGAGAAAGAAATCCTTGGAACGAAAGTATTAGCTATTTTCGATATGCAACAAACTGCAAATGTAAAGATTGTAAAAATATAATTCCATGTTAGTATAATGGGGAGAAAGAAATTCATGGAACGAAAGTTTTGGTTGTTTTCGATATGCAACGAACTGCAAATGTAATGATTATAAAATATAATTCCATGTTGATATAATGTGGAGAAAGAAATCCTTGGAACGAAAGTATTAGCTGTTTTCGATAGTTGAATGAAAATATGGCTTTATATTAACCCTTAGCACTCGAATGACGCCTCTAAGATGCCACTAAAAATTGTCATATTATTATTTAAACAAGTTTAACATCGCTAGTTCTGCAGTTAAGAAATCTGTATAAATGTTAACGTTCTAAGTACGAGTAATAGTAATTACTTCCATACGTACGAAAGAGAACGAACTACACGCAATGGAACTATTCTCGATAAAAGAAGGCTTCGATATTGGAATTAAAATTGCTTGAAGCGCAAAGGGTTAAACGATTGTACCGATATTGAACGTCGTTAAATTTCGTTTAATGTCATCTAAGTAGGAAAAATTACACAGCGTCGTTTGAACAAAGTAACCTTGATGTTCGTGCACAAAACAAAGTGGTTTTACAATTTCTGTAATTACGGTTTCTTGCGTATGGAGAACCGACAATTTTACAATTCTTCCAGCATGTTTTTCTTGCCCGTTATTAAAAACGACCGAAAAATTCTAATCGCGGTCGGAGGACAATAGTTCAACGTCGAAGAAAACAGACACGGCGAGCACGAAAATAAAATAATTTTCTAAGGACACGAATCTGTCAGCGGCGCCTTTTCGAGTAAATGAAATGGACTGAAGTAATTAGATTAGAACGAAAGAGGATTGGCTGAGAAATGAAGAATCGATAAATGCTGATATCGCTGTTATTTCATACACGACACCGCAACGAAGTACCTTCGTCCGTTTCAGAGTCAGGTTTTCCAGCAACCACGCGACATTCTCACGCACTTTCCTAAACCTATGCATTCTAAAGACGACACGGTCGTTAAGGCATACATATAATAATATACTTAATTCGTTGATATAATCATTAACGGACAGACGTTTTCCAAAACGCCAACGAACGCTCGCTCACTGCACACTAATTTTTTCTCTCGCACAATAAAGAAATTCACTTCATACCGCTTTCCGTTTCATTCATTATATTTCTTTCTCATTCTCACGTACCCACGCAACGGTAACGATACAAGCAGCATAGCACAGTGCAGCGGGAGCCGAACATGACGGATTTGTACTTTATCTTTGACAAACGCGCAAACAATGTGGACGCTCGCATATCGCGTGTGGAGAATTATGCGAGTATCTGAACCATGCGGCACTTCGAAGGGACCCGAAGTCAAGGTACAACCTAATGTCCTCATCGCTGCTCGTGCCGCAACATCGATCTTCGTTTTGTGCGCGAACCGACTGTCAGTTTCGACGATCCGGCTTATTTCCACCGAGCGCGGCATGCGAGCGTGCTTCGTTTCAAAGAAAGAAAGAAAGAGACAGAAATAAAATCAAAAGGAACCGGCGAACATCTGCGCGAACAACATGCATCGAAGTTATCCCAACTTGATTTCTCTCGTTAACGTGGAAGAAAGGCTGTAAAAAGCTTGATCTTTCCCCTACGTTACACCGCGAGCACGCGCGCGCGCGCGCGCGGTAACTATGTAGCCGAGAGCGAAAAGCGATGGAACCGCTTTGCGAAAAGTGATTAAGGTAAAATGGAAACTAATGGTAGCTGCCCTTAGCCCTTCGTTCGTTCGACGCCAGATCACTCGGGACTTGTACCTTAAGTGGCTTAGCCTTTTACTTACGAGTAGACTGCGGATCAACGTGTTTCTCTTATTTTCGAGGCTGTATGACTTTGGAAGTCGTTGCACCGAGCAAGCGTTTGTGTCTTGACCAAAGCATTCGTACCACATTCGAAAACACGCACAGTCGCATCGATATTCGACTCGGCCAGTTTCATTTCAATGAAATAAACGTAAAATATTAGCGAAAATTCAGTTCGTCTTGAAGGAATGCTGTGTGACATCGTTTCCTCCAATGTCGCGTTAACCCTTTGCCTTGTAACATCGTGTTAGACTCGTGACGATAGAATCTGATAAATTTATGTTGAGAAGAATGAAATTCGTACGATGCGAGTGCCATCCGAAAGGCTTTGTTCAATATTTTTTATCCCTTCTATGCGGTTCTTCTTCATCTATTCTTCACATTTTGAACATGGCGCCTGTCTCGTCACAACTTGTATTATATTTGTATTATAATATTGTATTGCATAATATACAGGGTGTCCCACGCAACTGGAACAGGCTGTACCTCCTAAATGGTTGAGAATAGAAGAAAATGTTATAAGTAGAAGTTAAATGGTATCAGACGGTGCATAATATGCAACTAATTTTATGCACTTTTGTGCATCGGTGCATCAGAAAAATGCAACTGCATATTTTTTTTAAATAGAAACCTATATTTTTGACTGCACCAATCGATGCAGTTTCTTGTGCTCTACATAAAAGTACTCATACTTATGCCCTAAACTTATTCGTTAAGAAGTTATCGAAGCTAAATTTCTCTGAATTATTTCGGTTTCTCGGCAAGTGTTCCGGAGTACCTACGTTACAACAAGTGTTCAAATGGTCCTCCATTAACTTCTTAACGAATAAGTTTAGGGCATAAGTATTATATCAACCATTTAGGAGGTACAGCCTGTTCCAGTTGCGTGGGACACCCTGTATAGCAATATAAAGGCATCTGTTCTTCAATTTATAATAATTGTAAAATTATTAATTTTCTATATGCGTTGTTAATGATCTATTTAATTGTTGTTAATATACAACCATTGGAGAACATATGGGCATGCAATAGTTATACAGTCTAGTTTTCTTCTAGCTAATTATAAACTACAAAAAAACTCGAATCACCGTAATCGTAATGTAAACGGCATGGTAAAGGGTTAATTAACCAACCCCTCTATTCTTTATACTTCAATCTGTGGTTCTCTATAATTTCGCTTTTCACATTTAATTGTGCATTTATCAAACGTCGAATAGCCTATAATTTTGTTTTTGCGAGCAGGAGAATGTTGGAGAAATGGAGCTTGAGTTATTAAAAGAGATTGTAATTTTATTGAAAAAAGATGTCTCCAAATAAAATATCCGTATAGTTAGAAACAACGTATCGTCGCAGTTTTAATCCTATCGCGTTCGTTTGTGAAATGCGCGACGACTGTTGACAGGAAACGTTTATGTAAATTAAAAACAATTTTCTCCCACGTAACCCCGTACATTTTTTAAATAAACCATAAATCGGAAAACGGTATTAACGATGCTGTGATTCGACCGAAAGATTCCAGCAGCGTAGCTGTTACGTTCGCGATGTTCGTTTTAACAAAATAGTCTTACAAGTGTGCAATAAAAATAAATAAAATGCAAAATATTAACCACAATACGTTCGCGTCGGCCTCGAAGCAATGGCATAACAAACAGTTTCATTCAATGTCGAGTTAGTAATGAAATTAACAATCTTTCTTAGATAAACGTCTATCGCAAATTGACATTATCTCTGAATTATAATTTTGTAAATCGCAATGACCAACGTAATTAGCAAGAAGTTTGATAGCCCTTTGCTTTTACGATTCCAACAACCGACTCGGCATACTAAATACTTATTATATTAATATAATATCAAATATTATATAATTAAGTGAACTAAATATATATATATTAACTCTTTGCATTCCAAGCATTTTAATTCCTAACTTGGGACATCTTTCTGACCTAGAATAATTCCATTGCACGTGGTTCATCATTTCCTTTCGTACATATCGAATTTGTTGCTATTCAATTTTTACTAACTTCTTAATTACAAACATTTGTAATGTACAAAATCGTTTTGAATAATAGTCTGACAATTTTCAGTGTCGCCTCGGAGCAGCCATTGGAGTGCTAAAGGTTAATTTGATAATGTTTTCAGCAGTATTTGAATCCATGTATATTTTTGCAGCCGCTATTAATTTGCATTTTGTGTATCGCGTGCTTTCGGATATTTTCTAGCAGAGTTCGTCCCAGAATACTCGATTAGGTTTAAGTGGGGAGGAGTCAATGGTGGATGAGAAAATAGCGGTATATTAGTTTCTTCGATAAAACTTTTAATGATCTTTGCGGTATGCTTTCGAACCCCATTAGCAGATTCAACGCATCTTTTATTTATTCAGCTTTCATATAATCGTTCTTCTTTGACTGGCTTAGGCGTTTCTCTATTCCACCGTAACGACGTTTTTACTTATCTACTTATTCTGATTTTCGATAAATTTCTCGTACCCCTTTCATTGATATCGTAAACGGCATAACAATCTGTTGTAAAGTTTTTGAAGAAATGATTTGTTACCGACTACTTATTTGACAGTTATTGAAATTATAAGAACGTTTCGACGAAAACTTTTCCAGTAAAATTAACATAGAAATTGTACGAAATTTGAATAAATGCAGCCTTGTTATTGTTACAGAGCAGTGAATATTAATTTAGTTTTAGTGTTAACAATCTTTCTATTGCCTGCAATTATTGCAGCTTCGACATATTGCGAGCAAACAATTTATAACAACTAGAAAACATTCCATAAGTCACCAAGTATACTACCATGTGCATACATGGACGTATAACATTTTACATCGCTTTATAAGAACAACGAAAATGCGTCTATTCAAATATTTTACAATTTTCTACGATATACTGTACACATCGAAATAAAGTTATTGAATAATTCTTCACAGATGCACTTTCACGATCTTTATATTCGCAAATTAAAAATATTAGAAAGCGTCGTTCCGACGCGTCCAGCGAATCTAGCGTTGATTGCGAACTTTTATTTATAGAATGACAATTTATTCTGGTCAACTTACTTTCCAAGCGACTAAATTTGGAATGTAACCTCAGAAATTCATTAGAACTCGAACGCGTGCAGTGTTTTCGTTCCGATAGTTACCGCTCCTCCATAATATAAACTATGTCGGAAGACGTAGTAGGTCAAGAATTCGTGTTAGTACTATGAAATAGTATCGTCATTTGACAAAATAAGTACGTCAACTTGAATACCGATTCGGCAGTACAGCTTTTCATAAAGAAAAGAAGTAAAGGTCCCTTTTGTTTATATTAAATATCTTAATAAATACGATTCTATTAATTTTGTTGCTAGTTTTGTTTCTAGTTTGTTTCGATTAATTATTTCTATAAATATTGACAAAGGTATCGTGTTGTCCTAATTTTCTGACCTACTTTACCTACAGTTTGCAAATACGTCGAAAGAAACAATTTCATTAAATAATACTCGAGCTTGCAAACGAACCAAAAGATTGGAGCCAATCGCTTTCGAACGTCGAACAGCGAAGTAGAATTTAAACTTGCATCGAGTTTCTCCAACGCAAAAATGATGGAGAAATTGAACCGATTCATTCCCGATTCCACGTGAAACTTACAACACCGCGATTGCCAAGACTTGGCGACATTTTCATTACAACACGTGTCCAAATAAACGATATTGCTTCACGATTCCTCGTTAACGCTACACCTACCATAAGGGACCAAACCTTTCCAGATTTTACAAATGCCGAAGTTATAAAACAGTTTTCACAGAAATCGATTCAATAGACATGTTTTACTCCCACGTACATTCTAATAAAAATGGCACGAAACACTAATAAATTGCTTCTCGACACTTTTAAAGACAGCTAGCCGATCTTCCTAGGTTTACTGTTAAATTAAACGTTAGAAGTTCGAGTAGGGTAAATTATGGCAGGTATCGAGAAGTAATTATATTTTCCTGAAACGAACGCTGTTTTATTTAGAGGAATTACATTAGTATCTTAAATGTTTTCGCTTGTTTTTAGTACGTTAATTTGGATTCGTTCATTCATTTGCGATTCTTCGAAGAGTCTAAATTCAAGCATTAATGAGTCTCTCGCTTGCATATAAGCGAAGCTAAACCAGAAATCGGTCCAACATACACTCTAATAAAAATTGCACAAAATCTAAATTAACACTCGTCGCTTCCATGAGACAATACCCTCTAGACAATTTTACTGTCCGCCACGTTAATCGTTAAATCATCTACACGGTTTCAGAGGACGTAAACGAACGATCGTGTAATTGGTCGTACTCGTTGAGTCTAGTAGATCTAAACGTCGGTCTAGCATGTAGAAACCGAAGTCCTCGTAAACGTCCACAGTCCATTCGCGAGTAACGATTCGACCGTAGGAACCATTCTGTACAAAGCTCGAGAAAACGCGTGTCATCCGAGCGCTGCCAAATCAGAGTAGAAGCCGTTCGTCAACGCAACTGGTGCACACTGATCTAGCTAGATCAACGGCTGTCGATCACGGAGGACCGAACGACGAGCCATGTCGATCGTGAAATGGGACAACAATAGATCGCGCGGGGTGAGCCGATAGGAGAGCACGAGGGTTCGGGGGTGTCGCCGACGCAACGGCGGTCATGGTCCAGACTGTGGACGGTGGGTCAAGAGAGAGAGAGAGAGAGAGAGAGAGAGAGAGAGAGAGAGAGAGAGAGAGAAAGAGGGAGAGAGAAGAACGAAGCCGTGCGATTCGCGAAAAGGCAAGAAGTCCGGGAGAGGACACGTACCTGTCATACGCGCGGATCTCTCAGCGTGTCTTCCGCTGTTGGCTGGGTCGCAGGCTGGCTGGTTCGCTGGCTTCTCTTTCTCGGAGTTTCGCGGTCTTTCTCTCTCGCTCTCTCTTTCTCCCGGTGGATCTTTCCGTTTCTCTCGCCCTGTTTGGTCAGGGCCATGCGTCATCGGCGCAGAATCGGCTGCGCTTCGGAGGAACGTGGACGCGAGAGAACACGGTCCCGGAGAGCCGAAGAAAGAGTCCGCCGCGGCGGTTGCGGCGGGCAGTTCTGGCCACGAGTCGAACAGAGCGCACCGAGAGTTGCGCCGAAAGATATTTGGTGGGCTGCTCGAAAATAGCAACAGCGTTGTCCTCTATGGTGTGCGCACGGGCTCCCTCTTCGTCTTCCTCTCTCGGTCGTCGTCGTCGTCGTCGTCGTCGTGCTCGTCGGTCCCGTTCTTCTTGTTGGTCTTATCAGCTCGCCGCAGCAGCAACAGCAGCAGCAGCCTTGCACCGCCCGGTAACCCGCTCCGGTTGCTCCACCGGAGAGTCTCGGCACTTTTCTATACCACGTTCGCCGTCGTGTTCGCCGTCATCGTCGACCGTTCCACGCGTCGTCGCAGCTTCTTCTTGTCGCTTGACCGCTTTCCGCTCTTCCCTCGCCTCGGTCACCAGCTGTGCACAAGTATTCTCCGGATGCAACGAGCGCGACTCACGGGCACGCGATCGAACCGAATCGATACCGCGGCAATTACACCGGATAACCCCGAATTCGTCTCGCGAGACACGTTGTCGAGATCCCCTCGGACCCTCTCTCTCTCTCTCTCTCTCTGTATCTACTACCCCGGGCGGTTCAGACCGGACCCACCGACGAGAACACTCCGTTTCGAGAGCACCAGGTAACTAAGCCTGGCGCGCACCCATCCTCGATCGCGCACGAGATCGTGCGTGTGTGTATGTGTGTGTGTGTGGCTGGCGAAGATCGACCAGCGATCCGCAGACACGTTACCTCCGCGAACGCTCCAAGTATGACCGATGCATGCTCCGTCTAGACTACTTTCCGCACCCCCGACGATGCGGACTCTGCTCGGTCGACTCTCGTACGATATGGTCTCCGGGTTGGGTATCCCCGATTACTCGGGGTATCTCCTTGGTCGACCCTTCGATCGGCCTGTCCCTGCGGGTACCAAAAGGGCACCCCTGCTCCCTGGAGCCAATCAGGCTCTACCGACGGCGTTTTCCATTCGTTTCTCTAGTCCCGTGTCCGTCCCCGTCGTGCCCGTCTTCTTCTTCTTCTTCTCTCCTGTTCGCACGTGCACGCCGCTCGAAACGCCGGAATCCCGTCGAGCAAACCGAGAGAAAAAAAAACGGAGAGATGCTCGCGGCTCCGCGGTTCGCGCGCGACTGACTGAGGGCGAGAGTCGTTATTGGGAGCAGAGCGCGCCGCTCCGGTGAAGTCTGTTCGCTCGTCCGCCCCTCTCTCTCTCGCTCGCGCGCATACACTCTCTCCGTCCTCTCTCTCTCTCTCTCTCTCTCTCTCTCTCTCTCTCTCTCTCTCTCCTTCTCTCTTTCGCTCCGTCTCCGTCTCTGCAACCCCCGGACTGCGGTCTCTCTCCGTCTCCCTCGCTATCCGTTCTCCCTCGCTCTCTCTCTCCCGTCGCGCCCCACTCCCGCAGTCCAGCTTCGTCCGTCTTCGTCTGTCTTCGCCTCTCTTCGTCTCCTGGCGACGGTTCTCCGTCGCTCTCGCACAGTTTGCTACCCGCCGCCTCCACCCTCCGTTCCCCGACCACAGGGTCTCTACTTTCCTGCTCGCTCTCACCTTTTTTCCCCGTCCCCGACTCGCTCGTTCAACCCGCGGCCGGCTTGGTCTCGTTCTCTTCACCGGGACAGAGTTCCGAGGCGTTCGAACTTCTCCGTCGCTCGGTTTCACTCTCTTCCTTGCTCTCTTTCGCCCGGTGAACTTTCTTGCTCGCTCGATCGCTCTCCGACGTTCACTCTCGGCTCCCGTTCGGAGCGACGCGAGGAGCAGGCGCGAAACGAACGAAACCGAAACTTAAGCTCTCGGCTGTCGCCTCCTCCGTCTCTTCTCTCGCTGCTGGCCCGAGCGACTTGGATTCGCCTTTTCCTCGTCGCTCGACTGTCGGTTCCGTCTTCTCTCTTTCTCTGTCTCTGTCCTCCCGTCTCTTTCTTTTTCCTTCTCTCTCTCTCTCTCTCTCTCTCTCTCTCTCTCTCTCTCTCTCTCTCTCTCTCTCTCTCTCTCTCT
>CM052092.1:18448181-18463120 GCA_028453745.1 Agapostemon virescens
GTGTATGTCTCTCTGTCTGTCTCTTCAACCCTCTTCTTGTTCGTCCCAACGAAGCCACGAGCAGCCGTCTCCGCGCAGAGGAACTAGCGCTACGCGTAGGCCTCGTTCCCGAGCGGAGAAGACGCGCGCTGCTCTACGCTGTCCGAAACTGGTTGGAGAGATGGCCGGCCGACCAGCCAGCCACTCGTTTCGGCATCGTAATCAACTGGCCAGACTGCTGTTCCACGCACGGCCGGCCATCCTCCCCTCTGCGATCATCGTTCTCACCCTACTTTTACCCACCCCTTCTTTCGGCATTCCAGACGAACCTCCGGCCAAGGGAATGAGTCCCCGATGCAAGCGCGTTTACGTCGCTCTAAGAGAATCGGTGCACGAAAGTCTCGCAGCTGTTCCAGCCCTACGACGCGATCCGCGAACGGACTTTCTTCGTCGTCGTTTTCGGACGCGGGATATACCGCAGACCATTCTTACAGCTCGACACCGATTCGACGACAATTCCTGCCGGATTCGAAGATAAGTTAGGATTTCTTAACGTTGCACTTATCGCAACGGGTCAAATTGACCATTTCCAGAGTGTCTGTTTTATAATTACCGAAGTCAGAGAATTGTCTTCGCAGCAATTGGTTCAACTTTTTTAATCCATCATATATTGTATTAAAAATAGCAGAAAGTCCAAAGAAATTAATTCTTGTCACTTTTATACCGCAACCTATATTTGAGGTTTGAAAGCTATTGGGCGAGGGCAACAACTGCCGGATTCTAAGATAAATTAGAATTTGTTAACGTTAAACATCGCAACGGGTCAAATTGACCGTTTCCAGAGTGTGTGTTTTATAATTACCGAAGTTAGAGAATTGTCTTCTCAGCAATTGGTTCAACTTTTTTAGTCCAGCATATATAGTATTAAAAATTGCAGAATATCCCAAGAAAATAACTTTTGTCACTTTCATATCACAACCCATATTTGCAACTCGAAACCTATTGAACGAGGGCAACAACTGCCTGACTTGAAAACCTGAATCGTCAAAATCTAGTAGTTTCGTAGCAGGTAGCCGTGTCTGTGAAGGGCCGATCCAGCAACATAGACTATCGCGAATTCGATTTTCAATGATTTCAATCTTTTTTACTCGCCACATTTCGATACATGACATTTATCACGAAAACATTGAAAACAATAAATTCTCGGCATCGAGTACAGAAAATATTATTTTTGATTGTGCAGAAACTTTTCTGAAATGTCTGCACGGAACGTCCTTAAGACATCTCGCTTTGTAAATGGGGCTTTCTCAGGATATTCACAGGACACGACGGGACGTTTGGGAACACAGGGACGGAATAAAACAATTCGAAAACGAAGTCTCGAATAAAACAATTTTACTTTATATTTCCGACTTATATTTTACATAGAATCATCGTCTACCCAGTTGTACCACCGGTTACGCGACACTTTGCATATTTGTACGCTTTACTTGATTATCTTCCGATAGGTGTATAAAATGACAAAAAACATCTCTATGCCTAATGGCGATAAGATACCCACCCACTTCTGAAAATTGGACATGAACTTTTGCATTCGTCCAATATTTTGCACGACCGTCGACGACCACGACCGACAGAAACTCGACAGAAAAAACCATAGAATTCGAGTGAAAGCGGCGACTCGCCGTAACGGTGATCATGGCATCGCGTACTATCGTGCGCGAATACGCTCGTCGACTCGCGTAATTCCGTCGACGACGTTTATCGTTCGAGGATACGGTCGCCGAAATTTACGTGGCTCGACGAACAACCAACTTATCCCCAATAATTTCTGAATAAAAAATGGAATATGGATATCATCCTTTGATCGCCAACATCTTTTTCACGAAGCTTGCGCAATCTTACGCGAGCTTAATACACGATCTTAATACATACAGCGAGCCACGAAAGTACCCCAATTTATTTAATTAAACAATTACATTACACGAAACATCCTATCATTTTGTACGGCGCTATATCGCTTGCCAGTATTTTTTTATTTTTTCTTTATGTTTCGCGAATTCGGTCGAGAATCTTGCGAAAGAAACGACGAAACAAACGAAACGCGGAGCAACACCACGATGAAAGTTCCCGTAGAAAGTGTAGACGAGCGATCGACTTCCTAGATACGATCAAATTACTTCCGAGAACGAAGGGGTTAAGGGGAGCTGTGGAATTCAATTTCGTTTCAGTTTGTTTCCCGGATTCGATGATTCAACGTAATCTCTGATATTGTCTTCTGCGGTATTTTTCGGCATCGCGCACGCTGACCGCCTCCATCCGTCTGAATTCGAGTTCGAGTTCCGCTCGGAAATTATTACGTAATTTCTTCATCGTAACGAGGAAACTGTTTCCCTGCGAGCTGACCAAACGATTCAAGGTACTTTGGTTAAATATTAGGCACACTCTCCGCGGAAAGTATGTTGACAAGTTTCGGAATTTCTTATTTTTGGGCTTTCAATTGATAAACGAGTCTTAGTGGAAACGTTTATTGGTTTTAACCCTTTGCACTCGAAGCTGCTTTGACTCGAAAACCTAGGCACTTCTTCTGACCTAGGATATTTCTATTCTACATGATTTCCTTGCAACAGTTACAATATTTACGAATTTCTTAGATACAAGCATAGCGATGTAAAACTTGTTTTAACACTACACCTACCGCAGCAGGTTGAACGACCCTTTTCACGGTTTTTATTTTGCAATTGTTGAAGTTATAAAATTGCCTTCATAGGCATCGATTCGATATTCCTTCTACGATTCTAAGATTTCTTTGTTCAATTATACCTTGTAATGAGAATTGCAAATAATCCGAATAAATTAAATCTTGGCAGTTTATAAGACGATAAGTCGAATTTAATGCTCGGTAGGTTTAGCGTTAAACAATTGTGTGGCAATTGTTATTGGCGCCTCGGAGTCGTCGATTCGAGTGCAAAGTGTCGATATTGTTTGCGAGTACGGTGCACTGCGTGTGGTGAGCGACGCGGCATCTCATTGATTTATAATTATTTATTCGCTAATTAATAACTATTTACAGTAAAATACAGTCTGGATTGATTTATCGAATTCGCTGTCTAAGTTCGACAGGCAAACATCAACTACTCTCGATTGTCTGTTCCGTACAACGGATCCGTGACAACCCCTATCTTCTATTATTTTCTTAGGGGTTGTTCACCGCGATGTGATTCTTCCCTATGGCGGCTTCATATGGACAGCCACCGTAACAATATTATTATTAATTATTATTAATATGGATATAATAAATATCCAGGAACGCTTTTGCGAAGAATTTAGATGCCGATATGAAAATTAATCCTTTATTTTCTTCGTTCTTCAACGTACTTGGCACCCTTCGTAGATAGTATACAACAGCTTCTGTATAGTACAATAAACGCACATGGTGGACCTACAAAGTATTCAAACTTTGTCTTTATGAAAAACGTATAGGCTTTGAATACTTCTGTAGCTTTCGCATCGTCGTCTCCAAGAAATATTTTCTAACCGTTGTTAACATCGATGTATCGCTTCCAAATTTGGCATGCACGATCAGAACACTTAAACAACGTCTTTCGTAAACAATATTTAAGCATTGAAGTATATGTAGTATTATAAATATGTCTTTTCTCTTCTATAACATTTTTAGTAATGGAAACGTTGCAATAATTTTAGATACAAAGAAAATCGTATGGCAAAGGGTTAGTATTCCGACCACGAACCGGCTATTTTGACGCACAGTATAAAAATCTTGATTTAGTTATACAGATTCTAGTGATTTAATTAAACAACTATGTGTCATATTAGCTTCAACGGAAAGACTAATGCGTCTACAAGAAGTACAGCCAAACGTATGTATATATATATGTGCAAAAGTCGATAGAAGTAACAAGCCCTATACATCTTCAATGATAAAATTACGAAAATGGTTTGTCATTTGAGAATTAATAGCTGTGAGGAAAATGTAAAGAATTTTCGAGAAACGTTAAAAAAGAAATGGAATTACAGAAAACTTTTAAATTCAAGACAATTTGCATTACAAGTGCTTAAAAATCGTTTTATTTTAATAACTAAAAATTGAATCGTTTATGTAATGTAATCGGTTTCGTGTTGTTAAAGTGAATTGGTTCTGTTAACTTCTGGTTTCAAGTTGATCGAGTACGCAGTTTTTTAATTCTCGGCTCGAAATGTTTACGTTGTCGCAAAACTATCGCAAAATAACCATTTTTCTCCATGGACCATTAGTTACATTTGCGTACAATTTTAAACAAAATGTTTGAACATTTAAAATTTAAATTCGTTCGTTCATCTTATTGCTAGCAAGTAATGCACCACCGTACAAAATACGCGCGTGTCTTGCGCGTTGCCTAAATGAGAACTGAAATGAAAAAAATACAGAAACTTACAAGTTGCGCAAGTGCGCACCGAAACCTGTGTTACTACATTAATTTTTCATGCCTTTACGATGTGTTAGAGTACTTAAAAGACATTAAAAATAATCATTATCATCATAGCACTGCATTATATGCGTTACCTATGTTATAAAACAGACGTCGCCTAAGCGATACTGCGGTTTAGTAGACGCGTCGATTTCTGTAGATACGTAGATTGTCTCTCAGAGATTAGAAAAGTCGTAATTAGCAGAAAAGGGATATTTCGAATTTCGCGGAATGTATTGAAACGTGCTTTTATCTAAAGGCTTAGTCAATTTATACACCGTTTCTTCAGACATTGAATTATTAAAACGACCCGGTTCGATGACGCCTCGCATGGCACTCAGCTTGTTGAAAAAACATTATCAAGCTTTATTTCGATAGTGTTCGGTTATCAGAGATGCCATTAATAGGCTTCCGGTAGATAAAGCGTTAGGATTAATAAAAACAGTGTAACCTAGAGTAGAACCTGTCTCGCGACCGGAAGTCATGAACACCGAAGAATCGAAGAAACCGATCAAAAAGTAGTGCAAAATCAAAAAACACAAAAGGCACCGACTTCCCGAAATTTCCATTTAAATAAACCAACAGCAGAACTCCCATGAGCATCATTTTTTTCACCGTTCCGATTATTCACCATTGGATTACACAATTTTAATCATCGTCCCAGTCGATTGCTGACTTGTTTCGATTTCTATCCAACGGAATCGCGTCCAACGATCGGCGTTAACGTTTCGTCGATACTTTGATCGATTCCAATGAAACTGCAATTTCTACGTACACACCCACCTCCGTCCCCTCCCCCGCATCCCGCCAACCAACCATGAATAGAAATGTTTCACGCGATGCGATTTTAATCGAGCGAGCAAACGAGATCGTCGATTCCGGCTCATTATCCTTTCGACAGCTGCCCTACACGTTCTCCGATCAGAATTCTTAATCCGTTTCCATCTTGAAAGGGTAAACTACATTTATTTCCTCTGTACTGCATTTAGTAGCATTTAAGATATCGATGCTGCTGTACTTATGTGTAATCAATGTGCACGAAGTACATATGGAAGATTTTCATAGTGTAAAGTAAGGGCGAGTGGGGTAAAGGAACGGCTACTATAGTTTTAATTGATTTTAAAAATTTTAATTTTTTAAATTTGATTAGTTGTTTACAGTAGTCTCGCTCTTACCCTGCCTATGTAAAATTTAGGTCGAATAAACAATTGATAGGTAATTCGAATATTATGTACAATGGTTCCAGAAAGTTACGAACGTTGTATTCCTAATTTTCAAACAGCTGTTTTAGTTATTATGTGAGTTTGGTTACGAGTAACCAATATAGATGATAGGACTTTTGTTCTGGTTATTTTAAATTGTCTTATTTTTTAAATTACTGTCAATCTCGCTCGATTCATGTGGGACTGGAGTTTAAACCGAATAAAGGATTAGCCATGTAATGCGAATCCTACATACAGTAGATCCAAAAAATATTTAAACACTACGTTTCTGATTCTCGAGAAGTCGTCGATGTATAAATTGTGATCATTTCGAAAAATAGATAGTCCGTACGCATTTTAAACATCAAAGCTCTACTTTCAACAAAATGATAAGGCACCGTTGTACACATAAGAAATTTCATACGTATTTAGTAAAATGTTAAAGTTATTAGTAGTACACTACGTTATAAGTGAGAACCTTTCTTTAAAGGCCACTTCATTGTTTCAAAATTTCAAGTGGACAAAATTTTAAAGCACTTGAAGTAGTCTGTTGGAAAACGTTGAAGTGTGCAGTTCTGTGCAAGTTAATTTTATAGAAATTACTTATTAATAGTTAGTTTATAAGTGTTTAAATATCTTTTAATCCAAAATTAAATTATGGGACAAGGAAAAGCGTTAAGGGAAGATGAGAAAATTACAATACACCAGCTAAAGTCCAATGGAGAAAATCAAGTACAGATTGCAAAAAAACTAAAAAGAAGTCGGTGTGTTATACAGAATTTTTTACAAAACCCCGAAAAATATGGGAAACAGAAGTCGAAGGGAAGACCTGCAGCCCTTTTTTCAAGGGAAACAAGATTAATTTTGAGAAAAGCATCGAATTCTGGACTCGACAAATTGCAGTGGATTGTGGAGTTAACGTAGCTATTAAAACAGTAAGAAGAGTAATTAAAAAAAACAAGCTACTTAAAACGGAAGAAATTTGCTATAAAGCCAGCGTTAACATACAAACATAAGACCCCCGATTAAGTTTTGCAATAGAGCATATTCAATGGAAAAACCAGTGGACACGAATTATATTCACGGATGAAAAAAAAAATGAATTTGGATTTGGAATTTGGAAAGGAGCAAAGGGTATTAAGTCGCCGACAATGTGTTGGTGTTGGGTATGTATAGTGCTGGTTACTTCAATTTAATTAAGAGACAGAGACTTATGCTCGCAGAATTGCTGGGACAAAATATATATTTCAGCAAGATAATGCAGCTGTGCATACCGCTCGCATAGTAAAAAATTATTTTGAAACGGAAAATGTAAAAGTTTTAAATTGGCCAGCAAGGTCTCCTGACCTAAGTATTATCGAGAATGTTTGGGGAAAACTCAGCCGAACATTATATGAAGGTGGAAAGCAGTATAATACAGTGTCCAAATTAAAATCTGCAATTTTAGAAGTTTGGGAAAGCTTGGATCAAAATTATATAAAGGATCTGTACAGAAGTTTACCAAGAAGAATGATTGAAGTGGTACAACGTCAAGGGCAGTCGACGCATTACTAAAACTTAAAAAAACCATGTAATCTTATTTCATTTTAATACTTTTGTTATTTTACATTCAAAGTGCCTTATCATTTTGTCCACACTTAATTACATTCTCTTTGTATAAATAATAAATGGATTGAACGATTTATTTAATTTTTTCATGTATTATGTCAAAACTAGTACCTTATTTTGTTGTGTATTCATTTTCCACGTATATGTGCAAGTAAATGTTCATTCCCAAAAATTTTGAGGTGACTTATCATTTTGCCCACTAGTGTATTTTTACGTGATGTAGGAGAGGGTAAAAATGCCGCAAATTCAAAAGTCTGCAAAATCTTTTAACCCTTAATTGCTATCTATTATTCAGAATAACTTTCTTGTCACTGTACTTGCATTTAAGAAATCGATTAAAATTGAAGTGTTGCATTTACGAATAATAGTAACAAACTTTTAAGCCCGAAAGGAAACGAGTCGTGTACAATGGAACGTCTATGAAACTTACAGGGGTTCACGGTGTATCAGGAACTGTCTTTTCGATATCGCAAGGAACAGTTTGAGATTGGTAAATTTAATTTGCTGAAAGTCAAATCATGCATTTGCTCATCGGCCAAAATTGCCATTCTTACGCATTCGTCGAGTAATTCGCAATATTCACCAAGGATTCACTTGGATAAGGAAACTTGCAAGGATTCACGGTATTTGGTATAGTAACTGCTACATTAGATGAATTTCTTTAAATTGCTTTAAATTTCTTTAAATTGCAACATTATAAATGGATGACAATTTGCGATTTCAGTCGTCGGGTCGGTCCGTTTTCGAAGAGCAAAGAGTATAACCGTTCAGCATACCCCTGCGACTCTAGCTAATAGAACCCGTCGAGTTATATCCCCTTTGCTATAAAAACAAAAAAATTTCACTCACGACGGAACGAGACGGTGATGAATTGATTAAAGTTTATTTATATTGTTACACTTTCATGTCCAATTACGAAATAATAGCCGGTGACATGAGACAAATTCTGAAGAAAATTGCCGGTCAACGGTGCGTTGAAACGCCTATAAAATCTGAGGCGTATGAACGTTTCAAGGGTATCGAAAGGATGTTTTAAAAAATAAGAAATATTTACACGTAATTGTTAACTTAACCGTCCGATCGGCGATCGTTGAAACAATCCACTGTGCGGTAGAACTACCTGAAATGCTAACCGGCACGCGAATCGCCGATACATGGGATCGGAGTTCCTTTTCGCGCGTTTTGTTCTTTTCATTTCTTACCACCCACGTTGCTCGTCGGCTGATAGATCTTTGCGCCACGCTCGGCTCGTAATCAACCGTGTTTTTGTATTATCTTGGTGACCGTGGAATACGTCGGTCCGACGTTTCCGACGGGCTACACGGTAGAGTACCATTCTCCGGTGGTTATCGTGCGTTATTCGGTCGCATTAAGGCCGTCGCCCACTTAACTACGCGAACCGTACACTGTAGCAAGCCAACATCGACGTTTTCACATTATTATCGCGATTCCGAGCGAGATGGTCCTTCGGCTTGTATAATTAAATGTTTTATAATATCAGGAAAAAAAACTGTACATTTTATACTTTCGAAATATTGGATATGGAATATTGCATTCTCTAAAGCGAGCATGCTAAATCCGAAGATTCGAACTTGGAGAACAAATTATAAACACGAGCTTAGAGTTGTTTTAGAATGACATTTTATTAAACATGACACTTAGCTCGCGTAAGACCATCTTTTCTGTGTAAAACATGTGGTAAACGCTTTGTAAAACGCTTTATTACATGCAACTCTGCTACTTGTTGTAGTTTCGATAGGGCTCAGCTTTTAATAATAATATTTATTAATTCTTTTACGTCGGTTGAATTATTTCTCAACTGCACATACATTCGTTAACGAGTCTGTGCATACTTAATGAATAATATGGAGGCCAACATCGATGTTTTCACATTATTATCACAATTCCGAGTGAGATGGTCCTTTGGAAGAAGAAACTGTACACTTTATACTTCCAAAATATTGGATTTCATCCTTGTCCTCGGGCAATTATTTATTTATTCGAGAATTAGGTGTTTCAACGCTTTATCCCGATGAAAGATTTGTTGACCAACTACTGAGAGGAAACCGAAGACAACATATCGAATGTCTTATTATTTGGTGCGCTGAAGATTCTTCCATGTTCACATTTTGCCGTCTAATTCCCGTTTTCTGCAGCGTACATATTTAAAATTTAATATGCTCGTTCAATCATATACATTTTCGTGTATTAATTATACGAAATATTCAAATATTTCAAATGTCCTATCATTTTATCCAGCACTGTATACGCTTTAACGAGATACAGTAAAGTAGCTTTAAATGCTCGCGGCAACTCCAGGTTAAATAGCCACGATTTATCCCCCCCACCCCCCACAGCGGGGTATGCTCTTCGAGAGGCCAAGAAATCCCGAGGCATTGTAATACGATACGGGTCGCGTCTATCGGTGAGCCTATACCAACGCGATCGCAAAACTTTTTTGTTTTTATTCGTTTTATCATGAAACTTTTACCCGCACACTCGTGACATTTTTCTGATTAAAATGACGCCAAACACGATATAATTCGAATTATATTTACACGCTTAACACGTTGAGTGCCATGTCAGCCATCGGTGGCTGACACTGAACTTTCCGTTTAGGCCGCGTCAACCACCGGTGGCTGACAGTGTGAAATATGATATTTAAATGATGAAAATTTATTTAAAATATACTTAATTTTTATTTAATACGAGGTTACATTAAGACATTTTAATGAATTTTATTGAAACACGGTAAACATAAAAATGGTTGACCTTCGCAGGTATCACAAAATGTGACAACTCGTTTAGTTATTTTTTGGCCATATTGTGTCACATTTTTTTCCGTAACTTGATTTATAATATTTTCGCATTGCAGAGATTTTTCCAGGTTTTTTTTCAGTTTATGTCATTGTTTTTTAGAAGTTGTTGTGATATTGACAGATGGATTTGTCTTCTTCTCGGCTCAACTTGTAAGGTGTTCTACTAATTTTTTTCCGGAATTCAGTAATTTTAATATTTTTATATAAAATGTAACTATTTAGAACTGTAGTATTGAATAATAGTTCAAAGGCCGATTTCGATGAAATCTTATCCAGCGGGCCGAACGATAAACAAAATAGACTTGGCGCATAACGCGTTCAATGAATGTCTATAAACATTTCATTCTAAACTTAAATATTTTCTACTGTGATAAAAAACAATGGTCCTAATATATTTACACATCTGTATCGAATAAATTTTAATCTGTTAGTAGTGATTTCTTTACGAATTCGCGTGGCGCTCAACGTGTTAACCTATGGTAATAATTTTTTAAAGCGTAACTGTATGTAGATGAATATGCACCGAAGTATGTCACATGTTTTCCTATTTTAATCGCAAAAATCCTGGTGAAAGTTTCACAACAAATAACAAATATAAAATATTTTCACAATTGCTATAGTAACCGATACTTTGGATGTTCGCCGACTTTAGCAGTCGTCGTTGCACTAAAAATTCATTGTCGCTAATTAAGCCGTAAATGTGGTTCGAATCGAATCGCGTTTAACGTCGTAAATATAAGAAAAATGTCGCGGATGTATTGGTAATGGTTTTCTAAATAAATAATTAAAAGCAATTGTCGTTGACCCAATTCGTATCATGTCACGATATCTCGGTTTATACGACGCTAGCAACAAAAGGTAAAAGGATGCTGAGGAATCGTGTCACGATAAGTACACGATAAGTGCTCGCTTTCCGACCCGAAGCGAGTACTCGATGCTAAAACTACCGAGTACCGAACTAGCCTAACATACGCTGCTTTATAATAACGACGAGGCTGCAATTATTCATATGTCGTGCAACTTGTATGTTAATATGCGCTTCAACGAGGAGAAAGTTTATTTAAAAAGTTCAATCAACAATCGTGAAAGCGATAAAGATAGGTGCTTTAATGGGAAAGCTTATTTAAAAAGCTTTACTGGAAACATTCTTACAAATTCAATAACTGTGAAAAAAAGAATCGGTAAATGGAAAACATTATTTTTAAAACAATGTTAATAATGCAAATTGTAGACAATAAACGTACAGTCGTACATTAAACGACAAATCTTATAGCCATTGTTTCAATAGCAAAGTTTCGCAAATACTCTTCTATAAATTGCTTGTGACAGTGCATTATTGAATAATGATATACTTTATACAGTAGTTACAACATCATACTTTATCGTATAACTGAATTTAACACTAAACCTACCGACATTTCATGTATACCTAATCCTACCATGAGCGGTCAAATGACCGCTTTAAAAAAACATATGTATCTTAATATAGAAAGAGATTTTAGCCAATTGGATAGTAACCAAATATTTTTCTGGTGTTACAATAAAAACCCGCTCCCCGCTTTTCTATTTAGAAAGTTTTATTTACCTTTATGCATTTTCAGCACATTTTTTACAAATTACAGCATTTTGTATTACACATTTTCCACATACGTATTTTTTACATTTTATACAAATTTTGTTAGTCTTATGGACTTTACAATATCTTATTTGACAAGATTTCCGCCCAGAAGAATCTGTAGCTGTATTTATTATTGTTTTTTATGAACATTCTTTGCTTAGCTGTCTCTCCTTCTGATATTCGGTCCCAAGCTCTTCTGCCAATTGAAATAAAACTTCTTGCCTCGATATTTCTTCACCTGTCGTTTCTTTATATAAAATCCAAGCATTTATCCCGGCTAAATCTAAGATATTGAAAAACACCTGTAAAGGCCATCTTTGACATTTAGATTTTACACTATATTTTCTGGCCATTTGATCGGTTACATCTACACCGAAATTTTTGCTATTGTAAAATCTAATTATCTCTGGTATACGGGTGTCACTTTTTTCAATTTCAACGGATGAATGCATTGAACTAAGTATCAATACTTTTTTATTGGGCTTAGCTTTATAAATTGAAGGAATAAAATCATTCGATTTGTATAATATTGTTGAGAAGCGTGTCATACTATCCTTTGCCTGTCTCGCTAATTTTGATAGCTCTCTTTTATTTCTGCGGATAGTTCCAACAAGCGTAGTTTTTCTTGCTAGAAGTTTGCTCGCTAATGACGCGCTTGTAAAAAAATTGTCAGCTGTTATATTTGTCCCATGGCCCGTATATGGTTCTGCTAATTTCAAAGTTACAATTATTATTCTGCTGTATCATTATCAATATCGGAAACTTCTTGGTCATCTTCCGAATAATCTTCGTCGATATTATTTATTTTGTCTAATAAATTGATATTCCTCGAATGTCTTGACATTTTTGGGGATGAATATACAAATGATAAAGTAAAAGCTAAAATATAAAAATATAAATCAAACGGGGCAATAACATTGAGACCAGAAATAAAAAAAACAATTGTAAATCATACCACAAAATATTGTTGGCTCTGTTAACTTTGTCGAAACTATCACTTATACCACGTAATAATTTCTATTATACACTGTGAAATTTTGATGATCTCTGTTCGAATCGCAAGACCGTATTGTCGTACAAAAAACGCTATGCATTTGTTCCAATTGCGCGTTTGTCTACACTGTAGATCCACAATTACATTGTAGACTCGTAAAACAATTTCAGGAGTGCGCTTTCCGAAGAATATAGTCGTAAATAACATGAACTCTTCAAATGGTCGAATGACCGTTCGTGGTAGACTAGACATGCTATACATTTTTTTCGGAAAGTAAACAATAAAGATAATTGTGAATATTGAAAAATGGGTTGTATGTATATTATAGGAAAAGTAAATAAGCTACATGGTGATACAGTTATCTTGTATACGAGAAATTCTAAACGAAATTTCAAAAACGGTCATTTGACCGCGCATGGCAGGTTTAGTGTTAATGTAATATTGAACATAATTAAAGTAATGGAAAAAACTAGTTTGATTGCAGAAATCGGACCTCTACCGTCCATTAATCCGCCTCGCTTCTGTTTTAGATCGAACAGTGCTGTCGGTACGATTATAATTAGCGAAGACATTGGATCCCTCGGCAGATGCGATGTTACATCGATTCGAGTATGTTAGATTTGTGGAAGGCGTTGATATCGACTGCAGTTAGTCTGATGCTGTGTTTTAAAATGGCAGCCTTTAGCCTAACGTGCTCGGATGAAAGAACTGCACGTATCGGAAACTTCGTTTCGCGTGGTTTATAATGAATCCATTCATACGGTCGCATTAAGGCCTGGGCAACTGCAAGTGTATGGTGGTGTATCGTTACAGAAGAGAAACTTGTGCTGCTGTTACTGGAAAGGATTGGATTCGAAACGTTACATGGCTCGGAGCAAATTGTATCTGTGACCATGTTGTAGTACTACAGGTGCCGAGCAAGAAAATGAATCTTTTGAAACGTTTTCCGTGTCGATTGCGTACTCTTTTCGTGTTGCGCCAATTACTCGGATTCTGTCGCAAAATATTCAAGAAAACTTGCGATGTTCGCGTTCTCTTCGAAGGACGAGATTTAGTCTGATTTGACCTAAAATTTCAATGGCTATGTTTCATAATCGACGCGTTTGATCGATACGATTTGCTCTTTTCTTGGAAATGATACTCGACGCGCACGAATACGAAAAGATTACGAAAGGGAAAATTATTTAAACACGAATACAGATAAATAAGACGAGGCATTTAAGTTTGTCGAATTAAATGTACCGCACTAATTTCGACTGCCACTTCCGATGGTGGAGGGAGCTCGTTGTCAGACTTCGATAGCTATCGCTGTTAAATGTAACAACAGTCATTTAATTAATATTTCTTGAAAAAAAGTCGCAGCAACGAGCCTACGGCAACTTCATTTACGAGAAGAATTTTTACTCCCTTTTCATTCCAACCAATTTCAATTCCAAACTCGAAACACTTTTAGACCTAGTTTCGTTTCCTTTCGTGCATATCAAACTTGTTACTATCGATCGTACATGTAACACTTCAATTTACTTCTTAGACACAAACATTGTAACGCGAAGATTCTTTTGAATCTGACATTTCTTAGTCTGCAAATGTTTAGGGTCGCCTCGGAGGAGTCATTGGACTGCTAAGGGTTAATAAATCGGGATCGAATTATTCTAGGTCAGAAAATGTCTCGTCTTTTCGGATGAGAATTGCTCGGACCGCGAAGGGTTAACGAAGCAACGGTAGAAAATTTCGACACTTGAAATTTTGGCCGATGTCCAAGCAAATAGGTGTTTCGTTGCACCGCGCGTTCCAAGCTTCGTACGCGGAGTGCACGTTGCATCGCTGCAACAACGCCTGCAGCGAATATCCACGCAACACGGTGCTCGTACACCGCACAGATACGTCCATTTCGACGTACCTGTGCGCGAATCGACGCGATCCATCATTAACAGGTATGCGTCGCGACGCGGCTCGACGCGACGCTACGCAACGCGACGGGACGTGCGAGAAACCAACGGTACCGTTATGCGAACGCTGTCCTCGGGAATCTTCTGTGGATCGAAAAGAGCTAATAAAACACGCTGAATCCTAGATCGAACGCGTGTCAATCACCGAATACACAGAACCGTGCGAGTTCCGCGTCCGATAACCGTTGTCCGTATAATTTGCGAATAATGTACGCCTTATTCAGGGTGCGGTCAAACATGTAGTCAGTTGTACATTTTTGCGAGCTGAGATTGTTACATAAATTTCAATTTACCAGTGGTT
>CM052092.1:18463620-18496222 GCA_028453745.1 Agapostemon virescens
AATTGACATTCTTTGGGAAGTTAGGGCGAAAGGGTGTAGGTAATTCTGTCGATTTAGACATGCGCATTATTTATCGCGACATAGAAACGTTTGAGCAATATTGAAGTTAATAGTAGTCTGATAATAGTCTGAGAATCGACAAGGTATTCCTCCTAATCCTCGAAAATCTTAAGGGAAAAAGGTTATATTTACATAAAAAAATGTAGTATTTAATAATATTAAACATTTTCTAAAAAAATTAAGCTAGCTATTTTAATGTTTACATTTCTACGTTATCTTTTGAAATAAATTTTAAATAATATATTTCAAATCGCTAAGATTTTGTAAAACGAAAATTAATTGGTTAATAGAATGATAAAGATTTTTATTTTGAAGGTGGTTTATTATGCAGTAAAATTTTACGAGATGAGAGCCTTACGTTTTATTATTACTAAGTAATTACTGAGTAAGTATTACTCGATTAATCCAAAAGAAGGAAAATTATTAATAAGGGACGATTTAATCCTTCAGCAAAATAATGCAAAATTATTATTAAATTTTTAAGAATGTGCAATAATCGTATTGTAGAAAGTAAACCATGTAATAACGGAGTTTCGAAGTTTAATGGAGGAAAAGTGGCAATTATTTAGCACTGCAAAATGCGGAAAATATACACTTTCCTTGTCGAATAGATTGATAAAAATATCATCGCTATGTATACTGATTCCTGTATAAAATTTCGGTTTACTTATTTTTGTAACATACATTCGCACGTTTTGCATATCACATACTTTAAGATTTTCTTATTTATTTACTTAAACACCTTTGTAAAACGTCAATAACTATTAATTGAGCGTGCTAAAATGAATATGTTGGAAGTTCGATTTTGGAGAATTTAGTATTAACAAATATTAAAACAGAAAAACAAAGTCAACGCGAACGAATCGACTGCAATGAATGTGTGGAAATGGTGCATGTAAAAATGTCAATATGTGAAAGAGATGAAAATTTTATGGAAATTTTAATATCTGCTCTCTTATCTATCTGTATTAGTTCTTAATTACCTGAAAGTGTTAAATGATTACTTGCGTTTTTCTTGCAATTATCTGTATTACTTATTTATTATCTGGAGTTGTTCAAATTTAATAAACCGAATAAACTTATTATCACATATAAAAGTTCATCAGAATATTTACTTGGGAAGACCATACTTTTCCGTAACTATGCTATCAGCTTATTTGCGTTTGCGTCCTACTGTGCGATCGAACGCATAAATCTATGAAATGAATTGCTATAAGGGCAATTCTATAACACAGTATTGTATTTTATAACACAGGTTTCGCACAGTATGCCACGAATTTCCCCGGTCGTTGCAGTTTTCCCCTGCATGTCGCGGTGGTCTGCACCTTTGGTCGTAGCTTTCCCCATGTGCCCTGCGGTCGACTTTTTGCCGCCATCGGAAGATCCTGTCCGCGTTGTCGCGGAATTATCGTTTCTTTTGGAAAAGGGAATGTTCGCGAACGCCATTAACATCGTCTCTAACGATGTGAAACATTGTACCCCTCGCATGAGTTCGTAATTAGTGGTACTCGATGACGCAACTAATCAATTCGTTTTCTTAAACCGGGATACGACTAGCTAATGCCATCTTCTCATGCAGATAATCTGCAAACGTTTCGGTTTGCGTTTCACTTCCGTGCTCCGAGTTTTCTCCTATTTTCTTTATTTGACGAAGAAGATTTTCGCTGAACAGCTCAACGTTCGTGCCACCTTCGTGCCTTTCCCGTTAATCGACTGCAAACAACCGCTTTTCAGCTGCGTTCGTCCAAATCGTAACCGCGGTGTCGCGCACTCAGGTATTTGCACCGAAAGGCGGAAAAAGGTCGATTTGAAAAAGTTTTCGTAAACCGTAAAATTCTTGCTGCCCGAGGTAGTTAAACGTCCGAGGCACAACATGTCGGTATTATTTTCTAATTTTCAAACTCACAAAGCATTTAATCGAAAGCTACGAGATTTTATATCGCATTTTGCGTTCTTAACCGGTCTGTAATATAATATAATATAATATAACATCTATAAATATTCGAGAATTATTAATAAATAAATAAAAATAAATAAAGGAAATGAACTATTCTAGGTCGAAAAGAATGTCTTTATTTTAGAATTAAAATTGCTCGGAATGCAAAGGGTTGGCAGTCTCCTCGATAATTCTAACAAAATGGTCAACAGTCACTAAAACGAACAGAACATAAAGTTGATTAACAATGAATTTCTGAAAAAAGTTACCAGGATATACAAAGCAGAAGCAACGTTATTCTCTGCTTGGTCGAAAAAAGGGGAACCCTTTTAGGAAGCGTAGGATATGTTTAGGATATGGTAGATGGGTATCTTAGGATTGTCGAATCAGCAACAGGAAGATCGATTTGCTCGGTATAAACAATGTTAAATGCACCGGCAGCGTGAAAATTGACGGTATCGCGATCTTGTATCTCTTGCTCGTGCACGGTGGCACGATGGCTGCTGCACTCGAGTCATTCGAGTCATTCGAGTCACTCGACGGGACACGTGCAATCGTAGGTCGATTATAATGCGCCGCTAAGAACATTTCAAATATTTAGGTCTTCGAGGAAGGCGGTCCGACCGGCGGCGTTTTTACCAGCAGCCTGCACGTGAATCCTATTAACATAAATGAAAGGGCCCCGCGCTGCATTCCACGGCGAATGGAGATTGACCTTCGTCGAGATAACGTGACCTTGATATACCTTCTATACTAATCGATTTACACTCCTGTTCATACATCACCGGACACCGCCTGGTTGTTAAAGAGAAAATATAACAAATTGCGGCTAAGCTGCGGGCGAGCATGTACGAGTAGAATACACGATCATCTTCGATCCGTTCGTCCTATGCAAATATAATAAACTGCTGTTTATGCAATCGATTTTTCTGCTACATAAAAATGCATAGGATACGGTCGGTGATTAAATTATTACAGGCATAAATCGACGAGTTCGGATTGAGATAATGAATTTTTAAATTAAAATGCAGATTTACAGAGCTTTCGTTATCCCTCGTCAATTGTCCAAAATGTCCATTTTGCAACGATATTGACGGTATTGTTGGTCGTGTGGACAAACCAATATCTTTTTCCAGCTGTAAATATATCCATTGTAAATACACTCCCTTGCAATAATATTCAGAAAGTGTTGAAAAGACGGTTTCGTTGCTGAACCATACAACGTGGATGTGTTTTTGAAAAGTTGAACCGACTACTTTGCTCCATTAAGCGGACAAAATTTCAGAATAACGACAACGATGTTGCTGGTTTTTACAACTTTTGTTGAAAATTCTTAAAATACATTTTACAGATACACGTCGATTACATACATTATGAGATTTTCCATTTTTTACAATACATGGCCGACAACTGCTGCCGATTTTGACAAAATTTTTCGGAACGTAAACAATTGACACGGATTGACAAAAACGTATTTCAAAAATTGACAATACAGATTCTAACGACAAAGATATAAAAAGTAATATATATTTTTTTTTAATTTCCTGTTCATTCGCATAAAAATGTTGTAAAACATTGTAAAACGCACGTTGCGTATTTTCTCTGAAATTCCTGCAAATTGTAATCTTTCCTTGAAATTTTGCTGTTCATTCGCATAGAAAAAGTAAGAAAGAGTAACTTTCCGTGTTTTCTCTGAAATTCTGAGAAACTGTAATTATTTTTCTCCAATTTCCTGTTCGCGTCACGTAACGAAACATAATTTTTCTGACTCCTCGAAACAATCCATGTCCAATTAAAAAGAAAAACAAAGTCTTGTTAAGAGTGTCGGAATGTTAATGCAAGTTACCGCGTGTGATTGATTATAACCTTTCGGTGATGATTATGACCTTTGCTTTAATTATATCTAACTATCGAAAGGCTAATCAAATTAAACAGAATAAATTGCATGGTTGCGTGCGAATACATTTATGGCCTACTCTAGTCAGTCAATCCGACTATACGTTGATATATTAGCAGCACTGTTCTATTTCATCAGTGCACAATGAAACATGTGTTTATAACAGGCTGTCATTTTGCGTTGCCGCTACTTTGCAACAGTGTGACTGACGATGATTTATAAACGTACCGTGGCGCTTTATGCGCTCTTGCAGAATGTAAATTTTGTAGAATTCGATATACAGAAATCGCATGTAAAATTTAGCAAACACGCGAATCGTTATGATGTAATAAAACACTCCATTCACGAGTTCCTTTCTTCTTTGCCAGCGTCTTTCTTAATTATTATTTATTCCGACGTTGTCGGTTAACGGCCCCGACCGTAAGTTATGGTATTTCGAATGCATTATTTAACAAGTTTTAAACGTAATTCCACGTGCGACAGAGATTCGCAATTATTCAGCTTACGTAGAAGGCAAACATAACTAAGATTAAATTATTGTCACATATTTCATATTTCGCATTCTCGCAATAACAAATAGCGACAATATAACAAGCTCACGGGCAATTTCGCGCGAGCTATAATTACAAGGTGGTCACAATAATTTCAGCACCGATTATGCGAATTTGTATCCATGGTAAGGGTAGCCACGTTCTCCTACGAGTGAAAGGGCTGCGAGAGTGTCTAACCCTATTTCACGTGTATGTAAATGCATGTATGCACGTGAACGTGTGCACCAAACGAATCCGGATCTCAATCCGTGGAATTGTTAGCACCGAACTTAGCAGTTTTCAAAATTTTTCATTTATTAATTATTCAAGTTAGAAAATTTCTTTCATAGAAATCGATTCGGTAGATTTCTTTAACCGTTCGTGTGCTGTAAGAAATGTAGCAACAAAATGTGTGAATAAATTAAACCGTATGATTTTTATAAGACAATACACGCTAGTCAATTTTAATGGTAGGTCACGAAGAATATTTGGGCACTTTTCAAAATGGAACAACTTTTTCAACATTGGATCAAGCAACTTGAATTTTTCTTAGACGATAAAAGAACTAGTTCTAGTAGGCGTTATGTCACACCTTTTAAAAAACAATTAACTAGAAATTATAAAAGAAATAAAAAGATAAGGCTTTTAAAGTTTCTTATCTGAGAATTTTGACAAAAATTTCAGCAGTGCTTTTTTCAGACGTCGATTATCATTTAATATTGTCAACCGACGCCGTTCCATCACCTTCTTATCAAACATCTCAAAGTCTTCCACAAACCTAGAATTCCACCCTTGACTCTTCTTCAGCTCTGCCTCGATCATCGAAAATTAATTATACTAGCCCTTATAATTCTTAAACCCCACCATTCAAATTAGGACCTATATTTAGCTAATTTTTTCACAAAACTGATACTGTAAGGTTCGTAAAAGTATAGTCGGTATAGAAAAGTATCGTAAGAATATGGAACAGTATCATAACAGTATAGCGACAGAATCGTAATAATATACTAACAGCACAGTAAAAGTTACTAACTTGTAATGTAAACTTACTAACAATATAGTAAGAGTAACGGTAACGCATAATCACAATATGGAAAGAACATCGTAAGAGTATAGTAATAGTATAATGTGGCGACTCTACCTCCTGCTCTGACCGACAGGGGGACAGTAGGAGGAGATTTTCTCGCTAGTACCCGATTCGTTTCTAATTCATATACATATGTATACAGGGTGTCCCACGCAACTGGAACAGGCTGTACCTCCTAAATGGTTGAGAATAGAAGAAAATGTTATAAGTAGAAGTTAAATGGTATCAGACGGTGCATAATATGCAACTAATTTTATGCACTTTTGTGCATCGGTGCATCAGAAAAATGCAACTGCATATTTTTTTTAAATAGAAACCTATATTTTTGACTAATAAGGGATGCATAAAGAGACATCAGGAATGTGTTGCGTAACGTCAAGAAGCGGATGGAAAAATGTTTGGACTTCAATGGAGGACCGTTTGAACACTTGTTGAAACGTAGGTACTCCGGAACACTTGCCGAGAAACCGAAATAATTCAGAGAACTTTTAGCTTCGATAACTTCTTAACGAATAAGTTTAGGGCATTTTATGTAGAGCACAAAAAACTGCATCGATTGGTGCAGTCAAAAATATAGGTTTCTATTTAAAAAAAATATGCAGTTGCATTTTTCTGATGCACCGATGCACAAAAGTGCATAAAATTAGTTGCATATTATGCACCGTCTGATACCATTTAATTTCTACTTATAACATTTTCTTCTATTCTCAACCATTTAGGAAATACAGCCTGTTCCAGTTGTGTGGGACACCCTGTATACCGTCCTTAATCCTTAAGCCTTCCGATATCCCAGCGTCTGAGGCAGGGTCCGCTGGGTACAGCCGCCACAATAGTAACAAAAACATAAGAGTATAGTAACAAAATCGTAAGTATAGAGTATAAAAAAAAGTAATAGTAACATACAGTCATTGTGTAGCAACAGTACAATAACAAAATCGTAAGAGCATAGTAACGGTATGGCAAGAGTGACAGTAGCAGTGTAGGAAACGTATAGTAACGGTATAATAAGAGTAACATTAACAGTATAGGAAAAGTATAGTAATATTATAGTAAGAGTGACAGTAAGGTGGAGTAATAGGCAGTAATAGAGTAATAAGAGAGAGTTTTTCCTTCCGAACGCACGCTCTACCAGTTCTTCTTACCATTCAAGCAGATTTAACTAAAAAGCAGAATTAATAAAATTAACTAAACGAACTACTCACGCCATTCACTTTAACAAAAGTCGTGTGTAAAACAGTAAAACTAACTGGAAACAAATCTTGTAAAATTCTCAACACGAGACAAAGACTCTTGTAAAACTCTTCGTTTGTGTTGCAGCAACGTAAAAAAAAGCTATATTTTATTTTATTTTATTTTTTACTGACCTAACCCAGACCAGTTTCATAATAATTTTTTAGTTTTTCTACGTCGAAACAAGAAATTAGTCCAATATTACGAAAAATTGCATTATTTATCTACCTCGTAAATTAGTTTTTGCAACAACATCGAATCGGATCCTTCATTTTTGGCTACACGCTTTGCTGCACGCGTATTTTAGTACAAAGTCGAAACTACGAATTCCAGTGTCTAGGATAACGACGCGCAGCCGTGTCGATCGATTCGCAGAAGAAAATGTTTGATAAAGCCGTTAGAGGGTGGCAGCCGGATATTAGAAGCTTGAAAAATCAACAGAATTTCGGGAAGTCTGCATTGAACGAGGAGCGAGGGTCTTCTCCGTGCTAAAGATAGGATGACAACAATGGGAGAATTAATGGCGGCTTCTCTGTATCAATTACACGCAGTATAATATACCAGGAAACGTCGAACAATTATTGCTGTCTGGCCCACATATTGCACCGAGCGGCCTGCAACGTCGTTCCTCGTCTCGTTGTCCACTTGCCTTCATTGCACTCGTCGAAGGTTCACAGTCTTTTTTTTCGTGCTCCCTCTTCCCTTTCTCTGCTCATAGCCACGCCAAACAGCTCAACGCTCAAACTGACGCTGCAAAAATTCAGATCAGTGGACTACACGAACCACGAACTCATTGTTCGCGCAGTTCACGAATTCGATGGACAAGAACACGCTTATTAGTCGAACAGATTGTACCGTTTAAACGCGAACTTATCGATATTCTTTGAATAATTGGAGATAGACGAACACGAACTTATTGCTGGAACAATTCGAATTCGATGAATGCGCAAACTTATTGGCTTGAAATTATTTATAAAATTAAACAATTCCAATTAAACGAACACAAACTTATTCCTCGAATAATTCGAGTTAGACGAACACAAACTTATTGTTCAAACAATTCGCAAATTGATGAACGCAAATTTATTGGCCGAACAGATTATGCCATCTTAACGCGAACTTATTGGTCAAACATTTCAAATTAAACGAACACAAACTTAGTCTTTGAATAATTCAAGTCAGACGAACACGAACTTATTGTTCGAACAACATGAATGCTACAAATTCAACGCAAACATGATCTTGTCGTTGGAACAATTCGAATTCGTCGATAACGAATTCGTTGGAACTGTATTCTCTCCGTAATTGTGAAAGAAGCCTCTGCCGTAAGTGTTAAAATTCCATCCCTTTCACCAGGGAATGCCTATTGGAACCAGTGAACCATGATGGAAGTGATTTTTTAATGAAACTGGCTGCCATCTTGCCCACATATGGATGACAAAATTATTGATTCGTACATAGAAATAAATTGTACGTTAATATACTCATTGCATTAAATTTAGTTTGAAATCCGAGGAGTAGTATGAAGATCGAAAGGCCAATACGTATTGTACACTTCCAGCTTTCAATTGTTACTTCATTAAATAAATTACTTTGATTTTGTAGTATTTTCGACACGATATAATTTCGATTACAGTTACTCGTGTAAACGCATTTACAGAACATTTGTCTCTGCCATAAATATGAAGTTCGAAACTTCAGTCGTGTATTACGCAAGTATGATCGTTAATTGTAGCGCGTTGACTATCATTTCGAAAGTAACTAATACAGTGCTAAAAGTGCTAAATATTTCATTGAAAAATCATAAGAAATTAGGAAAATTGCAATCTCCTGTTTCGCTTGTACCGTCATATCAGAAACTGATGCAGTACTAACCTTTGAAGTTACGAATGGGAACACTGTCTTAGAAATTAATCACGTTATGATAATTATATAATATGTTATCATAATGAAAAACCCCTTATCGCCCTTCGGTTTAACCTCCCTTCGCTGTACCGTTTGTTAAGAAACTAAAGCTATTATAACGTTCTCATCGTTAAAATTGTTACAGAAACGAAAAGACAATCTATATTTTTTATACTGTTACATTTAAATATAATTTACAAAAGAATAAAATTTAATTTCCTCTTAAAAGAAAAGTATAACATTTATATTTATTAGACTTCGTTTAAAATCTTCAGCGCGAGCCTGACACGTCGTAATGTGACCAGGGATGAACATACCGGTGACAGTCACTTATTTGTTACACATATATTGCAATTATTTATCCAGATTAAAAAGATTAACAGGGCCTGCTATCTTCGCTCGTTTTCAGAATTATAAAGCGACATATTTCTCCCGTAAAATATTAACAATATAACAACGGAAAGTTATAATTTCATAGAATATTGTGCAACGCGGTTCTACTTACGAACGACAACGTGTACAAAATGAATTTGACACTTTCAATGCATAATACGAGATCATGGCCGTTGTGTATAAGTGCGACGCTGATATGTTACAATGAACGATTTCTATCAATAAAATCAAAGTGCTGTAACGCGTATAGGCTACATCGAACGTTCGATATTCTCCTCTTCTAATAACAACGACGACTTCTCTCTTTTTACTGATGCATTCGTAGTTAGAATTGCTAAAAGAGATCGAGCCGTTCGATGGAATTTGGAAAAAGGTATTTCGACTTAAAGGGTCGAACGAAGGTCGTTAAAAGTTCGAACGCATTCATAGCTCGCTGTGCAGAAATGATTTTGCTTCGCGAAGAATGTCGCCTTCTGTATAAATTATAATGCACAAGCGGAAACAATTTTCGGATAGTTTTGTGCACTATTGTACCTAAGTTTGATACGATCACGAAGAAGCCTCCGGCAAGGCCGAAAGGGCATCGTGTGTCTCCTATTTAGATTGCCTTCGATTGCGCGCACGCGCGTCGGCAACAATTAATTTGTTTATCAATAGAAACGATATCGTAGACCTAGACGAGTGTTCATTGGGGCAACATGAAAACGATTAAGCACACACGACGGAGGCAATTATGTCCGGCGCAACGTCATCGTCGCAACGCAACGCTTCGTCGCACAGTGTACGAACTCTTATGGCAGTCGGCAGAAAGTTAATCATTTATAATACAATCAATTTTCGACCCTAAGACCCTGGGGATACTTCTTTTAAAGAGGACAGGAAGGTATATCGATTAATAAAAACACAGTAGAATCTTGCTGAAAACGTCCCAGGCAATCTTTCTCCTAATTTTTCACTATAATTTATTACGCTACGGCTATTATTTTAGATTCGATTATTATCATTATTTTGAATTTAAAACGCAACGTGTTTAGAAGTAAAATACAAAAATCGATAAATATTGAACGTGAAAAATTTTCGTGGGTTTTGAAATGCTTCGCGATACTAAATGCAACTGTTGAAAATCAAATTAGGCGAATAAACATTCAGAAAATGAAACACGAGTTTCGAAAATGACAATTGAGACGTTTATTTTGAAAGCGAGCAAGTCCATTTTGTAAAAAATTAAGCTAGCAATTTTAATATTTACATTTCTACGTTTCAAAATAAAACTTTTATTTTGAAAGTGCCTCAAGTCCTATTTTGAGAGTTGCAAACAGATACGGAGTATATTATGCAGTACAATTTTATGAGATAAAAGCCTTGTATTTTATCATTAACGTAGCCTTGCTCGATTGACTCAGATTTTTTAAATAATAATAATTCCATTAAACATATAACTTTAATATAATCTATCAAGTAAGCAAACAAACAAGTCACAGAGATTACCAATGTAACCCTACCGTACACTCGCAATCTACTTTTCTCGAGTTTCCTCTTAACTATACCCCGCTAAAAACCTTTAAAATGTTCAAAAAAAATTGCCAAATACATACAGAATTCACTATCAACCATAAGTAATTTTAAGTTCCTATTATCGAGGCATTCGTTTCTACCTAACGATACAAACTTCCAAGTTGTAGCCATGGTGATAAGAAATAAACAATTTTTTTGTTTGACATTCTAAATGAAACGAAACGAAAGAATTTCATTTCAACTTAGCCTCTGGAGAAAAAAAAAGGTTAATACTTGAATATTTTTTTAATTTTATAACAGAAAATTGTGCATGTTTCTTTGTATTTCCAGGGAAGTTTATTTTTTCCATGGACTTGTGCCTTTTTAAGAATCAGAAAAGTTATTTCGTTAATTTCGAATGTGGCTCGTGTCGATTTATAAACATAGAAAAACATATTATTATTTAAAACAATGTTAACAATGCAAATTGGGTTGATAAATTGTACACCCTTATAAACACAAAAAACGTGATACTAACATTCCAATAGTGTTGGAAATTCGCCCATACGATATCATCTGCGTTATTCTTTGATTATGTTGCATCGATTCGTTTCACCATCTGTTTCGACATAATATAAATAGTTAATTAAACATTTTAAAATTTAACAACTTAAAACGCAAACCCTTAACACGTTCCGTGCCAAGCTATTTTTACTCGACTTTGTATACCATCCATTTAATGTGTAACTAAAAATTGATATATTATTACAAGCTTATTTGCTTCGTTGTACACTGTATCTTTTAGAATATTTCTTTTTTTTTTTCATTCTGGGTTACATATGCATTAGTTACAAACTTGTTATAAAATATATCTTTTAAGCGCGTCAAATAAATATGTTATCGTGTATCACCGGTGGTACACGTGACACGGAACGTGTTAAATATCTCGATTTTATAATAACCTAAATGGACTCGGGGCAGTTTCCGAATAAACGGCTCAATTAATATATTTGATAACAATTGCGCATGGCAATGGAAATTGCGTTGCATTATTGATGTTTCGTAACGAACATGTTTTTAAGGACTCGTGCTTCGAAAGTCTCACTATTTAACGTTATCCCGAACGGTACGGCGTCGCGGCCGATCGCAATCGCAGGCCATCGTCGATTCGTGCACATCACTATTTTTACGGCTCGCGAAAATACTTTGGACTCCGTCATTCCTCCTCGTTGTATCGCTTCTCGCCAATGTGTCCGTTGCACGGACGATTTCTGTTGTTTTGCAATAGGTTGTGCGAGCACTCTCGGTCTCGCACGTTTCACAACGTAACACGCTCGCTTATCTCGCCGCCGCCGCTGCAATACTCCAATTTAAATGATCGCCGATAATTCACTCGGTCATCGAAGCCGGCATTAAAAAAAGAACGCACGATAACGCCGGTGAAAGAGTGTTTTCGTAATTCCAGCCGTGTGCCTATCTGACCTTCGCTGCAAATAACGTTGCTCCGATAAAAATCCTGTCTGGCAAACGCGAACCGATTTCTTCCGGCGCAAAAGGTTCGGAATAACACGTTCCGAACAGCGAAAGCGAAGCCTGCAGATAGATAATACCGAGAGGTGATCTTCCTCTATTTTTTTTTCCTTGTTTTGTTTCTTTCCTCGCAGTGTCGCAGCTCGAAAACTGCAGCTCGGGAACATCGATAGGCGAGCTCAGATTCTTATCTGCGATAGTCACAGCAGCGGCCAACGACAGCAGCAACATCAACAACGCGCCGTTTAACACACTTACGTCATCTTATCAAGAATTCAAACGAATCCATTTATCGCTCGCGACGTGCAATTCGCGCGTTGCGAGCCAGTCGAATGATTTTCCATCGCGTACGCACGCCGAATACGGGATCTATTCCTTACCGACGAAAGTATTGGATAGTCGGAAAAGTATCGAGAGATGTTTGTTGTTTTCTTGTTAAACATTTCTTTTATTCAGAATTAATTTTATTCAAGTATATATTGGCCATCATTAGTGCAAGTAAATTGAAGCAATTACGACGTAACGTTTAATGTTCATACGTGAAAAATAGTGATAACGGTCGTTGCTAAAATTCAAGAGGAAAAGGCCTTCGATGGTATGTACCACATGTTGGAGAGCAATTGGCAAGTCTTATTACTCTCATAAATGTTTAGCAAGAAACAAGCTTAAACAAATTCAAAATGAATTTTATTCAAGTATACAGGATGGTCCACGCAATTGTTTCAAGTCATAACTCCGTTATTATTGCATTTACGAACAAATGCCAAAGGAAAAAGACAAATAACATCTACAGACAAAGAACACTACATCTGTAGGACTTCAAATTCTTTTAGATGCAGCAGTGCATGTGCAATTAATCATGTGCAATTAAATGTGCAATTGCATCATTTCTTTAAATAGAAATGCATATTTTTTTTACACAGATCGATTCTTCTATTCGTTCTACGTAAAATATGATTAGGGTACCATGGCAAAAAAATTATTAGATCCCGAAATCTTTTCAAAAAATGTCTTTATTGAAGAGGATGCTCAAACGCTTCTCCATTACATTCTAAACATCTCTGATAACGTTTTTTTTATTGTTTGCTTAACTGCGTTTAAATTATCTGCAGTTATTGCTGCATATTCCAGTATGATTCTTTCTCTCAGATTCTCTACAGAATCTATGTGATTTGAATAAATTCTATCTTTCAAATAACCCCACAGAAAAAGTCAAGGGGACTTAAATCAGGTTATTGCAAAACTTATTTTTTAGAAACCGCATGGCCACTTGTATGTTGTGTCCCGGTGCACCATCTTGTTGAAAGTATTTACAATTTAGCCTGTCTCGGGGAGGAATGTCGTCGAGAAGAGATGACAATTCAAATTGCAAAAAAGTACGGATATTTTTCTCCGTTTAGGGCACCATCGATGAAGTATGGACCAATAATATTGCTATTTAAAATCCCATACCATACATTAATAGTGTATCTTATTTGGTGATGTATGTTCCTCCTAAGGAATGGTTTTCTTCTTGCCCATGTATGTTCATTATGACGATTAAAAATACTATTATTGTTGGTGAACGTACATTCATCCGTCCACAAAATCTACCGCGGGAAATCTTCGTTCATCTGAATTTAGTTTAAAACAAATGGACAAAATTGCACACGTCTTATTGAATCTCCAGCATGTAAGGCATGTCCAACACTAAATCGATACGGACGAAGCTTTTCTGATTTTAAAATTCGTTTTACACTACCGAAGCTCTTACATTGCATTCTCTCGATGTTTCTCGTGTAGATGCTTGTGGTTTCCACTGCAAATAAGCGAGTGTGTTCACTCTATTGTTTTCATTTCCTACTACTAGTTTTGGAACTTCTCTTTTGGATTTGGTAAATGCATCGTAGTGTTGCAAACTGTTATTCAATTTGAAAAATAATTGTCGCGATGGTTGTCGACGGTTTGGATATTTTTCCTGGTACAGGAAAATTGCGGCGCATTCGTATTTTTGGCACACAACACAAAATTGTCGTACATATCTTGTTTCTTACTGCTGGTAAAATACATTTTCTTGTATTTAGTGAAATACAGTTACACTTTTCCAAATTCTTAGTTTTCGTACTCAAGTTACGATACGTGAATTGCTACTGAATGATGAAATGCTTACTCGTACAAATCAGTTTCTGTTATGATAACAATGTCGAAAGGGTGTTTACCTTTACAACATAGTCATGAAGTGTTTGAGTATTTTCTTCAATAAAGACATTTTTCAAAAAATATCTCGAGATCTAATAATTTTTGTACGTAGAATGAACAGAAGAATTGATCTGTGTAAAAAAAAAATGCATTTCTATTTAAAGAAAAGATGGAATTGTTAATTGCACATGCACTGCTGCATCTAAAAAAAATGTAAAGGCCTACAGATGTAGTGCTCTTTGAACCATTTATCTTTCTCCTTTGGCATTTTTTCGTAAATGCAATAATAACGGAGTTATGACTTGAAACAACTGCGTGGACCACCCTGTATATTGGCCATCATTAGTGTAAGTAAATTGAAGCAATTACGACGTAACGTTTAATTTTCATACGTGAAAAATAGTGATAACGGTCGTTGCTAAATTTCAAGAGGAAAAGGCCTTCGATGGTATGTATCTCATATTGAGGAGCAATTGGCAAGTCTTATTACTCTGATAAATATTTACCAAGAAACAAGCACAAACAAGTTCAGAATGAATTTTATTCAAGTATATATTGGCCAGTATTATCTATGACTTTTTGTCATTTTTTGGAATAAAGCCAAAATCCCATCGGAATAGAACTTCTGTGGTTTATCAGCTAAGAACTTGGCTAAACGATTTTCACAGTCCACAGTTTGTTGAATCCAACTTTACTTTTTACCATCGAAGTATTTTTGCAGAGATCGAAACAAACGATGGTGGTACAAGGTCTGGAGCTGTACGGTGGATGCACCAAAATTTCCCAGCCAAGCTCTCTCAATTTTTGCAGAGTCGTCAAACTTTTCTGTTGATCGATTCTGTAATCTGATTGCTGTAATCTGGTTAATCGTCGACAGTAGAGACTAGAATCCATCGTTTGACAATGCGGTGGCATTTCACGATGGACAATTCCCTTCGAATCCCACCAAATACACAGCATCATCTTTCTTGGTGTCGATCCTGGTTTTGCCATCGTTCGTGATGATTCGCCGGCCTTTGTCCACGATCTTTTTCGCACATTCTTGTCGTATGTGATCCATTTCATTACATTGCAGCAATGATTCGCAGATGGAAACTCGATCTATCAAATTCTTCTCTGTTGAATCATGAGGCACTCAAACATCGAGATTCTTTTTGTATCCAACCTTCTGCGAATGATTCAAAACGGTTGAACGGTGAGTGTTTAGTTCCCTAGTAATCTGATGACTGCTTATACGCCGATCTTGCTCAACCATTTGCATTATTTCATCGACTTTTTCAGCGATTGGTCGACACCTGAGCGAGGTGCATCTTTAACCCCTTGGGTACATTTGACGTCTGAGACACGTCATTCACTTTTTTCCCCTAGGAGCGGATGACGTGTCTAAGACGTCATACCAAAAATTAAACTTTGAATTTATTTCATTTAGTTTTATTTTGTTGTTATTAATTTATTTTTGTTTTGCAATTCTAATTAGTTGAAGACATCTTAATACTACATATGTCACCAATATTTTAGAAATAAATACATTCTTACGTAAAATGTACTGCCTTTACATACTACTCCAAGCAACCAAAAATTATTTCCGTTCCACATGCAAATATTTTCTCAAATAAATCCGTACCCAAGGGGTTAAAAAACATACGATTTAAAAGAAAATTCAAAATTTTTCGACCTCTAGTTTCCGAGATATCTCAGAAAATATGGTTTTGACCCCCAACTTTGAGGGCTGTTTCAACCCTTCAAAGTGGATGGTTGCCGATAAAATCACGTGTGAAATATTTTTCAAAGAACTATAAGCTACTATAAGTTTCATCAAAATCGAATTTTCGCATCTGAATATGTTCCCTGTTTAGGTCCCGAGAAGGGAAATCTGGTTCGAACCGCCTACTCTCTCTCTCTCTCTCTCTCTCTCTCTCTCTCTCTCTCTCTCTCTCTCTCTCTCTCTCTCTCTCTCTCTCTTGGTGCAGCACTCTTTCTAGAGAACATGAGCACGATGACTAAATTCTCTACGCTTACATCGTCCGATTATCGTCCTCGCGGACGTTGGGGTAAACTGCTCTAAGCTAATTTGCTCTAGCCTATTTTGCGTTACGGTAATTGGTTCTAGAACCTCCTTCCCTGCAGAATCTGTCACAGTTGCGTCAATGTTTATGTCGACGCATTTATGGTTCGTCAGCTGACAATACCGATTCGTAGTACCGACAGTTCTCCACCTACCACAATGTCTGGCGTTCTGTTGCCAGGTATGCAAATACGCGGAATTAGCTGATACGTGGCGCTAGCTGTTAACCCTTTGCGGACGAGAGGTGACTCTCGGTCGTCACGGCGCGGCGTTTCATGCTACAGGACGAGTGGCGAGTGAGAGGCGACAGTCGGTGGCTATGTTAAATTTCATTACCTCCAACCGATAGAAACGCGCTATTGGTTCTTAGAAAGATTCCTTAGATGTTGATGTACTTTCGTACAAAGTGTGAAATGACATATCTTAATAGGGATAAAGATAAAATTAATGAAAGATTCTTCTAAGACTGTGGCTCTGACAATGGCCCCGACGTTGGTTGAGACTTGGCGATCGTGGCAAAAGTATTAGGTCAATCGGAAAGTTCTGTCCATCTAGCGTCGAGTAGCCGTAGCTCGAACTGTGGGTAACTATAACCTCTAAAGTAAGGCTAACTTTTTAGTTAGAACATCTGTTAATAAAACTCAGTACACAACAATTTATTCTTGCATCAGTAACTTCGTTTTTTTCTACATTGAAGATGTCGGAATTTGAGCCGAATAAGCGTCATTTGCGCGAAGTGTTAGTCTTTTGTTTCAATTGGAAGAAAACGGCAGCTGAAGCTCATCGAATGATTGTAGACGTTTATGGCGATAATGCTGTTTCCGATAAAACATGTAGAGAGTGGTTTCGACGTTTTAAAAATGGTGATTTTTCTTTGGAGGACAAAGAGCGTTCTGGACGGCCACGAGTATTCGAAGACGAAGAATTGCAGACATTGGTGGATGAAGATCCATGTCAAACGCAAAAACAAATTGCAGAAGCGTTAAATTGTGCTCAATCTGTCATTTCCGACCGTTTAAAAGCCTTAGGGAAGGTCTACAAGGAAGGAAAGTGGGTCCTATATGAACTCAAGCCAAGAGACATTGAAAGGCGGAAAACCATCTGCGAAATTTTGCTTGCTAGGCAACAAAGAAAGGGGTTTCTCCATCGTCTCATCACTGGGGATGAAAAATGGATTTATTTTGACAATCCTAAACGTCGAAAAACCATTTGTGATCCTGGTCAACCCTCAACATCGACGCCAAAGCGGAATATCCACGGAAAAAAGGCTTTACTCTGCATTTGGTGAGATCAGGAAGGTGTGGTATACTATGAACTGCTAAAAACTGGTCAAACAGTCACAGGAGATCTCTACCGACAACAAATTATCCGTTTGAGTCGAGCATTGCACGAAAAACGACCACAATATGAAACGAGACAGCGTAAGGTGATTTTGCTGCATAACAATGCTCGGCCTCGCGTCTCAAAAATTGTCAAGGAAACGATAGAAGCACTTCGCTGGGAAGTGCTACCACATGCGGCTTATTCACCAGACTGTGCCCCATCTGACTACCACTTGTTTCGGTCGATGGCACAGCACTTGCTGAAGAACGATTTAATTCGTACGAAGATTTCGAAAAATGGATCTCCGCCTGGATAACCTCCAAAGATGAATCATTCTTTCGACGCGGAATTCGCTTGCTGCCCGAAAGATGGGAAAAAGTCATCGCTAACGATGAATAATATTTTGATTAACGTACTTTTTCATTTTCTTTCATGAATAAAGCTTTACTTTTTGTAAAAAACGGACGGAACTTTCCGATTTACCTAATATCAGAAGAATTTGTATATGTAGAGTGATGTTGTTTGAGTCCCGACAAAAATGGATTTCATAAGCAAAGTGGAGCTCTAGTGAAGACGAATTTTGTTTTGATACGGTCCAAGATAAAATCGATTATATTCATAAAAAAAATTAGTGGGATAGAAAGTGAAGGAAGCGATGAAGATGATGACACAGTAATAGGTGTAAGAAGTCGAAAAATCAGGATAATAGAGAGCGATTTCGAAAGTGACAATAATGCCCCACGATCCTCTGATCAATCAGAATGGACAGCTTGCGATGAGTTCAGTGAGTATATAAGATCATTTTATTATGCCCTGTTTATCGTGCCCTCACCCGGCCGAAAAAATCATCGTCCGCATAGGGTTAACCCTTTGCACTCGAAGCAATTCTACTCCGAAATCGAAACAATATTTTTATTTATAATAGCTCCACTGTAGATAGTTCGTTTCCTTTCGTTTATATGAAATTAATTACTATGACTCGTGCTTAGAACTTTAATATTTTTATCGTTTCCCCAACTGCAAACTTAGTGATGTAAGAGTTGTTTAAATAATAGTATGGCAGATTTTAGTGTCGCCTTAGAAGCGCCATTCGAGTGCAAAGGGTTAATCTAGTTACCGTCGAATCGCATCATTGACGCCATTTTCTTGTTTTCACATCTGACGAAGATTATATGGCAGCGATACTTCAGGATACGTGTGTGGTAAGTGCTCGGGTGGTTGGACCAGGTCTGTAAATATGAAGTTTGCACATACGTGGCGCTAGCTGTCAACGTGGTTACCGTCACACCGCATCGTTGACGGCGGTTTCTTATTTTGATAGAGGATAAAGATTTTCAACTCACAGCCATACACGTTTCGTACAACAGCATAGTTTTTAATAGTGTCGAACATGTCGAATTTTCTGCACGGAAACTACGATTCGCGGACGGCATTGATTTTCCCTTAGCATTCGGAGAAAACTGCTGCGGAATCGCATCGAATTGTTTCGTCAGGATGTACAATTGGCAATGGCGGGCGTAACGATATGACAACTTTCACTGGCGCCTCGGAGCTAACATTCGAGTGCAAAGGGTTAACGAGTGTTGTTATTAGAAAAAGATTATTTACAATTTCGATCGATAAGAAATGAAGAATCGTAGGTCACAGCGACACAAGATCACGCTATCCTGTACAAAGCAAAGCCCAAAGAAATATTGGATTGTTTGGAAAGTAATTTCGTTTTTTTTTGTGAAAATGAAAGACAATTTTCGTATAATGAACAAATATTTTATTAAATTATATATTGGCCATTCTGGTCCAGTACCTTTTGCCACCTTTTTGGTAGGAGCATGATTCCACGCTCATAAAATTTTTAGTCTTTGCTAGCAAAAAACTAATCGAGCTGGTTTTTGACCTCCTCATTTGAAGTGAAGGTTTTACAGTGACCGGAACAAATAATAATCCGAAGGTGCCAGATCTATAGAATATGGTGGGTGTGGCATTGTATCCCATTCAAGCTGTAAAAGCTTTTGGCGAGTGACCAAACTTGTATGAGGTCTCGCATTATCTTGGTGGAACACTACACCTTTTCTGTTGAAGTGCATCATTCAGTTTGTCCAGCTGATGACAGTAGACTTTCGAATTAATTGTTGTGTTATCCGGTAAAAGCTAAAAAAAAACGATTCCTTTAAAATCCCACCAAACAGACAGCATCACCTTTTTTGATTGATTTTGGCTTTGGAAATGCTTTGAGCCGGTTCATCTTTTTTGCTCCATGATCTCTTGCGTTTGACATTGTTATATACAACCCATTTTTCGTCCCCAGTAATGGTGCGCTTCAAAAATGAATCATTCTCGTGACGTTTGAGAAGCGAATCACAGACGTCAACGCGACGACACAAATTTCTCTCCGTGAGAACATGGGGAACCCATATATCGAGCTTCGAGGTTAAATCCAGGAATTTCAAGTGGTCATAAACAGTTGAATTTGATAAATTTAACCTCTCACCGATCTCACGTGTTGTTATTCGGTTCGCATCAACTAATGCCTTTATCGTGTCTTTATCAGCTTCAACCGGCCTTCCAAAACGTGGTGCATCTTCGACATCAAAATTGCCGGATCGAAATTTTGCAAACCAGTTCTGGCAC
Source organism: Agapostemon virescens (assembly GCA_028453745.1). Lineage (NCBI taxonomy): Eukaryota > Metazoa > Arthropoda > Insecta > Hymenoptera > Halictidae > Agapostemon > Agapostemon virescens. The sequence continues at coordinate 18,483,877 of CM052092.1, forward strand.
TGGCGTACTGTCAACACATCTTCTCCATACGCATCGGTTAATTTCATTCTGGCTTAAACAGCATTTTTACCTTTTCTATAGTAAAAAAGTAAAATATGACGAAAATGCTGCTTATTGCTCTCCATATTTAAAAGGGCACCAACCAAAAACTACTGCGTAGAATCAATTGGACTTTTTCACACACAAGCCTTGCTATATCAGCTCTCAAAACATATAATGATTATGCGGCTTAAGTGTGAAGTTGAGTGCAAAAAAATACAATTAAATCCAATTACCAACTGTACGTGCGTTTCAATGGTAATTCCATGGTAAATACTATAAAAAAAAGAATACAAAACTCTTACGATGTTTTTTCCAAATATTGGTCGATGTTTCCAGGGTTTACCCTATAATTTCGAACAGAAGGGGTTAAAAACGAGAAACCAACGCACGATTCTGAACTTAGGAGGGTAGTGCTTGTAATAAGAGCAGCTGTGAGACGAAAGGCGAGAAAAGGGTGGTGGTTGTGATCGTGGTGGTGGTGGTGGTGGCGGCGGCGGCGGTGGCGGTGGTGGTGGTAGTGAGGACGACGATGGCGGTGGTAGTCGAAGGCCCTTGAGAAAAAGAGAGAAGGAACGTTGGAGATCCTGTTGCGAACGGTTGCAGCAGGACAGCCCAAGATCCCTTCTCCTTTCGCCGTAGCGTAGAAACGCGTGCTCACCTCGCGGAGACGGAAGTTAAAGTGCCGATCGATGTACGCACCCTGCGACCACACCCGTCGATGTTCCTCCATTGGCTTGGTTGCCGAACTTCGAGGAATCGATACTTATATCATCGCGTCATTCAATTTCGAATATATGCAGGAACGCGCGCCTCCACCGTGACTGCATTAACAATCGGTGTATAGTCTCGCTTTTGCTCGACTAGAGAGGTCAGTCTTAGCAATTACTCGCATTTTAACCGATCTTCCACATTTCGGGAACAGCCAGATGGTTCAACATTGCCTGTTTTCATTGTTAACCCTTTGAAGACTTGTTGAGAACCGTTTGAAGACTCGTTAACCCTTTACACTCGAAGCTGTTTCAACCCTTGGTACTCCGAGCAATTTTAACTCCAAAATCGAAACATATTTTTCACCTGAAACTGTTCCGTTGTACGTGGTACATTTCCTTTCCGGAATAGAAAGTTTATTGCTATCACTCGTAAATGTAACATTTCAATTTTTACCAACTACAAATAAGCATAGCGAAGTAAAAACTTTTTTAACCCTTTGCGGACGGGACGGTTCGAAGTGAACCGTACCGTGGTGCCGAGCTCCTGCCGCGATAGTCATTTAAAATTGCCAGCGCATATTTCTGCTTAACCGCGGTTTTCGTTCATAGCACTCCAACTCAAATTCTGGACATACATATTATATGTATATACAGATTTTCCACAGGATAAATAAAATGTTTATTTGTTTATTAACTTTTCAGTTTAGTTTATTAACATTACTTAGTAACATTATTTAAATAACAGTAAGGGAATTGGTTCAGTGTCGCCACAGGGGCGCCATTGGAGCGCTTAACTGGAATACCGATCGAAATGTTGACGTGTTTAAAGAAAGCTAGAGGAATTTCAATTCGATCTTTATTATTTGTTAATTATATAAATTTAATATACGCAATGTATTGTAATATATTTGTATAAATGATGTACGTGTTAGAAAATGAAACATGTTGACGTTCAAACAATTTTTAGTAAATAATTCGGATACACGACTTTTGTGTAACTTTGTAAAAAGACAACATTTATATATTATAGAACATTTTTAACTTGTAAGAAAAAGCTTAAAGATTGTCTAGGATTAAGTACTGTTCGATATTACGGGAATTCCCCCTATCTTAGGCACACTTCACAGAAATAAAAAGAGTTGCATCGACTGTTCAGCGTCGAGAACTTCCGCACAGCACGGTGAACATTCCACGGTAGCATTAGATTTTTCACGGCGGTGGATTCCGAGCTGCATAATCTACTTAGTAGCAACTTAGCGGAAATTTCTTTCGTTAACGTGGAAAACCGTGTAAAGCGCAAGTTATATTCCCGCTAATCCTTTGCCAGAAAGTATCCGTCTCGTAAATACTTGTGACGGTTTATAGAATCGTTTTATTCAACAAAATCCCCGCAAAAACGAGCGTTAACGCTTCGACTATCGTACCAGCCGCATACGGGCGTCGGAATTGTTTGTACATATTTAAAAAACAAACTGGTACATTAATACTTGAACGCTATTTGCCAAAAGTACCGTACACGTGAAACTTTCAATTGTTACATCGCTAAATAACTGTTTAAGACACAGTGGGGTATTTCTCGACCCACCTTAAAATTTTGCAATTTTTACGTGGGATTTTATTGTCGAAAATTCCATGCCTCAAAGAGATGAATTACTGTGATTTCACAGAAGTTTTGAGGTCGTTCGTTTCGCACTCGAAGCGTCAATAAGGCAGATCGTTTGCGTTTCGATCAATCTTCGTTTCACTTGAATCAAAATTCGAAATCAAAATTCGAGGCATCGTTTTCGGTCGCGTTCGCAGACCAACAAGCTTGGTGCGTTTTAATACGTTAATAAACAAATTCGAAAGGGTAATAATTTTCGACCTGCTCGCGTGCAAAGATAGGCGTGGTATATACATAGTCGTTCTGAATACACAACGTTTTTTTCAATATTAATCTCACTTTCATTCCACCAATCAATGGCTTATGCAATTTGCGATACGATTGCGACGTCGACGATTAACATAAAAGTACGTTGACCTGGGAAATGGAAGGAAAAACGATGCCCTCGTTAGACAGCATGCTTAAATGTTCTTCGAGACGAGGATGTCGTTTTCTCGTGCGAATCGTTCCTCGCAAATTACAAATTCTACCACGAAATTAATCCTCTTGCGAGCAACTCGAATGACAATTAACACGTACGCTAATCGCTCATTATCCGCAATCTCTTCATTTAAAGATAATAGTCGTATACACCCCTTGCAGTATTATATCCCCTGCAGCTGCAACGATTGGAGCTTCTTTATTCTTAATAACTTGTTACGTATAAAAACACACTTCTACACGTATAAAAAGAAAAATTATTTGTGCATTTTCAATTGGCAAAAAATGGTACCAATTGGTAGAAGTTGATAAAAACTGATTCATGCTGACTGATGCAAAGCAAAAGATAAAGCAACAGTATCGTGTTCGAATATTGACCCTAAACTCACCACTGCGAGTCAAATGACCCTTTTCAGAGTTTTTATTTCACAATTATTGAAGTTATAAAATAGCCTTCGTAGGAATCGTAGGAATAGATCTCTTTGTTCAATTATACTTTGTAATGACAATCACAAATAATCCAAATAAATTAAACGTTGCCATTTTTCTAAGTCAATACACACCAGTCAATTTTAATGCTCCTCAGGATTGGTGTTAATGGAAGTATACTCCGGTACAAAAGGATAGCACATTTTAAAATTAACGTAATTTTTATTTATTTAACATTACAACCAAGGTTTCGTTTTTATAGATTCTTGCAAAATACCTGTATAAACAGACACAAATGAAATTTAATTGAATTTCGCCAGTCTATATAATTTTATTAAAAAGAATTTTTAAGGAAACATAGTATAACAAAAGTACAGCACATTTAACTTAACCCCTTGGGTACGGATTAAGTCGAGAAAATATTTGCATGTGGAACGGAAATAATTTTTGGTTGCTTGGAGTAGTATGTAAGGGCAGTACATTTTACGTAAGAATGTATTTATTTCTAAAATATTGGTGACATATGTAGTATTAAGATGTCTTCAACTAATTAGAATTGCAAAACAAAAAAAACAAATAACTTGGGAAACCAAGTGAATTACGTATCTCAGATGTCAAATGTACCTAAAAGTTTAATTTTTGGTTTGACGTCTTAGACACGTCATCCGCTCTTAGGGGAAAAAAGTGAATGACGTGTCTCAGACGTCAAATGTACCCAAGGGGTTAAAATTATGTATAACGATACATCAACGAATGATATTTAATGCTTAATATCTTCTGGCTCCTCCTTTACAGTTAATAACAGTCATCATTCTCTTTTTCAAAGATTTCTAGAGTTTTTTAATAGTTGTTTGCTTTAATTGCCCCCACTCATCTGGAATACATTTTTTTAATTCGGCAATATTTCCAAATTGTTTGCCATTTCCATATACAGATCAGGCAAGATTTCCCTAACAATTTTCAATGATGTTAAGGTCGGGTGACCTTGCTGGCCAATTCAAAACGCGAATTTTTTCTGGAGAAAAGTACGTTTATTTGTTCCTTAATCATTTCCAAATACATTTTGCTATGCATTTTTCCTGTGATAAATTTGATTTCCATTTTATCATAGTACTCCACACCGCACCAAATCATCGCACCGCCACCTCCCATTTGCCGACCACTCAAAAACTGTTCCTCTTTTCGCATATCGTGAAAATAGTAACTCAGACCATCGGGTCCATCAAAGTTAAACCTCTTTTCATCCGTAAATATTATTCTTCGCCATTTATTTCGCATATAAATATTCTTTTCCGCAAAGTGTAATCAATTCATCTTACGTCGCACAGTTAACCAAGGCTTTTTTTTTCAATTTTCTTCGTGTTATGTATTTGCATTTTTGTAAAACACGTCTCGCACTCTTTATATTAGCGTCTACACCAACGCTTTCAGCAATTTGCCTTGCAGTCATCTCAGAATTTGATGCTGTTTTTAGTATTGCACGTCGTTTTCGGGCATTTAGACTTTGCAAACCTCCTGAACTCTTCTTTTTATCATAGTTTTCCGGATTTTTCAACAAGTTCTTTCTTACTTTTCGACTTCTATTCATAATTTTTGCTATTTTTCTCACCGAATATCGTTCTTCTTTCAATTTTATTATAGCGTCAATTTCACACGTGTTAAATCTTATTCCGCGACCCATTTTTTATAATATTTCGCCTTTTTTTGAACAAATATTCAAGACGAAATAATATCACGGATTTGATTAACTACACTCCGCGACAAAAAGATGGCACACCCGTAAAATATTGCTATTTCTGAAAACTGTGATGAAATTTAATATGTTTCTTTCCGTATATGTACTTCGGTGGAGCTTCAAGGCTACTTACACCGGCGGATTTAAGCGCAGTTTACAGATTCTAGTCTAAATGTAAAAATCGGGGATCACCGACGCGACAAAATGATGGCAAAGTCTTAAAATTCTTTCTCTACAGTTGACACTAGACCGTCAGACTGTTTCTATCGTGTACTGTGTGACTGTGCATTAAATATTTTGTATGTTTCTTATTATCTTCTATTGAAATTACACTATGGCTAGTGGAAAATCTTTATCGAATGCTGAAATAAAAACGATTTTGACATTGTATAAAGAGAATTACTCAGTTTCGAAAATTGCATGTATTATACATCAGAGCAGAAAAGTAGTGTACAATTTATTAAAAAATCCCAAAACATACGGTACAAAAAAGAGTTCCGGTCGACCGAAAGCAATAAGCAGTCGCGGAAAACGTGCCATTTTAAAAGAAGCTTCGAATTCTTCGAGAACAGCACGAAAAATTGCTAAAGCAGATAGCGTACATACAAATATACGAAATGTGCAAAGGATAATAAAAGAATATCCGCACTTAGTTTGAATGAAGTTGAGAAAAAACCACCTTTAACCGCTCAGCATAAATCAGAAAGTCTGAAATTTGCACAAGAACATATACATTGGAAAAAAAAGTGGCGTTGTGTTATTTTTAGTGACGAAAAAGGGTTTAACCTAGATGGGCCGGATGGTTTCGCACACTATTTTCACGACCTGCGGAAAGAACAAAGAATATTAAGCCGCAGACACATGGGTGGCGGAGGAGTAATGCTTTAGGCCGGAATTGGGTATCGAGGAGTTGCTGAGATAAAATTTATAAAGAAAACTATGAATACCAAAATTTATATAGATTTGATAGACCAGCAATTATCTAAATTCGGACAGATAATTTCCAGAGAAAATTTTATATTTCAACAGGATAATGCAAGTGTGCATACTGCAAAATGCGTTAAGCAATACATTGAACAAAATAAAATTAGTGTTTTAACGTGGTCAGCGAGATCGCCAGATCTCAACATCATTGAAAATTGTTGGGCACAACTAGTAAGGCATGTTTACGAAGGCGGAAGACAATTTCAAAGCCTTTCAGAATTAAAAACATGCATAGGGGAAATACGGACAAAAATACGATCAAAATATATTTAAAAAACTATATAAGTCACTTCCGAAACGTATGTTGTCTGTTCTGGAAAATACGGGAGGCCACACAAAGTATTAAACACAATGTTATATATTTTATGTACGTAAATAACGCATTTTTTTGTATATGTGCCACCATTTTGTCGCACCGATTTTTTATTATTTTTTCTATCCATAAACAGACGCACATTTTCTTTAATTTTATTGTTTGTAACGTAGTTTATTTTGTAATAAAAATGTATAAGTACCAAGAAAGACTAGATTTATTATGTCTAAATGATGAAAACATTGAATTTTCGTAGTGTGCCATCTTTCTGTCGCGGAGTGTATGTTCCGAGGTTGATGTTCGCAATTCGGGAGCTTCGGTGTAACTGGAAAGCGTAGATTTACTGCATGTGCTATCGTTTTGTCCCGCTTGCGAACAATAATATTTACATTTTTAGTGTTAAAATCTTATCGAAGTATATATTGTGGACGATATTTCGTAAATTGTATACACCGACATGCTCTGAGTTATCGGTAAAAGAAATTGTGTATCTTAATCAGCTTTTAACAGAAAATATGGGAAAATATAAGGTGTGGATTAGATTTTTGTCCAGCACTTCGATCCAAGGAAAGGAGACGATTCTTCGGTGTTGACACGGGCGCAGACCCGAAAATGTACGCGACCAACGAACACAATTAAGGCCGGCGACATGCACGCGCAGAATAACAGTGTTCGCGTGTGTTCGATGCGCCTCGTCAATTGGTTTTAAATCTCACGACGTGGTTTGCCCTTCAGGCTGGTCCGGCAGGGGTCATGGTTAAGGTCTGGCCGAGCTGCGCGTCAGACCATTTTGGACGTCCGTGTAGGTCACTACATTTTAAATGGGCCAATCACGTGCTCGAGACCGCATTTAATTCTATGCACCGAGGCATCCTTGAAACCCTCTTAATCGTCGCTTTTGCGTTCCAATCGGGTTTTCGGCGCTGTCCCGTCGGCACAAGACACTTTAGTGCTCACGGCCCCATTCAAAACTCCACCCTCCCGTACTTTTCCAAAAAGAGATCTTGCTCTTTCACCGACGACTATACATTGTTGCTGCACGGAGAAACGTTCAGACAGGTCGGTGCACCGGTACGCGAACACGAACGAGAAAGAAAAGAGCGGGACTCTCTCTCTCTTTCTCTCTCTTTCTCTCTCTCTCTCTCTCTCGCTAATTGTCAACATGTCTAATTCGTATAAATAAAGTATTAGTATTTGATCGATTGATTCGATTGATTCGATTGACCAGTTGTCAAAATTACTTGCTTCAACTCGCGAAAGTATTTGGACACTCTTTGAATCTGAATAACTTTTTACAAATTCAACTATTACGTCATAACAACATTTAGATATATAAAAAACATAGGAATTTCTCCTATGCTTTAGATTTAATTTAGACACCTGGTACATTGCAAGACAAGGCATTTATACTTTCTCTTATTACAAACCGCCGAAAACCTTCCCTACAATCAACATCTTGCAACCAGGCACAAGGGAAAACCCAAGACAACTACTAGCGATCGGGTCGCTCAACCAAGCCATCGTTGATTCTGATTGGTGCGCTAGTCTGCACCACATTTAGTATAAATGCCGCATATTTTTCCGCACTCGTGGGATTCTAAATACAACCATCACTGAAACACTTCTATTCAACGCTCACTCGCTCGTTTGTAACAGTAATTTTAAGCGTTAAACTCGTAGTTGAAACTAGCAAAGTCTAATCTTATTATCGAAAAAGTTGTATGTTGTTGTTTAAACCATTGGCACCATTCCTAAATATTCGAACATTATTAAGTTAATGGTCGAAGCGTACGAATAAAGTCACTTTCAACAATTATTCGCGCGCGTTCAACATCAACTTTGGCGGCTGAAAATGGGTGGAGAGAAACACGCGACTTGACTTTTCTGAAGCAATTAGAAGAATTGTTTTACTAAATGATATGCAAAAGTAATTGGTAGAAATTATTTAAGAAAGAGGTTTCTTAAACCGTTTTTTACACGCCTAGATCTACGTTAGTTACACGTACGCTGACAATTTCATCGAAGTCAATCGACGCAGGAAAAAACGCCATGCGTAGAAAGATGAAAGAATTTGTGGAGTTTAAACGCTTGCCCTAAGATTTATTTTATGGTCGCAGCAATTAGAAAGAATTTCTTTATAGTTCGCAATTTGCTGAAAAGAAAAGAAATGTTATCGCTATCGTACACCTATGTGTTCTCCAATGGAGGTGCATTAACGACAACCAAATGGAATATTATTTAAAATTAAGGGACATTTTTAACATGCACATTCCTCAGAATCCATTCAGAATTTACATCGGGAATCTGACACGATGTTGTAAAACAAGAAGTTAAGCAGAAACTGACCGAGAATCGTGAAAAATGGCGATTTTCGTAATTTTCGATGACACGTAGCTCGCGTATGTGCGTGAGTATATATCACTTTAAAAAATAGCTAACAATTTGAATAGACGTAACGCAGTATAGGATTACCGAGAATGTTGTTTCTTGTGTCCAGTCTAGCAGAAATAGTGTAATTAAATCTGTGGCAGTTGTACCTTCTGCGCTCACCAACAGAGGGACAATAGGATGAGTTTCCCGCTGGTACTTGATCCACCTCCAATTCATATGTACACAATCCTTAACCGCTTTCCAGTACCCAGTATCTAAGTACGAAACGCACCCTCTTCCTTTTCTCCTGCTCTTGTTCTCTCTCTCTCTCTTTCTCTCTCCACCACACCATTTTCAGCAGCCAAAAATCAAATTACTTTTGAGAAAGTGGTAAATTTGGAGCAGCAGAATATGCAGAGCAGAAGACAGCAAGGGGTGCCGATGTCTCTCGGAACTCCCACTAAAGAATCGAAAGGCTCACTTGCTAGCATACTTAAGACGTTCATTCTCCGGTTTGCTTCACCAGGGATCTAACGATTGGGGTCTCCTTGCTTGCGGTGTCAGATTGTTTCCGACAAAGCAGCATAGGATTACCGAGAACGTTGTTTCTTGTGTAATTAGGAATCGAGTAATTAATAGGTGGTGGGGTTGGAGCAGCAGAACGTGCAGAGCAGAGGAGAGCAAGGGTTGCCGATGTCTCTCGGGGCTCCCGCGAAAGAATCGAAAGGCTCGCTGTCCGGCATACTTGAGACGTTCGTTCTTCGATTTGCTCCAGCAGGGGTCGCGGTGGTTAAGGTCTTCTTGCCTGCAGTGTCAGATTATTTGGACGGGCATGTAGGTCAGCGCGAGCAGCCGAAGCCAGCGCGACACACGCTCGCGAGCACGTCTGGCCTGGCCCTGGCATGCTAGCGGGCCAGATTGAAACACAATCGATTGAATGAAACGAATGATCCGCCCAGGACGAGGGCCAAGGGCGAATCTCTTATCCAGTCTGATTCACCTGTTTGCTCTGACCTTTCTCTTCTTGCGATCGTTGCGACCACGGATCTAACCCACCGACCGCACCCGACCAGCACTGACCCGTTAATGGCGAAGAAAGTTCAGAGACGAAAGAAAGCCAATCATCGGTGATTGATATAAACGATTTAATGGTTTGGCCTTGTCACCGGCGCTCATGCTGCAGTTTGCAATCTCAGGGCCGCACTGGAACATACTTTCCTCCAGCAGACAAAATGAAAATCCCTTCAGCGACGTTGATCGCTCGTACTTTAGGTACGTAATCTACGCTAAATCTACGTCGCCTTGCATCTAGCTCGACGTTACGAGAGAAGGGGTTAAAGAATATACAAATAAAAGTAGATACAAGAACTTCGTACACACGAAGGGGTTCGTACGTCCACGTGGGTATCGTAATTGTCGATATTTGGTCCGGGTGTAAAATTAAGAAAAACTTGCAGCAAACGCTATCGAACGAACACGACCAGCTAAAGACAAAACGATTTTCCAGCTTCTAGTCAAACACGGTTAATCCCTTTGAAAAAAGCTCGTAATCGCCTTCCGTGGACAAGAACCAAAACGGTTGACCCGATATCGGGAACGTTGCATGCACTTTGTCGCGGTCATCGTGTCTGTGTCATCGATCGCGATCGAGGCAACCAAAGCCATATGCGATCGTATGAAAAGCGATTCTCGAAACGCGGCTGCCTGCCTGTCGATTCCATCTTCAACGCAAATTCAACGTTGCGAAATCGTCTCAGCCGGTTGGCTGATGGAGACTCGCTAATAATTCAGGAATCCGTAATCGTCTCGAGGAAAAATCGCGACTGCGATCTCGCAAATAATTCATGAATCGACGGAACGTATATTATCCTGTCGAATAAGAATCGAGTCTGCCAAACGCCGGTCGAACGGTTGCACCGTGTTCGAACTCTTGTAGGAATCGGTAGAGAATTAACGCTAGAACTACCGAACAATAAGTCCAACGATGTAGATTGCTTTGTTAACAATAACGAGACTGCATCTGTTCAAACTTTATTCAATATTTATTGTAACATGTGGTCCGTTGAAGAAGTATAATACAATGGAAAAGTACTGATGAGAACATTATTATTAACAATTGCTGTTGAGGAATGAGAATCTCTGTATTCATAGAAAACTCCAGACATAAATAGTTAGCATATACCGTACTATCAGCAAACTTGGCCCTTTCTTAGGTATACCTGCGTGTACTTGCAGGTATGAGCGTTACAAGTATAAATGTGCGTACTGTAACAGCGTGCGTTCACTTGTCCTGTACTGTTCTGTTCTGTTCGTAGCGTGCGTCCGTCAGACACCAACATTCTGCCACCTTTCTTCAAATTGCATATACAGTGTCTCAAAGTAAAAATTCGGACACCTATATATTTTCACTTCCTGAGGTTATTATTAATATAAGAAAACAAATTAAATGTAAAACAGAATTATTTTCAATAATTTACAACTTAAGTTCATATAAAATTTATTAAGCAAAGAGAAAAATTATTCACGATAATTCAAAAGAAAATGGAAATGTTAAAAGTCATGAAAACTAGCCTCAAACTGAAACTCGGACAATTGGAAATCCTGTGAGAAAAACAAATGAATCGCGGGGAATCACCCTTCATTTTTTCATACTTTCATTTTATGTAGGTTTTAGTTGATAAGAATCGTTAATTTCTCTGAAGTTTTGTTTTAATTTCTCAAAATGGCTAGACAATGTGGACAGACGACATTAGAACTCCGGGAACTTGTTATAAGTCAATTTAGAGACGATGCGAAATATTGCATCGATAGTGAAACACAGTCACTCTACAGTTCATGATATTATAAAACGCTTTAGATCCAGAAATAATGTGGAAAATAAACCGGAAGATCTTCACAGAATCCGAGAAGCGTTGGATCATACGACAAATTTTAAAAAATCCACAATTAAGTGCCCCGAAGTTAGCTACCGAAGCTAAAATACATTTAGGAAAAGAAGCTAATCCAGAAACAGTGAGAATTATATTAAGAAAAAATAATTTCAATGGAAGAGTTGTTAGGAGGAAACCAGTTGAGAGCAAAAGAAATCGTTAAAAAAAAATTGCAATTCGCAAAATTGTACAAAAATAAAGATTTTTTATTTTGGTGGACAGTTTTATATACAGACGAGAGTAAATTTAACATTTTTCGATCCGACGGACAAACTTATGCTTGGAGAAATTCTAATGAGGAGTACAAGGAAAAGAATTTACGACCTACTGTTAAACATGGGGGAGGTTCAATATTGTTGTGGGGATGCATGTCACCTGCTGCACGAGGAAATCTCCACATTATTGAAAGGATCATGGATCGGACAAAATATCTACAGATTTTGAAGAACAATTTATGGGATAGTGTGGAAAAGTTAGGTATTGCCGATTCTTACAGTTCTTACCAGGACAATGATCCAAAGCTTCGGGCTCGTAATGCTGGTCTATGGTTACTTTATAAATTCTCACGTGTAATTGAAACTCCCGCTCAATACCTGTGTTACGAGCCGAGGGCCATGCGGCTTTGCGTGGCCGGAGGTTTATTATGACTTTGAGGAATAAATGTGTAGGGAGTCGTGGACTAACCGAAACGTCTTTCAGAACAGGGTCGCCACATTAGGTTTGGTAGGATGAGTCGTGGACTAACCGAAA
>CM052092.1:18532775-18558837 GCA_028453745.1 Agapostemon virescens
GAGACAGCGTAAGGTGATTTTGCTGCATGACAATGCTCGGCCTCACGTCTCAAAAATTGTCAAGGAAACGATAGAAGCACTTCGCTGGGAAGTGCTACCACATGCGTCTTATTCACCAGACTGTGCCCCATCTGACTACCACTTGTTTCGGTCGATGGCACACGCACTTGCTGAAGAACGATTTAATTCGTACGAAGATCTCGAAAAATGGATCTCCGCCTGGATAACCTCCAAAGATGAATCATTCTTTCGACGCGGAAAAAGCCATCGCTAACGATGGACAATATTTTGATTAACGTACTTTTTCATTTTCTTTCATGAATAAAGCTTTACTTTTTGTAAAAAAACGGACGGAACTTTCCGATTTACCTAATAGAAGCGACGTGTCTGCAGTCTCCTCGTTCGCGAAACAAGTCACAGCTTCGAAACCGTAGATCCGATACGATCTAGATGATTCCGCGACTAAGATAGGAATGTTCGCACGGACGATCGGCTGGTATTCCGCGCGGTCGTTCGGCTGGACGCCAGCCTACGCGGAATCGCCGATTAGCCAATTCCAGTCGATGCAAATGACGCACGATCGTACGATCGCCACTTCCGACGTATTATGTAGATATTCGCAGGGCAAACGGAAATTTCGGCGTAGAAAGCTGGTCGCGTACCATCGGCGTCCGCTCGTGCTGCGCGCCGCGTCCCTCGGCCATTTTGCGTTTCAAATTCGCGCGGTGTGAATCACGGACTAGAACGGTTCCAGAAGCGATGCCAGTGCCAGAACTTCGCGGAATTCTTGAATTTTTAAGGCCGGTGCACGCGGACTTCCGTGAACCGATAGATCGGTCGAAACGTGAACCGCATTTAGCCTAACGAATCTCGTGCAACACAAGTTGCGCGCTTGCGTTACGGCCGATGGGACTTTTTCACGGGAGTCCAAAGGATAAATAATTAAAGACAAAAGGATCGGACGAACTATCAAGTTCTCGTTTATTTGACACAGTTGGTAAAACTAAAATGTTGCCGAACCGCAAATATTTATTTAGAAAACCCCCTAATAGAGTTTGTAGTTTGCTAACGGTGCCCAGAAGTTGGGAGTTAACTGTACTTTTGCCTACAAATTCCCTAAAATCGTTTACAATAATATTTATTTCACTTAAATAAATAGTGTTTTAATGAACGAAATACATAGTAATTCCATAGTGCATCATGTTAGGGAATAGCGCACGAATTTTCTTGGCAATTTGAAAAAATGCTTTGAGCCTCGAATAAGGCACGAAATGGCGTTCAAGTTGTTAGCTATCGAAATATGCGATGACTTTCCAACTTACACGGGAACATATTCAGATGCGAAAATCCGATTTTGATGAAACTTATGGGAGCTTATAGTTCTTTGAAAAATATTTGACAAATGTTTTTTTTATCGGCAACCATTCATTTTGAAGGTGTGAAAACAGCCCTCAAAGTTGGGGTATTTTTAAGATATTTCGGAAACCAGAGGTTGACAAAATTTGAATCGTTTTTTAGATTGTGTGTTTGTCAATGAGAAACGTAGTCGTGCAAGAAAATTTTAACAAAAGTTTTTTGTTTAAACAATAAAGTTATAAGCTTCCATAAGTTTCATCAAATTCAGATTTTCGCATCTGAATATGTTCCCTTGTTAGAATAAGGCGAAGTAATAATTGCGGTGTCCGCATCTGCCTTCTGCAGCTAAGTACTTAACCAAAGTTCCTAGGTGTAGAAAGATTTTTATATTCGCACGTTCTACAAATTGTATTAAGGTATTGTGAGACTATCTCCTACGCTCGCCAACAGATGAACGGATTCGGCAGTCTTTTTCGCTTCTACCTTATCCGTCACCGATTCCTTATCTACCGTCCTCAACCCTCCGTGTACTGTGCCGGAATCATTTTTAACCCGCTGACTTCAGGCCACAGAGACAGTAACGTAGGCTCCCCACCACCATCTTCTTCTGTAACCACTCTGCACAAAATTATATTATTCACATTTAATGCATGCAACAGAAATATTGAATAAATTATAATACTGTTATATGTACTATTCTATACGAAAGCAGCGCAGTTATGCTCGTTGCCCTCTCTCGGTGTGCGCCAAGTTGCACTCGGCATCTCTTGCTCGCGTAATAAATGGTACTGGTTTCATGTATAGACACTTTATTACACTAAGCACAAATTATTGCAATTTCTCTTTTTTTTAAAAAAAGAGAGCAAGGCCTCCTCGGGACCTCCTTATATCCTAAATCACACACGCACACCACACCACTCATTCCCAATCGCACAGATGGCTTCAAACGCACCGCACATCTAACACACCGCGTCTCAATCACGCAACGCGGACGCTTGATCGTTTGTCGCACGCCGCATCTTTCATACAATGTTTCAGTGACATCAAGCTTCAATCATGCCGCCACTGATCATACTTTCTCTCTCTCGTTAGCACCTCATCCGCCTCCGATTCATATACATATACGTACAAACCCTAACCGCCTTCCGATATTCTAGCGTTTAAAGCAGGGCCTGCTAGTATTACAGCGCACTCGGTTGATTTGACTAAGGATTGCCGTATATTAAACTTTTTACACTTAGCTTGATGAAACGCTGATTTTATTCGAGCCTGACAACGTGCCGTAACACAGGTTTTACCATAGACTGACTGGGCACGGGGTTTTTGGGATTTTATACAGGGTGGAAATTATAAAGCGTTATAGTCGAATATCTCCGAAAATATTGATTATACGCAAAAATGTTTCACGAAAGTTGTTCAATACAGAGGGGGACATCGTGTGGTGGAACTTTTATTTTTCAACTTTCTTTTTTTAAATAGAATAATACGTTTTTTTATCCACCATCAAATAGTGCGTTTTAAGACGAATTCGACGACCTATGATTCAAGGTCATTCAAGATCAAACTTGCAGAGAAATGGAGAAAAGTTGTGATCGTTTTATTTGTACTTTAGTTGGTGCCTTCGACATTCACACCAAAACATAACATGTGTCGATGTCAGCATTACTCAGGACAATGTCAAAATCATTATCAATGAAATGAGAACAAACGTATTTACGTATTACTGTGCTCTTCTGCAAGATAGTCAGTTTACTTTCATTACTTTAGACGAATTGTTAATTTAGATCAATTATTCTACTGGAATCAATGAAATTCGCCTAATTTTCACAACAGTTTATTAATAGGCAACGAAAAACACCAAAAACATAACAACAAACTGACAGCGATACATTAGTACTACTCTGCGGATGAACGACTAACCATTTTCATCCGTCAGAATTCCGCTTTTATCTATCCCCGTGTCCCTCAGAAATTTCCTTCGAACAAGGAAACTTCTGGGGTGGGGATATCGTTTTCCGGTACGGGCCCCTTGGAGAAATTTCGTGTCCTTGGACCGACCAGCCGTGTCCTGGTGAAAATCGAGGATTGGCTGCCAAATGTGCACGTCATGGAAAAACCTCGAACCTGGTCGCCAAATGTGCACACCAGGTAGGGATCGACATCGGGCGTCTAAATGTGCGCTCGGGAAGAGCTTGGGCCTGGCGACCAAATGTCCCAGTCCGCAGGCCATACTCCTACCTGAGTCCGATTAACTTTTCTCCAAGGGGTCCGCTACAATTACCATTCGTGATAAGATATCCTTCGCTGAACGATAGTACTTAAATAAGTGGTGAAAATGGAAATGTATCAAGATTATTTTGATATGTGTATGGTACTAGGAGAATGTAGGAAAAATTACAGAATGGCTGTTAATTTGTAAATCACATCAAAACGATCACACCTTTTCTCCATTTCCCTGCAAGTTTGACCTTGAATGACCTTGAGTCATAGGTCATTGAATTTGTCTTAAAAAGCACTATTCGATGATGGATAAGAAAAACGTATCATTCCATTTAAAAAAAGAAAGTTGACCTTCATCTCACCTTGGAGTGTCCACCAGGAAAAATAAAAGTTCCACCACACGTTGTCCCCCTCAGTATTGAACAACTTTCGTCTGAAACATTTTTGCGTATAATCAATATTTTCGGAGATATTCGACTGTAACGCTTTATAATTTCCACCCTGTATATAAAACGAATGTTTTCACTGCTGGGACGGAAAGTTTGGGACAGCCAAGTGATGGGGATGACACAGAGTTTGCGGGTGATTCGTTGAATGGGGTATCGGGGCCCTGACTAAGCGATGGGGCCTGGTGATGTGTGTCGATGATTCCCAGCGGTCCGTTTTCGGGCCGTAATACTAGATAGCCCCACCGGCGAGTCCTCTAGCAGGCCCAGGACAAAACGCTCCCCTTAACCATCGCCTGTTTCGGCCGCTGTTAAAAAAGAATCAGTAAAAGACAGACAATTTGGGAAACTGGCACTGCTTCGACCCGCGGAGTAGCCAGTCGTATTTTAGCAACAGTCGCGTTTGAGTAACAAGTCGCAATAGCACCCGAGTAACACGGACTCTTCTTCCTTCGCACTGTATACGGGGTGTTTGGGAAATCGTGATACAACCGACAAGGGGGTGATTTCTCGTGTAAAATTTAGTCAAAAGTAAGGAATATAAGTTTCTTTTCATACGGGGCCTCATTTTCGAGAAAATCGAGTTTGAAGATTCGTTAGGTACGCGTATACTTCGACAGAGTCTGCTTTTTTTGCTCGGTCTATCCTGCCATTTCCAATGCTGCTTGCATCTGTAAACAGTATCGTTTAGAATATGGCATAACTTTAATTAATAATTAGCTGTAAATCTCAATAATTGATTTATCTTAGCAATTTACAAATGTTGAAACTGTCTCCCTTGCTGTCATAAACAAATTCTCTAACAAAATCTCAAACTCGATTCTCTCGAAACTGAACCTCTGTATGAAAAACCTTTACTCTATATTTTCGACTAGATTTCGTGCGAAGAATCCTGTATATACCAGGTCTGTAAATTTGAAACCGGAATCCGGATGTAGAAAATATACATTTATTGTATGAACGTGATTAAAAATATTTTATTCTAAGTACTGACCATTGGTAGCTATACATTTTTCTCATCTCTCTGAGAATTTGTGGATGTCATGCCGAAAAAACTGTTCCTCTATGAAGACAAACCAATAGAGCCATTTTCGTATATTTCCGTAAGATGCGAAGCTCTGTTCAGGAAGTGCGTGTCCCAATGATGCAAATTAGTGCAAAAGTAATAATCGGATAGAGCCAAGTCTGTGAACATTTTGGACACCTCGTGGCGGCTGTAACTCCTGCGCTCACCGACAGAGGGGCAATACGACGAGTTTCCCGCTAGTACTTGATCCGCCTCTGATCCTTACTGACGAGTCCTCTAAAGGATTCTCCTTTTCTCTCTCCACTACATCATTCCAGCAGCCGCCAAAACCTCAATCGTTTTATTGTGTGTGATGGTGCATTATCACGAAGCAAAATCACTTTGCGTCGCCTTTTAATCCCATTTTGCCTATCTTCTGGATCTTTCTCGTGACCTTCAAACGTATCGAGAACTGCTTCTCGTGTCGCATTTAAATGATCCGCGAGTTGTTGCGTTTGAGCGTGATCCTTAACCAACGATGCTTGCGATTCGCTCTCTTCAAACTTTTATCGGTGGTCTTCCACGTTCTTCTCGTTTCCCACGTCGAAATCTTCACTTTTAAATTTTTTAAACCACTCGAAGCACCGCGATCTACCAAGTGCCATTTTGCTCACCGTAAGCTTCGACGCGATTCTGCAGCAGATTTCTTCAAATGGCAACAGAACAACACAAAATTCGACATATTCAATGCTATAAACTATGCTGTTGTATGAAACTTGTATATGATTGTGAGTTGAAAATCTTTATCGGATGTCGAAACAAGAAAATGGCATCGGTGACGCGCGGTTTGACTGTACCGAGAAGTACTTCTCCTCCGCGCATTGTATAACCCTCTGTTAACAGAGCCCTTAACAAATAAATGCACACATATATGTAGTTCGCAGAGAAAAATCAAGGCCAACCGGACCCGGGAATCGAACCCAGGACGTTCTGGTGGTAGCCGAGCGATTACCGCACTGACCTACGAAGCCCTCCTCCTTGCTCTCTCCCAATTTCTCAATGTCTTCTTAGTGTGGGGGTTCCTGATCCCACATATATATTGCATATAAACTTACCTCGTTGCAAATCGACAAACAAGCAGCAGATCGTCGCTTGTCGTGACAACACGACGAATCCCCTTGCACCGCGTCCTCCCCGGTCCTCCTCGTCCCGTTCATTCATTCCTCCTCTTCGTCCTCCCCTTCCTCTTCCTCATCGGTCCACGCGACTTCGTTGTTTGTCCCGTGGTTGACGTTCGGTGTCCGCATCATTAACAAACGACACACCATAGTTACCCGCGATGATATTTCACTGAACGTTCCACGGAATATTCAGACCGAAAAAAACGCGTTATCATTATCGGACATGACGCCACGAAGATACGAAACGTCTCGTCCACGTGACAGAAACCGTCGCCATTCGCGGCTTATGTTTACGCCGTGTCGAGAATCGCAATGCGACCGTAGAAACGGCTAAAACATCGATTATCGAAATACCAAAAGGAACGGCAATCGATTACTTTTTAATTACGTTTCAATTACATCGTGATAATTTTTTGAATTTTTTCTTTGTCGTAAATGTTCGATATCTGTGTTACGATAAATTTCGATAATCAATGTTTTATTACTTTTATTGGGACACACAGGCACTTCGAATTCCGCTACATGTGCAGCACCCTTCTGCGCCGGTACGAATCTTCATTGCCGAGACAATTCTTCCGAAACGGAATAGTCTACCCATCGAACGAGAGTCCGATGCGTTTTAAAGTGTTATTATCGGAATTGTTTACACCCGCGAAAGAACCGGCTGGAAGAAAAATAGTCTCGTTGGTACACCGAAAGATCGCGCTACTCTTCGAGTCTGGTGCGTCTAGGCGGCGTGACGTGAACGTGGGATACAATGAACAGACTTGTTAAAAGGACAACAACGGCAACGAGGAACAGTAGAGAACATTCTTCCAGGGATTGGCTGACGACGCGATAAAAACTGGCGTACACTGTACGCGACACAACCCGGAGGATGTCCGTGAACGTCTCACTGGCGGCTTCGCCACTGCCGCAACAGTCAAACGACATCTGATCTGTTTTTTCTCTCTCTCTCTCTCTCTCTCTCTCTCTCTCTCTCTCTCTCTCGAAGATCACGATGACGTTTACGTTTCAACTGCGCGAGATCGATCACATCGAAGTGAATGGGTGAACAGGAAGCACCGGTAAGAACGCGTGCGTTTTATATAAAACGAGTCTTAGCGCGCTACAACGCAATCAAACGGGCTGGCTAAGCGAGTTTTCGCTTTCGACTGAAATCGAATGTTCCTCCGACTAGCCGGCTGGCGACATGCTCGTGTGGCGTGTAGTGCGTGTCAGTGTCAGTGCTGCGCACGCGTGCATCGTTGTGTGCGAGGACACGGTGCGGTACACCGAACACGCGCATTTCTACCAGCATTCAGTATCGAGTGTCCAGTATCCTGACAAGTAAACCGTAGCCTGTAGGCTTCGCGTTACAAAACACCTAGTAACAACGAAAGAGTCGACCGATTGTATTACCCAAGTGACACGCGCGAATCCTGAATCGTATCCTTTTCTTTTTTCTTCTTGCTTCACTTCGTTAGGAATCGTCCATTTTTCTTTGTTTCGCTGAGAATAAATAGTTGCTCCCACGACTACATTATAAATTCTATTCTTAACGAAACGAAATATTGTACTATTGTATTGAATCAGCACATAATAGTTTCATATTGCGTGCGTTGCATCTCAAAGGAATGCTTTGCAACACAAATAACAATTAAAAACACGTTCCAGCTAGTTGTATAAATTCTATCAATTAAACTAGATTGTTTTTAATTTTCAACTTGTACTTATTAATTTTAACTGATTTAATTAACTGTAGTAATGCACCGGACGTCAGCCCCACATTAATATTAGTTACATATATATGTATTAAATGTCAATAGCCTCCCCATTATCCTTCTTTCTTTCATTTTTAACATATATTTACATATATTTTCATTAGAATGCATATAAATAATAAACATATAAAAATATATAATAAAATATACAGTACGAATAAAAGAATGTAGAGGCAAACCTTGGTCCACGAACTTATTCTTTCTAGAAAGCCATTTGTAAGCTGAAAGTATTTTCCCTGTAAGAATTAATGTAAAATGGATTAATTAGTTATCTAATCGAAGACTTATTTAAACTTAGCTTAAACGGTACTTTGTGTACAAATTCTTAACACTTTACCAACTGGAAGCATAACAAACTGCTTTTACATTATAATTTGTAACCAAACTATTAGATAACGTTACTAAGGATGTCATGCTGATTTACAATAAAAATTGATATTGGTGTTGGGAAATCCATTGAAAAGTTTTCAATTGTGGACAATGGACCTTGAAAAATTCTGACCCACTGGGTTTCTATATCGCTAAAAGGATGTCCAGCGTTATCTGTTTTTACTCAAAATATTTCTAAAGTGACACTTGGCATTATCGTTAAAAATGTTTCTGCTTTGATTTGCTATTGCTTTATCAGGGTGATATACTATTCCACAAAACTTTGTACATCATCCCACTTTGCACAAACTTTGTGGATCAAAGAAGTAAAAACATTCTCTCTTTCTTCCCCCCCTTCTGTCGAGACACTCTAAGACACTTTGCGTTCTAAACATTTTTTCAAAACCAAATTCTTTATGATCCTTGGTATTCGTGAAACAAGGTTTAATCTTATACAAGTTTTCGGTAAATGAAAAGATTAGCCAAGTACATATGTTAATTATATACACTACCAAAGTGTAAACAGACTATTGTTACTTACTTTTCATATATTTTTTAAACTTGGATTTTTATGTAAAGTAGCTAAATTACCATACATCCAGTTTTCAGCTATGTAAATACATATGAATCCATTGAAGCTAAATACGTTTAAATAACAATATCACATGTATTTTTCCTAAATAAAAAGAACCTACATACAAAAAACAAATGTATAATTAAAGAATATAAAATTTTACTGCTTCATATGTACATATACCTTATTTCTTACTTATACATATAATCGTAACATACATTTTAAAATACATATAATTTAATAGTACTTTGTCAAGTCAAAAATTCATTTACATAATACTTAAAGTTAGCTTATCTTGAAAGAATTATATCATTATTTCTTTTCTTCGTTTAAGTTGTACTTTGTCTTTAGTTTATCTATTTCTTCCATTTTCTTGTCCACATCGACTCGTTTGAATGCCTTATTACTTTGATAGTATAAAACTACCAAGTATCGATTACAAACATTGAAACCACTTAAATGATCGCAAGCGTTTTTTGCATCAAATATATCTTCATAAACGACAAATGCAGTTCCCCTTGTTTCAGCAGTATTCCCTCTAAAAATAAATTTTTTGTTAATCTAATTGTACTTTCTTAACCTATAAGTTAAATTCAAAGGTATTTACACTCTAATTTGTCGAATAGCTCCATATTTTCCGAAAATGTCGTACATTTCTTCAGCTGTAATTTTATACGGCAAATTCCTTATATACAACACTCTATTTACTTCAGGAGGTAATCTTACCTACAAAGAAAAACATTTTGAATAATAGCAAACAAATAGGTTAGGATGGTATAAATCACCGTAAACTCAT
This sequence comes from Agapostemon virescens, assembly GCA_028453745.1. Classification (NCBI taxonomy): domain Eukaryota; kingdom Metazoa; phylum Arthropoda; class Insecta; order Hymenoptera; family Halictidae; genus Agapostemon; species Agapostemon virescens. The sequence continues at coordinate 18,542,487 of CM052092.1, forward strand.
TTACTTACGTTAGCACGCCGTTGCAACATTGCCATAGTCATGTTTGAAAAGTAGGTTTGTCTTCTTACTTAATGAAAAAGTTGGAAATTATAATTAATATTTTGTTTAGGTAGGTTATTCTACACCTTCGTTTATCAAATCAACACGATTTTATACGAGTATATAGAAATGGAGCAAGTGTGAAGTTCAGTTACCGAGATATTTATATGACAGATAGCAGCACTAGGCTATTCGTTTCGAATTGTTTGAACTGAAAACAGAACTCGTCCTTGTTAGACACTGTATTATTAATTGTTTTGATTTTTGTATACAGGAAGATTATGATTTTTAACCAAACTGTCTTCATTGTTTTTAGTGGAACGAGAAAATGTGTGTGAAAAAATATATTTTCTAAAAGGTCACCGTTGTTTTTTTTAATGAAACGATATATCTTGATTGATATAATGCTATTGAAAAAACAAAGTCCAACGCATTGATTTTTAAATGACTTAGGAAAGAATTATTTTTCAAAAAGCATAACTTAAAATACAAATATAATATTGAAGCCTATCGTATTCAAGTAAAATCTTATTGATGTAGACTTTCAAAGATTTGAAGAACTTTTCCGAAGGTTATTTGGTGGTCAATATATTACATATGATTGAATTTTTTTCGTTACCTATAGCATTATATCGATAATGTACATTATTTCACAAAAATCATCAACGATCTTGAAATTTCGGAAATTGGAATTATTTACAATTGATTTTAGATCCATATAAAGCAAGCATTGATAATTCTAAATACACAATGATACAATTAATTATTAATTTTAGTGATAATTCTAATTGTAATGGATAGAAGGGAAACTAATTATACAAGAAATATATAATTACAGAAAATTATATTTATAATTTTTATTTGTGATAACAATAATCCGAAACAAACAATGACATATGGTACTAGTAATTGGCATTATTTACTTGCAATATCATGAGATTCTTTTGAGTATTATGAATGAAGTGTTCAGTTACTTAAATTTTTTACATTTTCACATAGGTATTTCAATTTTTAACATTTACAGATTTCAATATTTTTTTACATACATGTGTTGATTTTACGATCACGCAGTTTAAAAACTATCAATTACAATTCGTAAGAATTATTTAACAACTTGACACATCAAACATTTAAATCGGATCATGTCGATTAAACGTCTGTTATTTTCTGGACATTTGTAGTTAGTATATAAGACGTAGAGTATTAATTCGTTCATCAAAGTAGATATTGCTAGTGGAATGAAGAGATGGCACAACAGACCAATGCCTGAATGCAATTAAAACCGTCAAATATCTTCTACGAAGAAAAGTTTCGTTAATTTCTTTATACTTTGTTGAAAGCTGCTATGTCTACGCTTTGAACATAGTTTTCAATATTTTGGATCTCGTCTGTAAGCCAATCCACTGAAACTTTTTCATCTTCTACGACACAGGAGATCCGAAGTTTGAAAATACCATAGACCAAAGGAACAAGTTTTGCTATAAAAAATATGATTTCCTGAATCTTGACTTCCAATAAGTAATTTACTTATTTCAAATTAAAAACCTACCAGGTCCCCATAAAAGACCGTCAGCCTGAATCGCTCTTACTTCAGCTTCTATTTTATTCATGTCAACCTCACTATCCCATGGTTTCACATCTAATATGATGTTTGATTTTGCAACTACAGCTGGTTCTGTAGAATTATTATTATGTAGATGTGAAGTAAAATATTTAAAATATGAATTTAACATGGACGACGTCACATACTTTTCGATTTCTTTGCAGCATATGCAGCCAATCCCTCTTCTCTAATTCTTGCAATTTCAGCATCTTCTCCCTAACAAGTCAAGTATTTGAACAGTTTACAGTACATGCTATATATAAAAATTTAAACTTTATTAATTATACAATAGTGTGTTTGTGTCAAATTAATGCAATGATAACAAAGATATAAATCTTAAGTTACTCATATTCTGGGAATATCTGGTGTACTATGTTTAATAAATATCGTATAAAATTGAACATTTTCGCATCCTACTTGAAAAAAAAACGTATGAAGTGTATTAAATGTGTCGTGCAAAAATTATTTCAAATATTCTGTGGGGGGGATTAACTGCTTAGTGTCTTTTGCACTATCTCTGCCCACTTGCCTCTGAATCTGAACCAAACAGATCGATTTCGTCGTCATCATTAGATTTTTCTTCTTTTTCTTGTTTTTCTTGTTTTTCTTCTCTTTCTTTTGGAGGTGGATCAAACGATTCTTTTGAAATTTTACTAAAATCGTTTTCGAGGGCGTTCACTCGTTTCTCCAAATTATTGATGGCACTCCTTAATCCTTCAATTACTGCTGAAACAATTGTGTAATAATAGTATATTCTGCAATTTTATTTCAACATTATACAATATTCACCTCCATCTAAATTGTCTTTCACGTTTTCAGATGGGTTGATAAGCCCCGTAACAACTGCGATATTGTCCACCTGTAAAGTAATCGTAACACATTAACTGTAATATAAAAACACTATGATGTAACTTTATATAATTATATGTGTATATAGGATACCCATAAATTTGAATTAATATCGAATATTATATTTGTAAGCAGAAAATTTGTTATGTAAGGATGTGCAAAGGGTGCAGTACTCACATACTGTAAAGATTCTTTAATATATTGATGAGCCTTGGCGACTTCAATGGCTAAACTTCCACCAGCAGAGAAGTTTGGAGTAGTTTGTTGATTTTCCTGTATCCACTAATATTAATGAAGATCAACTAAGACTAAACTGATTGTTATAAATAATCTAGCATCACATCTCCACTAGGATTTATAAATAATATTAAGTGAATTAAAACTGTATGAAGTATGTATTTCATTATTTTAATTTAATTCATTAATAAAGTCAATATTTCATTGTTATGAACAGTTTAGTATGACCAAGTGGAGATAGATAATTTATACTAACATTGAAAACATAATAGGTGCAACACATACATGTACAGTATATTAAAAAGTACTTACTAATGTCCACAACAAAAAAGCACACAACAACATTATTAAATGTAAGTTTGTTACAGATAAGTTTGAATCCCAAAAGAAACATGTCTCTTACACTAAACTAACATGCACAAATGTACGGGGATATCATGCGAAGCATTGTGTCGTAAGGAGATAATAGTAAACATAATATTATTGTTTACCCATACTATATGTGTGTAAACTGAGAATCAAGGTTATAGTAAATATGTAAAGGTATTTAATTGCATAGCGATCACTGTATTTTAATAGTGAACAATGCTTAAATATTTCAAATATAGTGAGCAGATATCTATAAATATCTAAGCAACAAAGTCTATTTTGCGATGAACTCAATAAAAATTTATAACTATTACATACATATGTAATATGTTCATAACATGAATACACATCAAAAGTTAAATAACATATTTACTGCAACATACACCTCAATACGTACTTGCAGTTTCTTCGGCACATGAGGTGGTTGATAATGTTGATTCTGTTGATTCTGTTCACATTGTTCCATAACATTGCTTTTTTCTTTTTGTTTATTTCTATGCCTTGTTTCTCTTTTATTTTTCTTTTCTTTTACTGCTTCTGTGTTATTTTTCATAGACACATCATTTGAAAAAGTAACGTACTTTTTTACATTATTTTTTATATTTTCAGATTTTTGTTTTTCTTGCATATCTTCATTCTCTTGTGTGTTGTATTCATTCTCATACTTATTTGTTTTATGATTTTTTAAAGTATCATTCAAAACGTTTTCAGAAGTTATTAATTTATTGTCTTTAGTTTCCTTAAGTTTTGTTTTCGATTGGGGAGAGTTGTGATTCAAAATAGATTCATAGTCATTAGTTACAGAATTTTCAGATTTAAAAGAGCAGCTTTCCATTATTTTATGAGGCACAACCTTGAAACATGTTTGAAGCTATGCAAATGGGAACCGTTCACTTGCATTTAATACAAAAGATACAAACTAAATAAGAAACGTTTCCATTACATGCTAAATGTATTTTTTTATGGTTGTTATGAAATCAAATGCATAGAAATTAAATAGTTTTAGTACAAATTTCATGCAGTTCCCTGAATTTACTGATGTTATCTATCTCACGTGAAACTATTTATTTTATACTATTTTCATTTTATGTCTGAATAAAAAGTTTCACTATAAATAATGTGTATGTTTCTGTTGTACTAATATGATATATTCCTTCTAGAAAGATATATGAACAAAGGAAATACAAAGAAATATGAATTACATGAGGTAAGTTATAACTCTAAAGAGAATTAAGTTTTTAAGACAAAAATAAAATTCCCAACATCTTGTGATGTAAGAAGCAGGTAAGAAACAGTGTTCCCTATCACCAGATATTCCCTGAAGTGTATGTTAAAAGTGTTAGTTTTCAGTTAATAGAAAAACAAAAACAAGCATAAGACAAAATGAAAAGATGTAAATTAGTTGTAGATGTTGGGGCACAAGTTTGAAGTTCTTCCGTTTATAAACGGGTCATTCCACGCCAGCGGATCACTTTTGTACATCAAGTCAGGGATTTTGTTTAAATTGAAATATGTTATAGTCTATGCGAAAATAGCGCGGGTTCAAGTCATCATTCTTCTATTTTCGAAATTCTTTAAAAGATACAAAACCTCAAACTTTGCGGTTTCTACAAAACGACCTTCGGAAAAAAAATTTTATCTCCGTTATTATTAACCGCAGAAACTTTTTTTTTTTAGTTTTCATCGTAAAAGACAGCTCGTTTTTTACTAATATTTTAGTTTATTCGTATTGTCATTTTTATAACGGAAAAATATTAAAAATAATTTTATTTTGCAAATTTAACTAAATGCTCACATTTTTAAAAAATCGAAAAAAATATGTTCACATTCTGTATTTCTTTGCCTTTCGATTCCAATTGTAGAAAAGGTGGACACTTTAAAATTAAAGTCAGGACAGCCAATTGAAGGTCGCGGCGTCCAGCAATTCAGTCAAGTAAGCCGCGGCGCGCAGCGATTCTTAGCCCGTGCGATTGCTTTCATCTGGCGATCTTAGTAAATCCGATATTTTTTGTACTATTTTTTGTACTACTGATATTTCAATTTAAACAAAATCCCTGACTTGATGTACAAAAGTGATCCGCTTGGCGTGGAATGACCCAAACATACATTCAAATATTTTTAAGAGTTTTTATACAACTCTATTCTCACAAAAATTTGTTAACTGTTGCAACTAATATATTGTATGTTTAAAAACATCTCTCCCTACCCCTGTTAGCGATTGCCTTTTCAAATTAAATAATATAAATTGATAAATCAGGTGACAACACTTACCTTAGCCTTTAATTCAAAATATAGCCGTTCTGCTTTATCATATGATGGCTTGTCGAACCATATTTTCTCTTGCGCTAACGCCGATTTTTCCATTTTTAAATTGTTTTATTTAACAAGAGTACAAATAAGTTTCTGCAACATGAAATTTAACTTTAAATATGGAAAATTAAATGATTAAAAACATTTGAATCATTCAATTTATTACAAATACAGATTTTAATTTAAACAAAACAAAAACGTACAAAAACTATGTATAACAATATAATTTACACAATTCATATATCATTTCCAAATGATGTTGCATCTTTTGATATCAATACCATTGATCAATATTTGTAACAATACAGATATGAAGTATTATAATCAACAACTTTTAAAATAAATATTAAATGCTATCATGAACTATCATCATCACTGCTAAAATATTTAGACTTGAATAAAGGTTCATTTAACAGCTTATAATCAGGTAATTCTAATTTATATGTTTCTTTCACTGATACATTTCTATCAGATTCTTTTGTTATTTCATTCAATAAATGATAAGTATGTTCTTGGCTTTCAGTCTTAACTACACATGGATATATTTCTGATGCCTTAAAATACTGAAGAAATGCTGTAAGTTCATTGTAAGAAGAATGCGTGGAATAACAGATGTTAAAAGTTCTTTCTTTAACATCATCCCATGTTCCAATTATATTTGTATCTTTTTTTCTCCACTTAAGTACAGATGGAATTATAGTTAAGATATTTGCACTACTTATTTCAGGTCTACAATATAAACTTGGCGAAGAAAATTTGTTCTTACACGCATGAATTGGGGTGCTACATGCATCATTTGTAATATGATTGGATAATTCTCCAATTCGACAATAACTATTATATACATAATCTTTTACATGAATTTTCATATTCAAACATTTTGAAAGTTCTACAAAGAGAAATTCAGAACCATAATTGGCAGAACACTCCAGAATAACAACATTTCTTGGGTCTTCATTTAACCATTTTTTAATGATGCATCTCATTTTAATCATACTTTCTATTCTAGTAGGAAAAGAAGGAAAATCGTTACTCAAAAATGTTGTATCAAGATAGATTTTAGTAAAAGTTTTAGGCACTAATTTTGAATGTTTATGATAATGTAAACCTTTTAACTTTGGAAAATCGATAGGATTAATACGAAAATCACCGGTATATAATACTGATAGATCGTTTCTTTCAAAAAGAAACATTACAGATCCAAGACAATGTCCTGCTGAGACACACGTTACAATAACGACTTTATCATCATCGTGAAGCTTATACTCAATAACAGTAGGTTTATCAATGTCTATTGTCTTAACACAACAAGTTTTAAAATTAAATCTATTTTCTAATAATGCCTTTGTAATGGGACTGCAATAAAGATATTTACTATGTACATTCAAGTGTTCAAAAAACATATCTGATAAACCCTGCATATGATCATAATGACAATGACTGAGAAAAAACACAGAAGATGCTAAGTTTTCTTCATCAAAACGATCCACTGAGATTCCAGGTATCTCCTCAATAAGCCCAAGAAACGTTGACATTCTGGTACGCGTGACGTGTCCCTGTAATTTATAAATTCTATTTCAACTACAACTTCTTTTCTTTATATGTGTATACCCTTGTATTACCATACCATTAAAATTTGTATTATTACTTAAATTTAATGAGAACTAGAAACACTTTTTAATACAGAATAACAAGACGTTTCATTTAAATGAATATAATAAAATGATCATTATAAGTGACAAACAGATGTTTGAAAACTTCAAGGATGAAAGTTCATTCTTGAAGGTTATAATCCTAAATTGGGCATATATTACATCAATGAAAGAAAGATTTTAAATAGGTTGTTGTCTACAAAACGATGATCCAACGATTTGGATCGAACGAACTGCTGTATATGAACAATCGGTAAGTTTTCGTACTGAAAATTTAATCACAAGAATCCGCCATGTGCCATATTGATCGATTAATTCAGTAGTTATATACCGAAGAACAGTTAATTCAATATTCGTAGTTCTTGCATGTCAGTTAGTTGTACAAGACGATTATAAACCACATGAATAACATTAAATATACCTTGACTCGTCACAGATTGTCAGATTGATGCAACAATTGTCTTCTAGCCAAAATTTCAGTAAACCGGATATAACGTGCCAATTGAAAAGAAATAGACTTAAAGCAGAACAAACATTGCTGCAAGATGTCACTAGGGTTTGATCATGTGACGTAGCTAAACAAATTTTCATATTTCATTTTAAATCTACTTTTCAGACTTTTAATAAATATGTAGAAATTAGCGAAAATTTGTGTATATAAACAAATGAACGTTCAATCGATATAACAAATCATAAAGGCAATAATATAAAAAGTTTAGAAAAAATAAATAACAAATAAAAATTATAATTTAGAATTTCAACTACACGCAACATGCGTAGTAGATGAACCGCTACAATTATAATTGATGATATAAATATAAATAAATCATAATTGATGATTTCAATATAAATACAATCAGTCTTATGATTGGCGATACGCACTTTAAATACAAATAACTTTTTTATAAATGGACCAAACATTTTTAATTTTGTCGTCAAGCTAGATGGATTAGTTACTATATATGTAATTCAAATTTTAGAAAAATTATATTTTATCTGAATTACACAGAAAATAATCAACGCTGCTTTTTATAATTTATTTATTTGCGGTTGTAACGAAAACTTAAAAAGGTATATTTTGTATATTTGTGTAGATTATATACAAACTAAAAATTTCATAAAAATTGGTCAATTGATTTCAGTTACGAACGACTACAAATTATTAAAAAAACACCGAATAATAAAATACAATAGTAAAATAGGCTAAAAATAGTGAAGATCTTTAATTTTTACCATTTTAATCGTTTATCACTTAGAAATCAATTAGTGAAATTTTAATGAAATTTTCATTTTATAACGTGTCATAATAAATATACATAATATACGAAATTTAAAAATTGGCGGTATCTGCCAATCAAAAATACGTTAGTGCTAAAGTAGTTTACCTAACACTTAAGTTTGGACGAAATCAATTTTTAAGCGAAATGTCTACACAAGGATCACCAACTAAAATTAAAGAATTACGCCTGCCTATGTCAAGAGTAAAAACGATTATGAAAAGTTCTCCTTACGTTGATACAATTGGGCAAGATGGTTTGTATTTAGTCACGAAAGCTACGGTAAGTTAAGGTTAAGTAAGGTTAAGTGTTACCTAAGTTTTCATTTCAATTGTGGGAATAATCTTTTTTTGTAGTTTTACAATATCTTTTAGTATAATGAAAATTTCTAAGCAATTTGTGGATTTATTTTTTAGGAACTATTTATACATTATCTGACAGAAGAAGCACATTTACAAAGCAATAAAGGAAATTTCTTGGATTATAAACATTTGGCAGAAGTGGTACAAACTAATGATACATTGGAATTTTTAAGAGAAATAATACCTAGGAAAATAACGGTTAAACAATTCAAAGAAATGATAGCTGCCAAGAATTCTCATAGCAGTTCAGAAAGTAGTTCAGATTCAGACAGTGACAGCGAATCAGACACAGATTCTTGTACCGATAGTGACAATAGAAAAGTAGATGACAACTTATTGAATAGTGACCATGGAAGTGATACAAAGGAGAATGGTAAATGTGATTCGGTCAGTGACAAAAGCGAAGCCAGTGGGAAAAGTGACAGTGAAGACGAAACAAAGTGATAGAGCCGTGTACATTTATTTACATGAACCTTTCTTTAAAGTAGACTTACTGACTTATTACAAACTAATCTGAGCTTGATACGAAAGAATATAACTTCACAAATATTTGATACTTTAAGATATCATTTAAAAAATTTACTATTTTTATACGGATTTATTTAAATTTGAACTAGAACCTCTTGTTCATCAAGTTTACATATTTTATAGCTATATTACAAATAGATTGTAGGATTTTATACATAGAAATGATTTATTTATTTTTCACATTGTAGTAATCTAAAAAGCTGTTGGCTACTTCAGTCAAAGTATTAAAACAAAATAAATGCATTAACTTTTGTAATACTTGGTTTTCTTAATTATATCGCTATTTATTTTTGCCAATGCACATGTTGGCACATTACAAATTAGTTTGCTGTGTTTGTATAGTACTTATGGAAATTACAAAAGTATTAGAAGAATACACTTCTACCATAACCATTTTTAAAACTTTATTCTTGATGTAATTTTTTAGCAGATGGTACTGACTCATATCCATCCTCATTCAGTTTAATGGCTAAAAAGTAAATTTCAGCCAGAGCTATAATTAATGCACACATTATGCCCAATAGTAACCTAAATCCAAAGTCTAAACTCCCAACTATTAATTCTACACCTATAAATCCAAAAGCAAAGCCTGCTAATACAGAAAAGATAAATTGTGCAATAGCTATAAGCTGCTTATTTATTTGCTTCACTGAAAATAAAGAAAGTGTGTATATATATTTATATAAAATTGATTACACAAAATGTATACTATAATTTAAAGATCTTACTTTGGTAAGAAATAGTATCTTCTGGCAAATGTTTTCTAACGGAGTCAACGTTTTTAGTCATAGCTTGATATTCTTTAGCATCTTGTTGTGCTTTCAATTTTTTTATTCTAGCTTCCAATTCTGGGTTTCTTGGTGTAACCTTTGGTATAGGTAATCTTATATCTGTGCCTTCTAAGAGTTCATGCAAATAAACATTTTCTCTTTTCGTTTTTCTATGATTTTCTAGATACTTATTCAGCCACTTTATATCATCCAGTTTCAAAGAAACCTGTTTTTCTTTATCTCTATTTGATTTTTTTAAAGCAATAATACCTGATGGAGCATCGCTTGTTTTTTTAACATTTTGTGTAACAAATTCTGTTAATGTTTTATTCGGTATTATTCTAATAGATGGGTCTTCAATTGATTCAACTGGCATTCTTATATTATTTTTTAAAAACAAACTTTCTATTATTAGTAAAACAGTATTATCAGCACGGTTTTATGCATTACATATAGAACCAATGTTATTTTAGATTACGTGTCTATTATATTACAGTAAAAATATTATCTATAATATAATAGAGTAATAATTATGCAATATGCAGCTTTCTCTCCAAATCAATGTAATATTCTTTTATTTTATCTTCTTCTTCCTCAAAAGTTTTATTTACTTTCTCGCACTTATCGCTCATATCATTGACAAACTTCTCCCATTCTAATTTTCTGACTTTTCTGTTTTCTTCCAATGTTTTATCCTAAATAAATTATTAAACATACATATTAATTACAAATGTAGAATTTGTCCTAACGTTTTAATTATAATATAATATTGAACTTATATTAAAATTTATTAAGTAAAAAACAGTACAATATCAAAACTTTGTTCTCTTTGGAGGACTCTTTCACACATGCTCAGTGCTACATCAACATTTGCTTCTAAACTAGGCAAGTGACAATCCCCTAGCTGTTCTGTACGATCCAATTGATTTTCCTTCAGTTCGGTTGAGTATTCAAGTATTTTGAAAAGACGTTCCACTTCTCTATCTCCTCTTTTATCCTACAAATGTTTAATTACTATGATATCTGTTTCAAAACGTAGCAGTGGAATCAAATTTTCCTTTTAGTTGAATATCACTTGCATGTTTTCACAATATTAGATTGTAGGTTATTTATCATGAACAATTTCATTTTATTAAAATACACGTACATAATAAACGATTTTCATTTACTCAGCTGTTCACGAAAAATACGTTTCAACAATTCAATCATCTTTTACCTGAAACTCTCGTATGAAGAACGTGATTTCACCCTGAATGAACGGTCGATGATCAAACAGTCGACTCCAAATTTCACCAGTGTCTATGAAAATGTGATATCGCGAATAACATTATCATAATTAATTCTAACATTAAAGTGTATGTTTGAAAAATTACGTATTTATAATCAATCTACACATGCCGCACCTTTAATAATGGACGCCATGATTCTTCATAAAATACGCACACTTGTCGACTAGGAATTGAAAAGTGTACAATGTTGCCTTTTGTAGTGCACGCACTTCAGGTTACAGATTGTGTAGTAGCACTGTCGACTCTAGTAGGCACTAGAGTGACAGTAGGAGTAGGAGAAATCAGTGTAAAAAGTATTCGTATAACTTTTTTAAAATGTGGACAAAACCACAAATCAAATTTTTTACCTATGTCTATAATGATAATTGAAAACATGCCTTTTGTGGCCTTTCAGGGAATAAGCCTTTGAGATATTCAGGAGCGTGCAGATTTGTGTTTGTGAAATACTAAAATTCTCCGCTTAAGATTGATTTGTTTTAAATGAAAAACGAAACTGAAACAGCTACTTGAATTTAAAATGTAAGAGTAAAGAAAACAAGAATACGAACTGTACTAAAATAATAATGAGAAGTGTGGTTTTAAAATTAAATACCAACATTCAATAAATATTTGCTTTAAATTAATATAATGTAGTTGTTTACAATAAATTGTAAGTAATAAACATAATTATAAATGTGGGATATTTCGAGTGTATCATGAAATTAATATTTTATTAATTCACGATCTATTGCCGTTGCTTCAGTTTACAATTTGAATTTCCCGCCATTTACAGTACCTTGTGAGCCATCTATGTGTACTATGACAAACTACACATTAAGATTGGTTTACAATAAACTGATAAAATGCAACAAGGTACATATACAAAGTTTTATTGAAATTAGTTGACGCGTAAAAAAAGTGCAAGCTTTGTACAGTGCAAAAAATTTTGAATTTAGGGTTTAGGATTTATTCGAATCGCAGTTTCTTACAATTTTTACTATTTTGAATGTATTATACTTTTCATACCAACCTTTATCGATTTCAACGAAACTTTGTACACGGAGGGCTTGGAAACTTATACCTATTTGTGACATATGGTTACTTTCAAACTTTTTCTCTTCTCGACGAGTAGACAGCATTGATATAAAATATTTTTAACAACAATTCTTGTTGTTATAAAACATTTTGCAGCAAATGTTCTTTAGAAATCTTCACCGATCCCAGGGTCTAGATTCACTCCTAGGACGAATAACCATTACTTACTGAGACAGGTTACAATTTATACATTGTTGTTTCTATTTTTTTAATAGTTATTTCATGAAATATATGTATATATGTATGTATACAACAGAATGTTGTTCCAAGCCTTGCCTTTACCTGCTGTATTCGTAAACTTTTCTGAAAACGATTACGTGAAGTATACAGTAAATTACGAGAAAACAGGATGTATGTCATTTGTCGAAAAGCTTAAAGAATGCATTGGTTATGAAATACGTATGCATTTCGACAGATCTGCTTTCTTCAGCCTGCTTTATTATAGTAATTAACTGAAGAAGTTTCAATGTCGAATATAGTGCGTATATTTCAACTTGGTTATCTGCGACTATTGTACGAACTATTTGTTCTATCGGTGAATGTCGGTGTAACTATAATAACCGCAACTATCAAAAGGATTATACCATTTGGTTCGAAGAAATTATTAGGAGAAACGGTCCTGGTATATGATAACAATATTGTATTACATATATTACGTTATACAATACCTTAATTAAGGGTGAGATGTGAAGTTTTAAGTTTTCATTTTCGAAACTAATGATTAGATGCTGAAAGAATTGTATATTATATTCTTAACCCTTTCGTTACGAGCGTCGGCTATAGACGGCATTCGCGCGACGATCTGTGTGTACGAGTGTCAGCTATAGACGGCAGAAAAATCTTCATACAAAAGAGGACCGACCACGCGCTGTGTGCATTTTCGGAGCATTTTGCCCCGTACAGCGGAAATGTCATGGTGGACAGAGTGCTCGTATCGAAAGGGTTAAAGGGAAGTTTCATTTTCTCAATAAACATCGTAAAAACAACTCAAGTTGTAGCGAGGCGTAAACATTGCCGTTGACGATCATTTTCGAGCACCGTGCAAGTTTTTAGAAAAGTCGCTCGTAGCGAAAAGGTTAATATGGTGATCGTTTCTTTCAATAAAGAGTCAATCGTCCGCAAAATATTTGGAAAATTGAATTGTTTGGATAATCGAGTTATATAGAATATTATAGCAATGTTGAAACAATAATAAAATTAACAAACATTTTGGTATAAACGTCTATCGGAAAGCAAATTGACATTATCTCTGAACGGAATTATAATTTTGTAAGTCGCAATAAGCAAAATATTTGGTAAGACGTTTGGTAGCCCTTAACTCTTATGATTTCTAATAGTCGATTTACCATATTAACACGTTAAACGTTATGTCATTTCCCTGGGACTGACGGTATCAAGTTTACACAATACAATATATTGTGGATCAGAATCCTCCACAGCAAATAGATGTTACGCTCCCTTACGGAACAGGGGAGGAACCCGTAGGTCGGTGCGGTAGTCAATCGGCTACTACCAGAAAGTCCCGGGTTCGAATCCCGGTCGGTGCCCCCTTGTCTTTTCTCTCTGATATTATAATATATGGAATATATAAATAATTCTTATAATATAAGCACCCAAGCCTTTTTCTGTTCATGCACAGTTGCAACTTTCCATTTAATATTTAAAATTACTGTTGCCATCAGTGATGGTTGAATTTAGAATTCCTACTATCCGTTTAGATTATAGGGATTATACTTTGATAAATAAATGATGAGAGGGGGTAGTTATAACAAGACGTCAAATTCTGTATCTTCAATTGAAACAAGGCGACTTTACAGCGATTACAAGTTCTAATGGTAAGCGAGAGATGGTTCAGAAGGGATTATTGCAAGTATCACTGGTTTGAATACAAGTAAACTTGGTGTAGGCAGGAATATGATACGGTACAAGGATTCAAGTGATTTAACACGTTAAGCGCCACGCCGCTCCCTAGAGACCGGCGCTGGACTTTCCGTTCAGGCCTCGTCGGTCCCTACGGACCGGCGACAGATTTTTCGTTCTGCTATCGCGGCGCGCGTTACGTTACCCGACTGTTTATACTTTGATTCGTCTATCGGCGAGCGGCCCACCTGACGGCTAACCGTGGCTTGAACGGAACGGCACAGAAATTCGGCGTGGCGCTTAACGTGTTAAGTAGATTGATACGATTTAAGTAATCACGGTGCAGTAATTCGGATAATTAACGCTCTGCTATACTTTAAAGTTAGTACATCGATGTAGAAATGTTTCAGCTTTAGTGTTTTGCAAGAGAGACCATAAGTCATTTTGGTTTGCAATCTTGAAGAAAAATTCTGTGATTATCGTTGTCTTTTGATTAGATTACCGGGGCAGGACACGGAATTGGCCGCGAATTGGCCATTAAGTTAGGCTCTCTAGGGTGCATTGTGGTTTGCTGGGATATAGACGTCGAGGCGAATCGGTCAACGATAAGAACCGTTTCCGAAAATGGAGGAGAAGTGAGAAGAAAAATGTTGAATTAAAAAATGAAATATACTTTCATATAAATTTTGTCACGATCTAGGCGTACGGTTTTGTCGTTGACGTGTCCAAAAGGCTGGAGGTCCAAGAAACCGTAAAATTGATGAGGAAGCAAGGGGTGCCGGATATCACGATTCTAATTAATAATGCCGCGGTACTGTATTACAGCCGATTTTTGCATCAGGATCAAATTTTAGTCGAAAAAATATTCAATGTTAACGTCTTCTCGCAGTTCTGGGTACGTATCCGCGCAATACGAACACTGAAATAATTGTGAAGCCGAATCGATCGGTTTGTCATATCTTTTATGACAAGCAGATTTTTAGTCAAAACTAATATTTTCTATATATGTAATGTAAAATAGGCACAGTTCTCCATAGATATAACGTTAATGAAGCAACGGGTTCTATACTACGATTTATTTTATTAGACAATCCAAGCTCTCCTCCCAAGCATGATAAAGAATAAGAAAGGACACATAGTATGTCTATGCAGTATGTGCGGCATGTACGGCGTATCCGAGAAAGTGGCATACTGTTCTTCGAAATTCGCAGTCAGAGGTATACTCTGCTGTCACATCATTAATCTTCGATTAGATTACGTAATGGCAACGATAAAATCAACGATTTGTTCAACAGGATTAATGGAAGCGCTTCACGAAGAGATGCGACTGAACCATAAAACTGCTAATATACGGTTTACGACCGTTTATCCGTTTTACGTAAATACCGGATTAGCCAGAGATCCGAAATACAGGTGTGAACGAACATCAGATTACGAATCTTTGATATCTTTGATATTAATTTAAATATTTAGTCGATAATTTATTCTCTCCTATATTCCCATCAAAGATTCCCTTACATATTCGGAGTCCTGTCCGCAGAATTTGTTGCGCAAGAGGTGATTGAAGCAATAAGAAGAAATTATACCGAATATACGATACCACGATGTCTGTCCACTCTGGACACAATCAACAGGTTAAAACCTTTAACGAGAGACCGCAAAATTGTTCTTTGCGGTCCTTATTGGTACTTATTGAAGTACTCTCTTCTTTCATCCGTAGAATTCTTCCGGACAGCGCGATGAGGCTCATTCTCGATTTCCTATCGAACGCCGAACGTAAAACCAATGAAAACATCGAGACCGAGGACATAATTCGAATCGACGATTAATAGAACGAGTTCACTATACTTGGAAAATGATACGAATGATAATAAACGTCGAATAATATTCAACGAGTCAGTTAAACTTCCATAACTAACACTTTACCGACCGGTAATTATTTCAGAATCTTTCAAGTTTGTTACGAGCCGAGGGCCATGCGGCTTTGCGTGGCCGGAGGTTTATTATGACTTTGAGGAATAAATGAGTAGGGAGTCGTGGATTAACCGAAACGTCTTTCAGAACCGGGTCGCCACATTAGATTTAGGATGTTCGTGGACTAACCGAAACGTCTTTCAGAACCGGGTCGCCAC